>SJYT01025529.1:142300-190413 GCA_006410635.1 Cephalophus harveyi | reverse complement strand
ACCACGGCCTCTCTCGGCGAGGAAACTCTGGCCTCCGCTTCCTCCTCCTCCGACTCGGACACCGGCGGAGCCTCCCCGCCCCCGCGGAAGAAACCCCGAGCCTCGGCGGCGGAGGGAGCAGGAGAGCCCGGGGCTTCGGCAGGCAGAGCAGGCCTCTCCCCTCCGTCCTCGTCGTCCTCGTCCTCGTCGTCGTCGTCGTCCTCCTCCTCCTCCTCCGTGGTGGTAGTGGTGGGACTCCCCCCGGCTGCAGCCCCTTCCGCCGCCGCTGCCGTCCCCCACCGAAGTAGCGGCCACAGCCTGGTCAGCGGCAGCATCATGCAGGCCAACGGGGCAGGAGGAGGAGGAGGAGGCGGCGGCGGCGGCGGCGGCGGCGGAGGAGGGGGCGGCGGGGGCCAGGGACAGACCCAGGAACTCGCCTGCCTGTCGGCCCAGAACGGGGAGTCGTCCCCCTCGTCCTCGTCGTCCGCGGGGGACCTGGCCCACGCCAATGGGCTCCTGCCTTCCGCCCCCTCCGCCGCCAGCAACAATAGCAACAGCCTGAATGTCAATAACGGGGTCCCCGGCGGGGCCGCCGCCGCTGCCTCCGCCACCGTCGCCGCTGCCTCCGCCACCACCGCCGCCTCTTCTTCCTTGGCCACCCCCGAACTGGGCAGCAGCCTCAAGAAGAAGAAGCGGCTCTCCCAGTCAGATGAGGATGTCATTAGGCTAATAGGACAGCACTTGAATGGCTTAGGGCTCAAGTAAGTATCCCTTACAGGCAAGCTGGTGTGGACGGACCGAGGGGACCGAAGCTGGCGGGGAGGCGAGGGGAGCGGGGCGCGCTGGAAAGAGCTCAAAGAGAATTACTGCTGGGCCCAGGACACGGGAGGCCGCGGCCCAGACAGACTGGCCGGGGAGGAGGAGCTGACCTGAAGGGAAATAAGGGGAAATCAATCTGTCGGACAAACTGTGAGAGGAGACAGGCGGTTGGGAGGGTTGGGGGAGAGGGGGCATAGGAGCCCAAAGATTCACCCCTCTCCACACACCTTCAGAGCTTAATTGTCTGTCAATAAAGACAGATGCGGGAGTGTGTCTCTGTATGTGTTGGGGGAGGGGTGGATTAGAGCTGGTGGAAATAATGAACCTTGGAGGATTTGTTTTTCAAGTGTATCTCAGAGGCATCTTTGTGGGACACCTCCCCACCCCCAACCATGACAGAAGACCCAGGCAAACTACCAATCAGGAAAGACAATCAGTTACAAGTGTTTATGGGAACTGAGGGGCTGGGATCGTTCGGAAGGAGGCTGCTAAATAAATCTGATGGGAATAATGAAGTAAGATACTATGTTGATGTCATGTAAAGGCCCTTGTGTGTGTGCAAGAGGCCTACCACTAACTTATCTGAAATCCCAATGTAATACCAAGAAAGCGGTTGCCTCTGAAAAAGGGACATCGGATCTGGTGAATCATTTATTTTCAGATACAATTTAGATGGCCTTGTGTACCTAAAGTGGGGTGAAGGTAGACGACCTTGGCCCCAACCGCCCCCACCCCCAGCCCCGTTTTGTATACACACAAAGAATAACCAAGCGGGGGGTGGAGGTGGACGGTAGGATTGGTGAGAGTACCGAGGAGCCTGATGGAGGAACCAGACAGAATAAGACTAGGAAACAGCATGCAAGTCAGTTTCCAGCTTCAAAGCATAGATTAAATAGAATAATTTCTTAGACCTAGCCTATACTTAGTATTTTTGGATTTATAGATTTGTTCTGGGAAGAAGGTGAAAGAGCATTTTTAAAAGTGACATAAATATTTTGATTCTCAAGCAGATTATTGCACTGTTTTTGCTGAAAAATCGAGCTGAATAAGAAAGCATTGAAACTTAAGTATGTAAGATGGATAAAGATTCTTAGAGATATCAAAATATCTGATGGAAGAAACCACATGTTGTGAATCCTTTAAGCTCTGAAAGAAATGTATCGAAGGACGATTTCACTTTGTTCCCTAAGGAAAAGGATTAGTGTGAAAACAGATTTTTGTAAATGCTAACAGAACCTATTACTGAGACAAGAAGCAAGCTGACAGCAGCAGGAGGAAATAACTCGTGACTGTTTGGAACCTACACCATAGTAAATTTGCTATTTTTAGTATAGAGAGAAAGGGAATGATTTTTTGATGCTGGACTTATTTTAATTTTAGAGATTGACTTGTTAGAATTTCTTTGCAGACAATACCTGGATGTAAGGCTCTTACCTAATACAGGTCATTTCCATCACCTTGTATGGAACTAACAATTTTTTTTTTTTAATCTTTGAAAATGTAGTAATGTGGCTAGTATGTAAATCATGGTTTTTCATGTTTCTTAACCGGTTGGTTACAACACATTTTTAGAAATTTTATACTTCATTAAAGGCATAAAATGGAAAAGAAGAAAGAGTTTTATTTTGATTCTGGTTTCAAGAAGGTTTTTGACTTTAGATGTAAACATAGATGGCAGTTTAAAAATCAAGTTTGTTTAGCCAAGCACATCAAAGCTGTTTATTTCTTTTTCCTTCATCGTGAGGTTAGCTTAAGAACTTTTGAAACTGTTTTCATAGACAGTAGTTTATTTGGAAGAGTAAACCCTAAAGTTGGTCAGGTCTTTTTTACACTGTATCTCTCCTGCAGCCAGACTGTTGATCTCCTCATGCAAGAGTCAGGATGTCGTTTAGAACATCCTTCTGCTACCAAATTCCGAAATCATGTCATGGAAGGAGACTGGGATAAGGTAAAGTAGGGCATATAGAGCTGTGTAACTGCTGCTAAAATTATATATTTGATGTGCATTTTGTGACATTTCTGTTTTTCTCTTATACCAATTTTTGCAGGCAGAAAATGACCTGAATGAACTAAAGCCTTTAGTGCATTCTCCTCATGCTATTGTGGTAAGAGGCGCACTTGAAATCTCTCAAACGTTGTTGGGAATAATTGTGGTAAATACACTTTTGTTCTTAGTTTCACATTTATGCTTATGTTAGTAGGTTATTGATAAGTCTAGGCTTCTGCCTCTTGTAAAAAGATAAGGCTGTAATTTTCATATCATTACATTTGTAAATTAAGATGAATGTTGATGGTGTTTTAAAGTTTGAGCTTTATATTTTTAAAATCATATTTAATAAATACATCCTTTGAACCTAGTTTATAAATTTTCTACTAAGTTATATTGAAAGATCTTTACTCAGTACTATTAATAGGAGTTTTATATTTATAGGATCAAGGATAAATTATCCTTTTATTCTTTAAAATACTGAATGTGCTGGTAAAGAAAACATTTTGGGATGTATGTATATCTGTATAACCTTAAGTAGCTGACCACATTAAGTAACTTAAAAAAAAAAAAACTTTGAGAATTATAATTAATTCAAACCAGCTCGGTTGGTGTGCTCACCATTTTCCATTCCTGCATTCCAGTTGTGTGAATTGACAGTGTCAAAGTTTGTATGATGTAAATCACTCTGGTGGAGGACTCATACGCAAATTTGACCATTGGGCTCTGCTTATTGCCCTTATTTCCCGACAAGATCAGTGTCGAAGTTTAACCTGTTAGCCTCTTTCATAAATCTTAATGAATCTTTTATACTAATAGGGTTTAATTCTTCAGTAGATGTTGGTGAGGGAAAGGAAGGGATCAGTTTTTTTTCCCTAAGTCCTTGTGATTGGAAACCATGAAGAATCAGCTGCTGGCTGCTGTCTTTTTAACTTCTAGCTGATTCATTTGTTGTCAAAAGCAGTTTCCTGTCTGGTGGGGGAGGGAAAGAAGGCGAATAGGAAGTGAAGTAGGGAAACCAGCTGTTTGTTGACTGTTACATTTTGATTTTTTTTTAATTGGGTCAAACATTAATCTTTCTACCTTTGTCTATAAACCTAATAGACCCTCCTGTTCTGTTTTTGGGGATTTTTTTTTTTTTTTTAAAAGAAAATATTAATTATGAGAGTTTTCAAATTCTTAATCTTTTATAAAAATATAATCCTAGAGAATGGACTTCAGGTGAAATAAAGGAGGAGCCATATGAACAAATATGGATTCATTTAAATTGATGATCTAGTGTTTTGTGGGGTTTTTCCCCTTAAACACTTAAAATACTAAAATGTTTAGGTTACTATTGAATCAGATGCCTGATAATAAATTAACTCATGGAATAATCAACTCTGTGGTAAATTTTTAAAATGGAAACACAGAAGTTCAACATCTATATTCAGAAAGATTGCAGATTTTCTAGCAAGTAAATTTTCCCCAATCAGTATGTTTGGGGGTTGCTTTTTTTTTAAAGTGATACCCAAATAAATTTTGATTGGGCAGTTTTTTAATAAATTGTTAGCCCTGACAGAATGGTGACCCTAATATGCAGACAATTAAAAGGCCAAAATAAGAGTTGAGGTTCCTTTCCCATTGGACATTAGCACTACTTGTATGGTGACAGTAGAGAACTTGCCCATGGACTATTTTAAAATAAATGTGTGATTTCTTGGAGGATTGTTTTCCTTTTTTAAGCTTCATCCAAATTGTATCTGTAACTTCGTAGTAAAAATTATTAATAGGCTCACTTCTTTTTTTCTTATTGTAGTAGTTTGAGACATCTGTATTGGATTTTGATTATAAATATCTCATTAGAAATCTGCATTAGAAGCAACATGTAAACTGATGAGAGGTAGTTGTAGATAATAAGGAGGAATCCTTTCTTTTTACAGCCTGTTCAGTCTATAGAACATTCTAGGATCTAATAAGAGATGAAGATAAAATCTCTGGCTGAGCCTCACACCATCAAACTGTTTAGGTATTTATAAAAGAAAGGGGTTCCAACTGTATCTCACTTTAAACATTAATATCAATTGCTTTTAAAGATTTAGGTCAGCATTTTTTCACCTAATTATGTTTAGATATACTCCTTTCCTCCACTCCATCGCTAAAAGATAATCTAATGTAAGCATAAATTTGTAATAATACCTTCGAAGACAACTATTTGGGTTTTTTTAAAAAACATAATTATTTTAATTGTATACCCAGACACATTTGATGACTTAGTCTAGACTAAAATTGTATTTTCTTTTTAAACCTGAATGTTTCTGTTGACCCAGTCCACTCTCCCTCTCAGCCTCCATATTTTTAAATTTTTCCTAGTCAAGTGATTCTACGAATAGCAGAATTTTTTTCTGGAGTTACTGGAAGCTGAGCCTGTGAATCAGTGTATTTTAGTTTGGGTTCAGATATGCTCAGCTGTGTCTAGATAATTTCGGTAGATATTTGAGATCAGTAACATAGAAAACTTTATATGTCTAGAAATGTTTGATTCTTAATATAATAGAAACATGCTTAACAAAAGTGTTCAAATATTAACTTGATGTACAAAAATTTACTAGTGTATTTTAAAGTCAAATAGGGAGACATTTTGAAAGCCATAGTTTAAATATAATTCATTTCCCCTTTCTCTGAGTCATGATTTAATTGATATAACTTGGTTATAACCTTGTTTCAGAGTTAGTCAGAATCACTACTAAGTTAGCCAGCAGTCTGCCCTTAATAACCAGACTTTCTGTATATCATAAGTTCTGAGTTTCAGAACTTCACATTGAGTTCAGTTAATGGAAGAAAACGATAGATCCAAACAATGGATAGGGTTGGGGGGACAACCTAAATCCTTAAGATTTACCACATACACTATCTTTCAAGCTATCCTAGCTAGTCACTTACCAATTTCAAGTTTTTGTTAGATAATAAAAGAGAAAGAATTAATGCTAGGACCAGAGATGCTGAAAAATTACCAGAGATTAAGAATAATCTCTTACAGAGGTCTAGTTAGGAGGGGGGGAAAGATACAAGGAGAGTTTATTTTCTCAACCTGTTTTCTTTTTTTCTTCATTTAAGAAGCATGTGATCGTTAAAAAATAGCAAAACCATATCCCTACCTCAGCAAGCTTTAATTTTGCCTGATTCTTTAAATTTTTTCAGTAAATAGTTAACATCTTTTGTGAAAGATGTTCATTTTCTTGAAATTGTATTTATACTTCTGTGCTTTAAATTTTGGAAAGTAAAATAATGGCTTTACTTTCTCTGTCTTTATCATATGTGTCAAATACTGAAATTGATTCTTAGCAGAATAAACAGTTTCTCAACTAAAACTCTAGCAGTTCTTGGCCAGTAACATTAGTTGCCATGCACACTACCAGAAATTGGTATCTGTTTGAGGATATTCTGTGTCTTAATCTGGATAAAATGACTCAGAGAGAAATGTTCTTGCACTGCTTTTATAGCATTCCCTGTACATGCAGAAATGTGTGTTTATATTGGCTTCTCTCAAAGTTTTACTCTGCCTTTCTCTTCTCTCCTGCCCTGCCTCTGCCCTTTAGAAAGAGAGGAACATGTAGTAGGATACTGATGGGAAAGTAAGGGGGAAATAGGAAATAGCTCTTGGGGCACTGTCCCTACACAGATTGAATGGGCAAAGAGGCGTACATAGGACCTAAATGGTTTATACCCCACAAATTAAGATGTGCCCTGAATTAAAACAAAATTTTCCCCAAAATTCTCAATTTCTAAGAAAATTTAGTCAAATTAAATACACATGCCACCAATGGCATTTAAATGAAAAAATTCTGCAAGTAAAAGATACTTGAATTTGATTCAAAAACATTATAAAATGAAACTCTTTAACAGTTTGTTGATAAATGGAAATATATGAATGCTTCATTTTCATAAAGAGTTGATGTTCTTTCCAGAAGATAAAATGGTGAGAATACCCATAACTTTAAAATCCTTTGATTTTTAGATTTTTTTAATGTAGACTTTTGGTTTTTGTCACCTGGTGGACTTTACGTATTTTATTTGCCATCTAGAGATTAACATTAGGTTATATGTTTCAAGACATCTTGGTAACTTATTTCTGAAACATTCACTAGTCTATCTAACTTTATGTGTAAAATTTGGTAAATGTAATTTTTCTAGAGTTACAGGAGCTTATCTCGTAGTTTAAAATTTTTTCTGTTCTTTAACTGTCGGTTTAAGATTAGATTATTATCAAACATAAGCAATGTATATTGTAAAAGATGTATTTATGAATGTATGCCTAAGTTACATGGGAGGGTATGTTTTGTTTACTTTCTCTAGAAACCATTTTTATAAACTTGCAGGTTAAGCTTTCCTTTCTAAATACTTCCTAAAAGAAAATCCCTATAGACCATTTCATTATACCATTAATTTTTAAGTAAAAGATAATTTCTCCACACCATTTTTGACAGCAGTACCTTATTTTTTAAAGTAAGCGTCTTATTGAAGAAGAAAAGTCATTTGGCATTTTCCTTTAAATGGATTTGAGATCTTTACTGCTATATTCCTTGGCATCTCTAAGTATGACTAACATTTCCTGTCAACTTTTCTGTCTGCATCATTTGGCTTGCTTAAGCACCACAAGTAGCAAATATGATAGATGAAACCCTAACCCTCCAAGCAGTGGTCTTTAATTAGGTTTAAGGTTTAAAACAAATTCCAAACTTAATGTTAGTAAAAACTCTTTTGTCTAGCAGAAAGCTGCTAAATGAGTGATGATCACTTTCAAGTTAAAAGTAGAGTAACAGAGTAAAGGAACATTAAAAGTATTAAACATGTATCAGAAAAAAACTAAATGGGAAAGGGCTTCACCATAAGCTGGAAATGGTTTGTCTTTTGTGGGGAGGAAAGTGTTGATAGTAGTGCTTCATAGTGAAATGCATCAGGATGAGATGTTACCAATACACAAAGACCTTCAAGTTTAACCTTCAGTTGTAGGCATCCCTTTATTGCCACCTGGAGAGAGTGAGTCCATCAAGCTCGTGTTTGTCCACTTTAATCATAGGAAACCCAGTACTTTGCAGGCCAACCTCTTGTCCAGTTGCTGGTCGACTCCTCTCACCTTTGATGAGCCAAAATCTGACACTTTGTAGCTTCGACCCAGTGGCTCCAGTTCTGCTTTTGGTCTACTTAGTCCTTCTTTCACATTGTGTCTTTTGAATAATTCCTTCATTAACTGGTTTTTCTGCCATCTTTTTTAAACTTGTTGCATGAAACCCCCCAATACCCATTAGAGAAGTCAGGCTTATTTAAAAGCAAATTTAGGATATTTGAAATAGTTCTAAGTTTTCACAGAAGTAAAATTCTAGGTGGATGTTTTGAGGACAGAATAAGTTTTCTCCAACGTTGATGCCTTGGTCACTAATGATCTTCTCTAATTTGATATTATTCATTCAAAGAGTTTTATTAAGATGTGAAATTGAGCAAGAGAGTCACATTTCATCTGTTGTGACCCTATTATATAACGATATTTTGAGTCATTTTAAAGCTTTATAAAAATTATTTTCAAAGGGCATAGTAGAATGGTTTCTACTGTTCTGTTTAGGCACAAACATTTTCTGAAACCTCCATCAACTTTTTTCCCCTGACTGCTGCTTTCTGTCATGTCAGAGGATGAAGTTTTTGCTGCTGCAGCAGAAGTACCTGGAATACCTGGAGGATGGCAAGGTCCTGGAGGCACTTCAAGTTCTACGCTGTGAATTGACGCCACTGAAATACAATACAGAGCGCATTCATGTTCTTAGTGGGTAAGGAAGCTCAGTTCTTAGACTTCAGGTTGAGGAAGAAGCTATTTTTATCAAGGTTACCATCCCAGAGTTGCATTTCTTTTAACATTTTCCCAAGATCTGAGTATTGCTAAATTCTTAGATAATACTTGTTGGGTAGTTTCACTTATGTGTGTTCAGACTATTTTTGTCATCCTAGGAAGCTTTCCATCTTAGAATAGAGGTATTTAAGTGAATGAAAAGAAGAAATATGTATCGACAGTGAAATGCCATTTCATGATCTTCTGTAAAAGTCCTATGGCATAATGTTCTATAGATACAATAAGCAGTGAAGTTTCTAGTGTTGTTGCATACATTTTTTTTAAACATATACTTGTCATGTACAAGGTCCTTGCTAAGCATTTTATATACATAGTCTCATTTTATCCTCACATCAACCCTTTAAATATTAGAGTGCCCAAAACCTTGGTTCTGGACCACCCTCTGTTCTGTCTACACACACTTCCTAGGTGATCTCCTTCTATGCCATGGCTTCGCATACCATCTGTATGCCAGTAGCTCATAAAATTACCCTCATCTGAACTCCCAACATATATATCTAATAGCCTGCTTGATAGTGTCCATTTGGATGTGTAATAGGTATCGCAGAGTTATGTGTTCAGAATAAAAATTCTTGATTCCTGTGATCCCTCCACCTACCCCCACAAACCTGTTCTTCCTCTAGTTTTCCTCATCTCAGTAAATGGCAAGATCTTCTACCCACTTCTTCCAACAAAAAACTTAAATTTCGTCCTTGGATTTTAATCTTTTAACTGTGACATATATTGTTCATGTAAGGAAATAGCCCATAGAAGGCAGGTATCAACTTTGACATGGTTTTTTTCTCTTAGTTCAGTGTCCTTTGAGTTATACTATGTGACCCTCATAAACAGACATGCATTTGAAACCTTAAAGTATAATGTATATTTTCAAAAGGAAGCAGAAGTAATCATGGATAACTTGGAAATTTTTTTAAAGAAAACAGTTTTTCATAAAATTGTTAATAAATTTTCCTCCCAAAAAGTTATTTTACAAACCAAATTTTTGTAGTGTCCAACTTCTTTCATAGGGTTTTGTGAGTCTGATTACTACACTATTAAAAAATAAATTCTCATCAGCTAAGGCATGTGTGCATGCTAAATTGCTTCAGTCATGTTTGACTCTTTGCGACCCTATGGACTATAGCCTGCCAGGCTCTTCTGCCCATGGGGATTCTCTAGGCAAGAATACTGGAGTGGGTTGCCATACTCTGCTCCAGGGGATCTTCCCCACCCAGGAAACAACCCACATCAGTCCCCTGCATTGGCAGGCGGGGTCTTTGCCACTAGCGCCACCTGAGAAGCTCCAGTTAAAGCATATTATATAGCAAATAGCAGGAGAACAAGTAGTCCTGCTATTGGGTAAGAGGCTATTAATTCTTTAGCTGCTAAATGCAATTTGCTAAATGCAATATGCAGTTTAAGAAAAGAAGGTGATGATAGTCATGTAAACTGATACATTTCTCTATACCAGATAGAAGACCAAGTACTTCATGTATTCCATCTTATTTAATCCTCACTACTTCCCTTCTTAATATCCTTTTTACAAATAAGAACAGATTGGTCTGAGACAAGAGTATGAGGCAGAATAGGAGGAGAGTTACTTGCCAGGGCTAATCTCCGTGTTTGATTAATGCCTTCACTTCTTTTACTTTTAAAGCCAGTTCTTCTGAGAAGAGGCAGAACCAGGTTAGACTCACACTTCCAGCAGTGGGCCCTCATGTATTCTCTAGAATCCATGCATTTAGCACTTATACTTCTTTTGGCATATATAGTGAGTAATAGTACCCAAATGTTCTTCTTTGGGATCCCATAACTTCATAAGATCACACAAGGATGATAATCCAGTTATACCATTTCTTCAGAGGCATTTATGATAAACTCTTGAAGTTATGTTGGTTTTATTTATTTAACTTAGTATGAATATCTTTGAAGGTTTTTTGTTGGAGGTTTTTTGTTTTGTTTTGTCTTAACTATTGAGGAGCAATTAAGTTAGCATGGTGATTAAGAGCAAGTTCTATAGCTACAATGCCTGGATTTATTTTCCTACTTTGCCTGTCGTAAGCCAGTTCCTTAAGCTTTCTGTGCCTTAGTTTCCTCATTTATAAAAATAGAATAATAGTGTTTACTTCATAGAGGATCGTTACTGAACATAAAATGAACCAATATATGTTGAGTGCCTAGTGAAGAATAGAGCCTGGCACACCATAAGAGCTACATATGTATAATGATACATAACAGTAAATCTAAGGATGGTGGTGGTGGTTTAGTCACTAAGTCATGTCCAACTCTTGTGAGCCCATGGAGTATAGCCCGCCAGGCCCCTCTGTCCATGGAATTTTCCAGGCAAGAATACTGGAGTGGGTTGCCATTTCCTGTTCCAGGGGATCTTCCCAACCCAGGAATTGAACCCAGGTCTCCTTCATGGCAGTCAGATTCTTTACCAGCTGAGCTATGAGGAAAGTACCAACTCCAAGGGTACATTCTATTAATTGATAGCAAATAATAATGTCTTGTTATGCTGTAACTCTTATTCAGGTGCCAGATTGTATTAATGAATTGAGTCCACTGTAGAAATTTCTTTTTGATATATATTTCTTATAAGAACTAGATCTCCAGAGTATAATCAGTATTTATCAATTATGTTTAATCCAAAGAAAAGGGTTTGATATTTGGTGCTCTCTTTGTCATATTTTTTAGGTATCTGATGTGTAGCCATGCAGAAGACCTACGTGCAAAAGCAGAATGGGAAGGCAAAGGAACAGCTTCCCGATCCAAACTGCTGGACAAACTTCAGAGTAAGCATCTTCATTTTTGATGTTTCTATATGTTCTCTTAGAAAGTATACTATGAATCCTTTAGGAAGACTTATATCTAGATATACTCTTATCAAGTAGTTATATAGGAGGCATGAGCGGGGAGATCCATTAGGACGCCCTTTAAACCAGAGGCTTCAGAATCCACCGTGGAGTCAAAGAATCTAAACCTCAGGAATCACTGAGTGCATGCTGGTCCCAGAGCATGTCTCCTTCATTTCTTTTATGTAGTGATGCTCCCCTTAAGATTTTGTTTGGGGGAGAAGTACTGTGGTTAGAGAAGAAACATGGAAACCACAGCTTTAAGCCACAAGTGTTTTAGATAGAAGCAGACCTCATTGTGCTTCACAGATACTGCATTTTTTTATAGATTGAAGGTTTGTGGCAACATTGAGTTGTCAAATTATGGTTAGCATTTTTTAGTAAAAAGTGTTGTTTAATTAAAGCTTGTACAGTTTTTTAGACATAATGCTGTTGCACACTTAATACACTACAGTATAGTATAACCACAACTTTTATATGCCCTGGGAAACCAAAAAAGTTTCTGATTCTCACTTTATCGTGATGTTCGCTTTATTTCGGTGATCTAGAACCAAACCCTCAATACCTCTGAGGTGTACCTATTTTTATGTTGATTTCAAGCGTAAAGCACCAGTTTCCTTTGGTAAATTGTTTTATCCTCCCTCTAGATATTTTTATATAACTTCCAAATTACAGTAGCCATTTCCTGTTTGCCACATCTTTATAATAAAAGACTGTCTTTCCCTCTTTATTTAAACCATATCCTATGTTTTCATACTGAGGTGAGAGTGGAGATACTTTAGAATCAGAAAACAATGTTGTGGAGGGATAAGGCATTAAAGGATTGAAATAAATTGGTAAAACACCAGTTATTCCCTGCATTTTCACAGTACCTTGGCATTAGACACAATTTGATGAAACCTGGAACTTGATTTCTTCCTCCATTTGGTCTGCTCCTTGTTAAGCAGAGATTTTTCTTACACTTTTAGTGATGCTTCGTCTCCCGGTGGGACACAAATATCTTTAGATTTTATTTGCATCATCACTACCTTTTCATTTCTGTCGAATTTTTTTTGTTAGGTTTTTGTTGTTTTAGGAAATTCACTTGCAAATTAAAGCTCTCCTACCCAAGTATATTCATTCTAGTGACAGCATAGCTGTAGTTGCTGACAAATACTCAAAAAGCTTACATGTTACATCATTTCACCCAGAACTGCTCTATTTAAAGGTCAGGACATCACTCAGGTAGGGGCAAGTGCAAGAGAAGATGAGTCAAATGTCCTAAATAAAAGTAAACTGTTCTGTTTTGTTTTTTAATTTTAATTTTTATTTCTCTTTTTTAAAAATATCTTNGACAGCATAGCTGTAGTTGCTGACAAATACTCAAAAAGCTTACATGTTACATCATTTCACCCAGAACTGCTCTATTTAAAGGTCAGGACATCACTCAGGTAGGGGCAAGTGCAAGAGAAGATGAGTCAAATGTCCTAAATAAAAGTAAACTGTTCTGTTTTGTTTTTTAATTTTAATTTTTATTTCTCTTTTTTAAAAATATCTTCTATTAAAGCCTATTTACCACCATCAGTGATGCTTCCCCCACGGCGTTTACAGACTCTCCTGCGGCAAGCGGTGGAACTACAAAGGGATCGGTGCCTCTATCACAATACCAAACTTGATAGTAATCTAGATTCTGTGTCTCTACTTATAGATCATGTTTGTAGTAGGTAAGAGGAAAATATTTTATATTTTAAAGTAGGCTAACATTTTACAAACTCACTTATGAAATCTATTAAAATGTTAGGATTTTGTTTTAGACTTTTATCCTGTCACCATAAAGCAATTCATGTTTGCTTTAGCATTTACAAATACAGCTAGAACCACTGAAGTTGACAATTAAGAGAAATTTGTATATGTTTGTATAGGAAATTACTCCTTGAGAACTGAAACTGGTTAGCCTGTTTGTTCCTTTACTTGTCTGTGAGTTTGGTTGGTCATTTTCTGTATCTGGCCTTTATTTTATTTTATTTTTAAAGAAATTGTAAGTGATCCTGTATGAGAATGCCAGTGATCCATGCCTTTGTTGTCTCTGTATGCCAGAGACCACATAGTTGTTCCCCTCCCCAGTCCCCATAGCAACCTAAAACAACATTTTTAAAAATAGACTTAAGAGTTTACCCATTAATGTTTAAGTAACTTTTACAATACAGATCTGTATTGTCCCAACAGTAGCCACTGATTACATTTAAATTTAAATGAAAAGTAATTCAAGTTAAATTAAGTGAAAAAATCTAAGTTCCGCAAGTATGCTAGCCACTTTTCAAGTGCTCAGTAAACACATACAGCTCAGATTGTACAGTGCAGGTATATAACGTTGGAATTATCACAGGAAGCTCTACTGAACTGTCCTGATAAACTGGAAAAGGATAGAATGGTTTTTAAAAGTGAATACTTAATGAGAATAGTCTTAAACTTTTTCCTCTTTAACTCAAAGTTAATCATAGAATTCTTTGTCTTTAATATATAATAACTGCAACTTTATAAAATACTAGCTAAACATCAGAGCCAGTCTAAATGCTTTACATTCATTGTCTCCTCCTTTTTCTTTCTTCCTTATATAAGGAATTCTATGAAGTACTCTTGTCTTTAGGTTATGGTTGGATATATTGAGATTTAGAGAGATTAGGCTTCACAGAATCACAGCTAGTAAGTAGGCAGGATATGAACCTGAGTCTCTCAGACTCTATTGCCCCCATTCTTAAGACTTTAGTTTTGACCACTACGGCCTCTACCATATATTGCACTTCTCTTGTGCTGTCCCCAAAGTAATACTAGCAGTCCACTTTTGAATGGCTATTGCATTCTAGGTATTTTAGATATATTTCTCATCCTTATAGGAACCCTAAGAACCTTGATAGATTCATCTCGTTTTATAGATGAGAGAGCTGAGACTCAAGAGTTAAATGGCTTGGCAAAGATACTAAAGCTTGTAACCCCAAATTCTCTATAGTGCCTATTCTCTTGGTTTGTCACACCAAGTTGCTTTTATATCAGTGAAAATGTACATTATTTCTTCTAGAACAGCCTGATCCCAGCCACTTAACACAGACAAACCTGAAGACCTAGTTAATTGTTATTTATATGAATTGATTTAATCTGAGCAAAAATGTTTCATTGTTGTTTTTTTTAACATTTTTCATTATTATTACTCTTAATCAATTTTAAGACTAATTATTTGTGGATTTATTTGTTTTAGGAGGCAGTTCCCATGTTATACTCAACAGATACTTACGGAGCATTGTAATGAAGTATGGTTCTGTAAATTCTCTAACGATGGCACTAAATTAGCAACAGGATCAAAAGATACGACAGTTATCATATGGCAAGTTGATCCGGTATGTATTCTAAATATGAATGTTTAGATTATAAAAAGAGGTAATTTTTCATCTAATTAAGTACATAATTTTAAAGTATGTGTATATAAATGGCATTCTTTTCCAAGAGCATTTTTTGTCATCTTTGTCATCTTACCCTTTTTGTGTTGTTTAAATAATACATAGAGATTCATATGATCAGAATTGGTGAGTGTTACATGCTAGGATTGTACTTAGTCTGTGTGTGCATTTCGTAATTTCATCCTCTGATTAACTCTCTTGAGATGCTAATTTCTCCTGTTTTCAGATGAGGAAACCAAGGTAAAAGTTGAACACCCAGGCTCTCACAGCTTGTAAATGGCAGAGTTAGACTTAAATCCAGGGATATTTTTACTCTAGACCTACTGCTCTTCAATGTCTCTGCCAATCGGCTATCTTTGTTAGTATTTGATTTACAGATTAATGCAGTAACCATTCTAACACAGGTTAGAAAAGACTCATTTACCATTTTGCCTTCCCAAACCCTTCATTATCTTCTGTAATTTGTGGAGCTTCTGTTAAACATTTCCCCCACACACACATTTCTTTCCCCCCAAGTGATACATACAAAAAGTATTGTATTCTGGATTTAAAATTTTCAGTGCAGTTCAGTCGCTCAGTCGTGTCCGACTCTTTGTGACCCCATGAACTGCAACACACCAGGCCTCCCTGTCCATCATCAACTTCCAGAGTTCACCCAAACCCATGTCCATCAAGTCAGTGATGCCATCCAACCAGATCATCCTCTGTCATCCCCTTCTCCTCCTGCCCTCAATCTTTCCCAGAATCAGGGTCTTTTCAAATGAGTCAGCTCTTTGCATCAGGTGGCCAAGTATTAGAGTTTCAGCTTCAATATCAGTTCTTCCAGTGAACACCCAGGACTGATCTCCTTTAGGATGGACTGGTTGGATCTCCTTGCAGTCCAAGGGACTCTCAGGAGTCTTCTCCAACACCACAGTTCAAAAGCATCAATTCTCTGGCGCTCAGCTTTCTTTATAGTCCAACTCTCACATACATGACCACTAGAAAAACCATAGCCTTGACTAGACGGACCTTTGTTGATAAAGTGATGTCTCTGCTTTTTAATACGCTGTCTAGGTTGGTCGTAACTTTCCTTCCAAGGAGTAAGCGTCTTTTAATTTCATGGCTACAGTCACCATCTGCAGTGATTTTGGAGCCCAGAAAAATAAAATCAGCCACTGTTTGCACTGTATCCCCAACTATTTCCCATGAAGTGATGGGACCGGATGCCATGATCTTAGTTTTCTGAATGTTGAGCTTTAAGCCAACTTTTTCGCTCTCCTCTTTCACTTTCATCAAGAGGCTCTTTAGTTCTTCTTCACTTTCTGCCATAAGGGTGGTGTCATCTGCATATCTGTCTGAGGTTATTGATATTTCTCCCGGCAATCTTGATACCAGCTTGTGCTTCTTCCAGCCCAGCATTTCTCATGATGTACTCTGCATATAAGTTAGATAAGCAGGGTGACAATATACAGCCTTGACATACTCCTTTTCCTATTTGGAACCAGTCTGTTGTTCCATGTCCAGTTCTAACTGTTGCTGCCTGACCTGCATACAGGTTTCTCAAGAGGCAGGTTTGGGTGGTCTGGTATTCCCATCTCTTGAAGAATTTTCCACAGTTTATTGTGATCCACACAGTCAAAGGCTTTAGCATAGTCAATAAAGCATAAGTAGATGTTTTTCTGGAACTCTCTTGCTTTTTCGATGATCCAGCAGATGTTGGCAATTTGATCTCTGTTTCCTCTGCCTTTTCTAAAACCAGCTTGAACATCTGAAAGTTCACGGTTCACGTATTGCTGAAGCCTGGCTTGGAGAATTTTAAGCATTACTTTACTAGCGTGTGAGATGAATGCAATTGTGCAGTAGTTTGAGCATTCTTTGGCATTAAGTTCCCTCAAAAATCAAAATTGTCTTTCTTTGTAACCAGGTGACCTACAAATTTGGAGAGAGGAATGTGTCCATTTCTTTCAGCCAAGCAATTAAGGAAGTACATGACTCCAAATAGGTTAAGATGTATTTGGTTTAGGAGTCATTCACCTAAAACCAGGAAGTATAAATAATCTTATTGAGAAAGGGAGCCATAGAAGAAAATATTTTAAAAAGAGTAGAGTCAGTTTGAGAGCATACATCAGTTCTTGTGTACCTGCAATATGCTATGAATGAAGAAAGATGAACAAGATCTGCTCTGCCTTAAAGCAGGCATTTTTTTCCTTTTATTGTACCATGTACTCCTCTGGCAGTCTGAACCCTATGGACCCCCTCCTCAGAATAATGTTTTTAAATGCATAATCCAAAGCACTTAGGAAGCCCAAGTATATATCATAAATGTAAACCAAATTATACTGAAATGTAATTATCAAAATAGTACAAAAGCAGATACAGTATAGGAATATGCTGCTTTTTATAAGCTTAGTAACAGATTCTAGTAGCAGATCTGATAACTTCAAAAATTTTGAAGTAGTGACAAGCATAAAATTTTGAGATATCCAAAGCTATAATATGTGAAAATAGTTGAATCTCCATTATTAATAGTCACCTAATACCACCCAGTGCTGCCTTGTTAATTGCCTGTATTCAGGATTGAAGGAAATACTGAATATCAGTGTGTGGTTAGTGAAAATAAAGAAGTGCATTTTGAAGTATAAGAACTGCTATTTAGTAAGCAAATAGGATGAGTAAGGCAAAGCATGGGAAATGTGACTAGAAAAATAGGTTGGGATCCATCATAACCTTCTCATTGGAAGGACTGATGTTGAAGGTGAAACTCCAATATTTTGGCCACCTGATGCGAAGAGCTGACTCATTTGAAAAGACCCTGATGTTGGGAAAGATTGAAGGCAGGAGGAGAAGGGGGCGACAAAGGATGAGATGGTTAGATGGCATCACTGACTCGATGGACATGAGTTTGGTAAACTCCAGGAGTTGGTGATGGACAGGGAGGCCTGGTGTGCTGCGGTTCATGGGTTGCAAAGAGTCCGACATGACTGAGTGACTAAACTTCAGTAGATATAACATGTCTGAAAAGAAAGCAACCATATTGAAACTTCTTTATTACATATTTTCTTTTAACAGCAGTGTATGAGTCCCTTTTGTTTAGGGAGTATTTATTGAGCACCTGCTGTGTGCTTGACCTTTTTGATAGAAGTCAGACTGGGCTCCTGATAATACATGTAATTATTCTTTAGTGAATGCTACAGGAACTCAAAAAACAGATCCTACTGGAATTGGAAAGCAAGGAAAAGTATGACAAGTAAGTCTGAGATGAAGGAGAAGTAAATTATTTAGGCAAAACGTTACAGCTGGCCCTCAGGTAAAATATAACGTGACTGGGCAGTTTGAGTGAAGACTCTGTAGACTAGGAGATGAGGTTCATGAAGTAGGTAGCAACCAGATCAAGGAGGATCTTCTATACTTTGCTAAAGACGTCAGACTTTTATGCCATTGTTTCCCAAAGTGTTTTTATGAGAATACTGGTTATGTAAAATGTTAACAGTGGTTACACGTAAAGGGCTTTTACATGCAGATTAGCTTGGGAAATGCAGAGTCAGTGCTTACATTTAAATCTGAGATACAGTGCGTTTTAGAGTTTGGTATCATGGTATTTTTCTATGTCAAATACTATTTGAAAAACTTGTTAGGAAAATCAGTTCTATCTTTGAATATGTATTTTTAGTGGATAGAAAGAATATAGAGAGAGAACCTTAATATTTGAATTGTTGTTATTCCAGTGGTAAGTTTCCTTTAACAGGTTTTTTTTACCTTTTTTCCCAATAAAGAACTTTACCCATTCCCCTCCTCAGAATCCAAGCAAAATTAAGTGGATTGCATGAATATGATATTACCATTTGGAACAGGTTACTCTTTATAAAGGCATTGTACTTCTGAAGATATAATATTCTCATTTGTTTTCAACTTTTCCTTTCATGGCTTTCTGTTTTTTAATTGTATGAAATTATTAGTTTTTTAGGTAAATACTTCTGTAGTAGCTTGTCATTAGTTTAGAAGCAAATCTTTGTGTAAATATAAAACACCACTATGAATGAAAGTTTGTTCCTAGAAGATACTGGGCTAGTCCAAAAGACTTGACTTGCTTATTAAATTATGCAGGCTACTTTGACCTAATGATACTATGATCTAATACCCCAGGCCTATTATCATCTTCCCAAAGAAGAATCAGAAGTAATGGCATTGTAAACTATTGAATTTTCAAAATAAATTCCCAGTCTAGTTTTATCAGACTAGTTCCAGACCCATTTCTAACTGCTATAGGTCATCACTGAAATTTTCATCAGCATTGGAATTAGCCAAAACTGGTCTCCATTAGTCTAGTCTTCCCAAATTCTGCTTCCTTCACACTTGTCATGTTCATCCTTATTCCCTAAAACAGAAATTTAGAGATAGTCTTTGAACATTTTTTGTCTCATTCTGTCATGTCAGTTTTATGTTCCACGACCTCTTTCAGTCCTGACCATGTTAGTTTAAGGCCCATTTCTTGTTTTAACTATGTGACTGCTGTGCTGGCTCGTTCAGTTCAGTTCAGTTGCTCAGTCGTGTCCGACTCTTTGCAACCCCATGAATCACAGCACGCCAGGCCTCCCTGTCCATCACCAACTCTCGGAGTTCACTCAGACTCACGTCCATCGAGTCAGTGATGCCATCCAGCCATCTCATCCTCTATCATCCCCTTTTCCTCCTGCCCCCAATCCCTCCCAGCATCAGGGTCTTTTCCAATGAGTCAGCTTTTCGCATGAGGTGGCCAGAGTACTGGAATTTGAGCTTTAGCATCATTCCTTCCAAAGAACACCCCGGGCTGATCTCCTTCAGAATGGACTGGTTGGATCTCCTTGTAGTCCAAGGGACTCTGAAGAGTCTTCTCCAACACCACAGTTCAAAAGCAACAATTCTTCGGCCCTCAGCTTTCTTCGTAGTCCAACTCTCACATCCGTACATGACCACTGGAAAAACCATAGCTTTGACTAGACGGACCTTTGTTGGCAAAGTAATGTCTCTGCTTTTGAATATGCTATCTAGGTTGGTCATAACTTTCCTTCCAAGGAGTAAGCGTCTTTTAATTTCATGGCGGCAGTCACCATCTGCAGTGATCTTGGAACCCCCAAAAATAAAGTCTGACACTTTTCCAAAGAACACCCCGGGCTGATCTCCTTCAGAATGGACTGGTTGGATCTCCTTGTAGTCCAAGGGACTCTGAAGAGTCTTCTCCAACACCACAGTTCAAAAGCAACAATTCTTCGGCCCTCAGCTTTCTTCGTAGTCCAACTCTCACATCCGTACATGACCACTGGAAAAACCATAGCTTTGACTAGACGGACCTTTGTTGGCAAAGTAATGTCTCTGCTTTTGAATATGCTATCTAGGTTGGTCATAACTTTCCTTCCAAGGAGTAAGCGTCTTTTAATTTCATGGCGGCAGTCACCATCTGCAGTGATCTTGGAGCCCCCCAAAAAATAAAGTCTGACACTGTTTCCACTGTTTCCCCATCTATTTCCCATGAAGTGATGGGACCGGATGCCATGATCTTCGTTTTCTGAATGTTGAGCTTTAAGCCAACTTTTTCACTCTCCTCTTTCACTTTCATCAAGAGGCTTTTTAGTTCCTCTTCACTTTCTGCCATAAGGGTAGTATCATCTGCATTTCTGAGGTTATTGATACTTCTCCGGGCAGTCTTGATTCCAGTTGTGCTTCTTCCAGCCCAGCATTTCTCATGATGTACTCTGCATATAAGTTGAATAAGCAGGGTGACAATATACAGCCTTGACGTACTCCTTTTCCTGTTTTATTAGGAGTGTCCTTATTCTGCATCTCTCTTTGTTCTGATTCTTCTTCCACCCTGTTAATGAATTCTCTTCTTAAAGCCAAGTATGTTGTATATTTCCAAGCTTAAAAATCGTTCTTCACTTGCAGGATAAAATTTAACCCTTTAGTCTAAAATAAAGGTGTCAATTTTCCAGTCTTTTCATTTGCCACTCCATGTTTGCAGTTTATGTATTTCATCCTATATAGCTTTAGAGTCAGGCACCTCAGGTTCAAATCCTTGATAATACTATCAGTAAAGGCAAGTTGTTTCTAACCTTTCTCAATCTTCATGTCCTTTCCTATAATATGGGGGAGGAGAATAATTCTTAACCTTTTAGATTTATGAGGTTTAAATGAGATTGGTTGTGAATAGTGCTAATACTGATTAGCACCAAATAAGTGGTAGCTCTCCTGGTGGGAGTGTAATATGGTTTACACACTTAAGAAACAGTTTGGCAGCTCCTCACATTGTTAAGCGCAGAATTGGCATATGACCCACCAATTCTACTCCTATACATATACCCAAGAGAAATAAAGACATGGGTCTGCACAAAAACTCTTACATAGTTGTAGCAGCATTATTCATAATAGCCAAAAAGTGGAAACAATCCAGATGTTCCTTAATATGGTATAGGCATAAAATGGAATACTCTTCAACAGTTAAAAGGAATAAAATACTGATACATTCCACAACAGGGATGAACCATGAAAACATTATGCTAAGTGAAAGAAGCCAGTTACAAAAAACTGGACATGTTGTATAATTTATTTTATATGAAATGTCCATAACAGACAAATCCATGGAGAAAGTAGCAGTTGCCAGTGCTGGAGGAAGGGAGAATAGGGAATAACTGCTACTTAGTATGGAGATTCTTCTTGGGGTGATGAAAATGTTCTCAGTAATGGTTGCACAATCTCTGAATATACTAAAAGCCACTGAATCATATACTTTAAAAGGGATGAATTTTATGCTAAGATATATCTCATTAAAACTTTTTAAGAGGAGGGGGCAGCTTTTATTATTACCTGTTTTAAGTTTCCTTGAAAGTCTCATAAGTACAAAGTCTGTGTCATCCTTATTTCCATCTAGCATTCAGTGCCCTGTGTGTGGTTGATGCTTAACGGATGTTGCAGCATGAATGAGTCTTTATGAAGCAAGTTAGAGGTTCTCTTAGGGGCAGGGAATTGGCAAAATCTGTGAAAATGTCCTCATATTAAACTATATTATCAAAGCACATCTTTGTAGCTATTTAAGTTCTTATGCCCAAAAAACAGTAACTGTAGAAATGAGAGTTAACTAAGTTGTCTGTTTTCCCTCCTAGGATACACACCTGCTAAAACTGCTTAAAACATTAGAAGGACATGCTTACGGCGTTTCTTACATTGCATGGAGTCCTGACGACAACTATCTTGTTGCTTGTGGCCCAGATGACTGCTCTGAGCTTTGGCTTTGGAATGTACAAGTGAGCAAATTTTATCCTTGGTTTAGTCTTTATAATCATACTGCACATCTTTGTTATAACTTTATTCATGATCTGTAGAACCAAATCATTCAACCTAAATTCCCATGATGTATTATAAAAGATAATTAATTCATCAAATGGAACCCAGGTGTCCAGATTTATAAATTTAAATATTTTGTTGAGCATAATAGCACTTTTGAAAGAATGATCAGTAGGTATTTTTAGGGATGTTGTACTTTGTAGTATGTAATATGTACTATTTTACTGTGATACTTTATGCCTCAGTCAAGATTTCACAGTTGCTTTGAGGTTGCACAGTTTTATATAAAACTTACTTTCAAGTGTGGAAACATGGACATGACCAAACTTTCCATCCCAGTGGCAGTTGCACCATTTCCTTACCTATATTTAATGTTACAGTCTCGTTTAGTAGATTTAAATGATGTCTACAGTACTTACTATCAAGAGTTTTATTGTAGTTTCTAAATGAAAACTTAAACACTTTATCTAGAGTTCCATTTTAGAAAAACTCAACACTGAGTTCACCCTATCATCTATTGGCTCTGTTTTGGAAACCTTCTAGTTAATCATTTTAAGTTATTTTTAAGTTTCTTCCATAAGTTGACTGGTTAAATGATTTTTTAACTTTTTGGCAGGGGAATAGTTCAGGCTACAGTTTGGGTGTAAAAGTATAAGCTGATGGGATATGGTTTTGAGTTTAGGGACCCTTGTGTAAATTGATTTTTATCAAGAGTAAAGATAAAAGCTCCATAGAAACGACTCAATAAGATGGTATAGAAGACAGATGAATACTAAAATGTACCTGTGCCATAAATCTAATTCTACAGTAAGATTTATATTTCACCCCAGTTTTTTTATTAAGAAAATTTTGAAATATTGAGAAAGGTTGAAATATGAATATAGTGATTACCTGTATCTGTGCCACTATACATTCAGCAGATGTTACTAACTTTTTGTTACATTTTGTGTGTATATACATGCATGCATACAAACATACATATTTATATATCTATACCTAAAACATCTGGAAGTAAATTAAGATTATATTTTACCACTAACTATTTAAACATGTATCTCCTTAACAGTAATATTTTCCTACATAATCAAATGCCATTATCTTACCTGTAATTCTCTAATATTTGTTTCATAATTTAAAAATCCCCAGTTGTTCCCAAAATGTGTCTATGCCATTTTTATCAAACTAGTGTTGAATCAGTGTTGTATTTGTGATTGGGCTCAGGGTGGCAAAGCACAGAGTAGATCAGATGGCTTCTCAGGCTTAAAATGAATCTGACCTAAAAGACAATTTCCACCCCTCAAAGGGAGGAGAAGTACGTGGTCATAGTCCCACAACAGAATCAGCCTGTATAGTCTTCTTTAAATTCAATTTTGAATTTCTGGACAGTTAGAGTATTATAGCTTAACTGTTTTACTGTGTGTTATGTTATAGACTTGTTTTAAAAGGGTGGTCCTTTTAAGTCAGTTTTCAAAATTGCTCCTTTGAGAATTTATGTAGACTGCTAATTACAGCTTTCCCCTGCTTTCTGAAAGTAATTATTCCTGTGAAATTTTTCATAAGCTAAAATGGCATAAAGAAGCAGTTACCTTAGGACACATCTTACTAAAGGATACACAAAATAAATCAAGATAAAGCACAAGTGCTCACATAGCTCAAAGCCATGGCAGCTTGATGCCATGCGAAGAGAGAGCTCCTTCCTGCGAAGGAGCCACTCTCACTCTTCAGAGTGTATGTTGCCTCTGTAACAATTCCCTGCGAAACACTGTTTTCACTTTCCACAGACATTTTTCGTAAAAGCAAACATCCTCTTCAGATGTCTTTTGCTTGGGAAAAACAGGTACTAATGTAGATCTTTGTAAAAGCCAAGTGGTACAAAGCAAACTTTCAAAATTCTGGGGATACCTGTAATGTCCTCATACTCAAACAGTCCTGAGCATAACAGAAGAAAAGACCATTTCTGCCTTCAGAACTTACTGTAAATAGAAAATGCTGAAGATTCACCTGTTGCATATGTATTTGTGTTTCTAAATTTTTTTTTTTACCCATTTATATTGCACAATCTCAAAAGATTGTGACTTGAGAATAGTTAACAATATGGGGGGAAGGGTTTAAGATTGCTGAATTTTTTTTTTCTTTTTCAGTGTAAGGAAGACATTCTGGTTTTTGTGCCCTCTTTGCTTTTATTACTTGGCCCCATTTCCTGATCATGCACCTTTTTTTTTTTTCTTTTTTTTTTTTTAATTTGATTACCCGTTTCTCACAGGAAAATTATGCCCATGTATTTTTTATTATCCCAAGGGCAGCTCTAATCTCTCAGATCCTGTTTCTAATCCATGAACAAAATGGAATCAAGACTAGATTAAATGGTATGTGTCTACCTTCTAAGTTGAGTAACTTAGAAAAAATAACAGGAGGATATCTGAGGGTTGTAACCAACTAAATAGTCTTACTTAGTTGGGAATGCTTTAAAATGACTATGCTAAACAGTACAAATGTCCTTCACTCTTTTCTGTTACTTTTAATTGAAATAAAGTTGTATATCAGAAAAATAATTTTTGTTTTCCCATTCTCCCTTCTACATTTTGAGCATATTGGATATGAAATTAATGTAATTTAGACTACCTACACTCTTGGCCTAGAGTAAGGGCATAGTTTTTCTGCCTATTAATCATGTTCTTAAGGAGTTGCTAATTGCATGAACTACAATTTTAGAATAAAATAAAGAACTGTGAACTAAGGAGAAGTGAGAACTCAGAAGCAATAGGTATGTTGTACTGGGCTTTTCATCATTGTACTTGGGGAAAATTACTTGTTTTAATTTATGCATGTAATTGATTTAAGACAAGAGTTCTGTTTGAAGTTTATCTCATAGCTATTCTTTGAATCACCTATGCCAGGCTTTGTTTGACTCCTGAGTTTTTTTCAAGTATTTAATTTCTCTTCTGAATGCTATAGTCTTGTTCTATAAGGCCAATTTAAACAGTTTACTTCACTAATTAGGAGTATTAAACTAACCAGATATCCCAGTTACTATCCTTTTTCTTTTTTTTCTTTATACATCCCCTTTAGAGGAGTATCTTGAAGATCTCATCCACAGTTTTATTTCCTTGTAGACGGGAGAACTAAGGACAAAAATGAGCCAATCTCATGAAGACAGTTTAACAAGTGTGGCTTGGAATCCAGATGGGAAACGCTTTGTGACAGGAGGTCAGCGTGGGCAGTTCTATCAGTGTGTGAGTATTTAGTGCCCTATTTCAGATGCCTACAAATTTACTTAAAAGCAAATTTAGTTTTGTAAAAATAAAGAATTCACTTGACTTGATAACTTTTATAAAATATATGAAAACACACTTGACTGTCTAAGATAAACACTGTCCAATAGAACTTTCTGTGGAATCTTCTTCTTTTTTAAAAACACATTTCAAGTGCTTATACAAAGTTTAGGCTTTGAATTTAGTGAAACATTAAAAAAAAGATTGTCCTACTAAACATTTTGTTCTTGTAAATAAGTTTCTTATGTATAGGGACAAAAAGTTTTAGTATTAATTTCTTTGGTGAGGAGGTCTTTAGCCCTTTGATTTTTTGTATCTCTCTCGGCCTCCCGCCCCCCCCACCACCCCCCGCCCCGAAAAAAGCTGTATTTCATGAGGAGACGGACTTTTAAATATTTGAGGAATAAAAGTGATGATGAATGTTGCCAGGAAACTGTCCAGTCTTTATTTGAGGTGTCTTCTGATCATTATCTGCCCTGTTAATCTTGGAGTGTTGGGATAATGAAAGTAAGTAATAGGTAAAAAGTCTTATGACAAAGTAGATAATGATACAAATGCAGTGTCATTACTCCCTATTATCTAGATTTCATGTCTCATATCACTGCCTACCATGGTTCCAGTAGATCTTTCTGGATTTATTTATTTAAGACTAAAGTTTAATATCATAACCCCATCAAATCATTCAGTGTAGGTCATTTATCATAAAAACTTTTATGTTGCCATTACAAATTATCAGTTTCATTAAACTGACTGCAAGACTTATGGAATCTAGTGTGCTATTATCTCAGCATGGTTGTAAGTCATTTAATTTTTCCCCAGTTGTCCCAATACAGTTTATTGATACACCCCTGATTTTCTTTTAAGTTATTTTAAGTGGTCAGTACCATTATAATATACTAATTTAAGCATTTTATGTCTGGACTTTCTCTGCATGGGCTAATGCTGTACTTTCATTCATTGATTGATTGATACAATTGACATATATTGTTACATCAGTTTCAGGTGTGTGATATAATATGATCAGTATTTGCATGTATTATAGAATGATTTCCACAGTAAGTCTTGTTAACAAACATCACCATACATAGTTACAAAATTTTTTTCTTATGATGAGGATTTTTAAGATTTACTTTATTAGCAGCTTTCACATATGCAGTACAGTATTATTAACTATAGTCATCATTTTGGCATTTAAGCCATTAGTTCTTAATTCCCTAGATTCAAGGTGGCCTTGTGTATTTCTGCTGACTTTGCCGTCCCTTACAGTGTTTAAGCCTTCAGGGTACATGACTTGGTAGTTCCCTAACCTGTAAAAATAGGATTGCCACTCAGAGCTTTGAATGTTCAGGAAGATAATGATCCTAAGAGCTTTGCTCGGTAGAGCATGTTACAAACTTGGTGACTCTTTTTAAAACATCATAACAGATTCCTAAGTTCTATACAGCTATAATTCATGTTAGTTATCTTTTTCCATATCACAACTTCTGAATATTACAGTACAAATCCCAGTATAGTGTATCTTAGAGGGATGTTTAAATTCTTTTCCAAGTTGTGAGCCCTTGAAACTTAAGGATTCTTTTCTTTCTTTGTATTTATTGTATTTATCTATGCTTGATAGAAGGGAAGATAGATTTACTAAGATTCTCTCCCTCCCCCTAGGTATTATAATGAAATTTGACTTATATAAATTTTGGTGATTGAAAACACTTAAGGAACAACTAGGTTGCGATCAATCTCAGGAAAAGATAGATATTACAAAAAGATATATTAAGAGATTCTTTTGGGGAAAAAAAAAAGATTCTTTTGGTTCTTTGTTTGCTTTCTGAGTGCTGTTGAGGAATGAAGTTAATAGTAATTTTCTCCTCAGGATTTAGATGGTAATCTCCTTGACTCTTGGGAAGGAGTGAGAGTGCAATGTCTTTGGTGCTTGAGTGACGGGAAGACTGTTCTGGCATCAGATACACACCAGCGAATCCGGGGATATAACTTCGAGGACCTTACAGATAGAAACATGTAAATATACTTTATATCCATTAAACAACAGTTATCTGATTTGTATTAAAATAAAAGTGTAGTAGAACTTGCTTCTTCAAAAGAAGAGTTATTATTTTTATTATGTTTTTGGTTTGATTGGTAATTTGGGTGAATAGTCAAGTGGTGCTTAGTAATTGTTAACTCAGATTCTTTTTCTTGATTGAAAGATAGTATGTAATAGTGATTACAGACTTTAAATAATTTGAATGTCTTGATTCTTAGTATGTTGGTTTTGACAAATTATTTTTTGGTTACAGAGTACAAGAAGATCATCCCATTATGTCTTTTACTATTTCAAAGAATGGCCGATTAGCTTTGTTAAATGTAGCAACTCAGGTAAGTTGATTAACATAATTCTCAGGAAAATTTAGCTTAGTTAAAATTTGTGAGTTTTAGTATATATAAACATATTTTATGAATTCTTAAATTTTACTTCGTGTGTTTGATCCATAAGTTTGTAGAGTCAATTGGAAATTTTTCAGGACATTGGCATTTTGCATAAACAGAAAATGGAAATGTTCATCAGGCAAATGCATAGTCACAGATACTCTTTAAAATTCTTTTGCGTTAAGAATAAATACCTATATTCTCTTTTGCTTACAGGGAGTTCATTTATGGGACTTGCAAGACAGAGTTTTAGTAAGAAAGTATCAAGGTGTTACACAAGGGTTTTATACGATTCATTCATGTTTTGGAGGCCATAACGAAGACTTCATCGCTAGTGGCAGTGAAGGTAAATTGTGTCTCTGTTGATTCACAGATACATACAGATGGACTGAAAGTTCTATAATTCTATTTGTAAAGGTAGTTATGTCTCCAAACAAATTCAAGATGTTAAGTCAGAAATCGTATGAGTCATTTGTCCAGTATGCTGTTGATTTCCTCTTCTTGAAATGATTTGAGCCCCTCATTGTCACAGATGAATAGTGCCTCTTGTGGCTGTGTGGAAGTGTGTTTGGTGCATGTGTCAAATCAAGATTTAGCTAAATCATTACTCTTTTGTAGGTATTTTTCTTTTCGTGAGATTTAACGGTTTTCAGATGTTAATAGTATCTTAAAAATCAAGGTTAATGATGTTTTACTTGATCTTGGACAAAATTGACTGTAATTAGATCTTCAGTGGTTCTTTAATGACCGAAGAAAATAATTTAGATTTTCTTTGAAACCATGGGATTCTTATGGTCTCAGAAAAGCTCAAATTATGGAATTAACTACTACCTTTTTTAATAACTTACTCTGATCTAATAACATCAGTCTATCAGGCAGGCACGTGCCTCAAGTAGTCTGATTTAAAACAAATTGTTTAAAATATGCAAGCACAAATAAGTGAGGCAGTATTAAAAGTTGCTATACATTTTAAGGTAATAGAAACAAATAATGGCAGATTATTGAAAATTTTCTTTCAACACACTTTCTTGAATATCCACTTCACTGTTCTAGTACTGTAGAAGCAAATTACTTAAGTCATTTTTTAAAAACTGAATCTAGTTTTCCAAGATAGACCAAGGAACTAGATTATGTTGGTGAACACTTGGTAATGTTTGGTTACTGTGTGAGATGTTTCTGTTTTCCCTTTCTTGACAAAAAAACTGATGAGGATCACAAGGTGACACATGAGTTTTTCCTTTGTGTATAAGGTGTATTTAAGGATTGGGACAAAGAGACATTTAGAAATTTAGATTTTTCACATGAAGCATATGACTTCATTCTTTCTTTCCCCTAAAAATGTCATTCAGATAAGATTAAGAAAAGAGAAGAGTGGCTTGCTAGGTAACAATTGGAAGTTCACTTCTTTCCCATCAAAAAATCTTTTTTATCTATTACTTTAATGTTATTTTCTTCTAGATTTTCCATTGGTTTCTATTTGATATGATTTAAATATATTAAGCCTTCTACGTGCTTTTTAGCTCCTCCTACTCGAGGATTCTTCCCCATGCTCTATTTAATCCTGCTCCTGGTGGGGTTTTTTACCCCTCTTAATTATGCCTCACAATCTTATGCCTCACAATCGTGTGTGTTTGTGTCCAACTCTTTGTGACCCCATGGACCGTAGCATAGGTTGCCATTTCTTCCTCCAGAGGATCTTCCTGGCATGTGTATGTTTGTGTGTCTGTGTGTGTCTGTGTGTGTCCAGCTGTTTGTGACCCCATGGACCATAGCATAGGTTGCCATTTCCTCCTCCAGAAGATCTTCCTGGCATGTGTATGTTTTTGTGTGTCTTTGTCTGTGTGTGTCTAACTCTTTGCGACCCCATGAACTATAGCATAGGTTGCCATTTCCTCCTCCAGAGGATCTTCCTGGCTCAGGGATAGAACTCACATCTATTATGTCTCCTGAATTGGCAGGTGGATTCTTTACCAACTGTGACAATCCCCTGTACTCTTTCTAAAAGTAATATATAGCCTAGAAGTACTTTTAAGAAACATGTATTGCCACCATTATCCCTAGTGATGCCAATCTTTTTTTTTTTTTTCCAGCCCAAACTAACTTTAGAACTAAGCCTGATAAATAATGTAATTAAGCCACATTATATTCTATTTAGGGCTAAAAATGAAACATAACTGTGAAGGAAAGAGATTAGGACTCTTATGACTCAGGTGATTTAGAATGACTCTAAAAATGTTTTCAACACCAAGTGGTTATAGCAAATATGCTCTCTCCGAAGATGTCCACAGTAATCCATCGTTGTTTATTTGTAAGAAATATATTCCAAGAACCTTCCAAACCCCCCAAATCATGAATGTCAATATAAGATAGAGCAATAGGAAGCATTTCCCCCTAAAAGTTATGCCATTACTCCAGCCTTTTCATTGTGCTGATAATAAAGAGAAAAACTTATTTTTTCCTCTGCATTGGCACTGGATTCCTTAAACTGATAAAAGTAAGCAGAACTTGATCATAAGGCCTGTCATTCTGACCTTGACTGCTCAGATCTTTAATTTTTGCTGCATATTCAATAAATATCCTCCTTGGATATGTGTTCACAAAAGCATTTTTCATCCAAATTTCAGTTGCATTCTCACTTTTCAAGAAAGCCTGTAGTCTTTCTTTGTGGACTTGCTCTGTCCAAGGGGAAGCCTAGCTAGTCTGGGCATTTTTTTTCAAGTTTTATTTTATTCAAGGAAAATTATTTTCAAAGATGACTGAACAACAAATACCTTCTAGGAAAGATAAATTCAGTATCATTGAGTTCCTTTTAGCTTTTGCTTCCCATACACAAAAAAATGTTCAACAGTGGTTCCAACTTTTTATCTTTGTAAGTTTTGAAACCAGGGCATGTTCTTTTACCACAAGTCTATTACCTATTCACCACTGTAAAGTTTTCTCAATTGGCAGCACATCTGCTGAAAGTTTTCACATTGATCATGTAACTGAGTGACAGCTCTTCAGATGGGACACTTCTGTAACTCACCCTGGGGTTCTGCCGTCTGTTCAAGAACCATCACTTATATTTAGTTAACTCTTTATGGTAATACATGGTGTTTACTGTGTGTTAGACTCTGTTCAAAACATTTCTTCATATACAGACTTACTTTATCCTCATAACATGATGAGGTAAGTATGACTCCCCATTTACAGAAGAAAAGTTGCAGGGAGTGGGAAATGTGCCCAAAGTTACACACCTGGTCAGGAACACAGGGAGGATGTGGACCAAGTAGTCTGACTCTACGGCCCTTTCTCTGAACCACTACTCTGTACTAGATAGTTGTTTCATTTTGTTTATGAAGATTAGTTTATCCAAAGAAACAAAGTTTTGGTTTTAATGGGCACTTGATGAGAGTATTAAAATAGACTACCACACAGTCATATCATGATACAGCTGTAGGACAGCTGTCTAGCCTCACAAGTAAACATGTGAGCAGGACGTCCCGGATTTCAATCCCAGGTTCACCGTTTACCAGCTGTTAACCATGAGGAGATTGCTTACACTTGCCATTCATCAGTCACCATACATAAAAGGGATAAACACCACAGTACTCTTGCCTGGAGAATCCCATGGACGGAGGAGCCTGGTGGGTTACAGTCCACGGGGTCACAGAGTTGGGCACGACTGAGCGAGTTCACTTTCACTTGATGGTGGTGAAGATTAAATAATAGTTATTTAGCACCTAGAACATTGTAAGCACTCAATATTTAACTGTCATCTTAATTGCCATATTTCAGTTTGGATACATTGCTTCTCTGTCACCTCTCATTTCATAGAATTTATCTTCATCCTAGATTTCTTTATATTCAAAGGTCTTGACTGTGATTATACATTATGTATTACAGAATATTGCAGAGTCTGTGGTAACTTGCAAGCTAGTCTGTCGTTTATAACAGGGAAAATGTGTATTTTATTAAAATTTAAATGGATTTTTAAAATAATATGTTAAGTTATTCACATTATTTTTGTTGTCCTTTCAAGTCTGATAAATGTTCTATAATGAGCAGAAAACTTAAAATCAATCAATTTTGTTAATCTGTTACACTTTCCCAACTTTGTTCTGAATTACTGTTATTCAGATCACAAGGTTTACATCTGGCACAAACGTAGTGAACTGCCAATTGCGGAGCTGACAGGGCACACACGTACAGTCAACTGCGTGAGCTGGAACCCACAGATTCCATCCATGATGGCCAGCGCCTCAGATGACGGCACTGTTAGGATATGGGGACCAGCACCTTTTATAGACCACCAGAATATTGAAGGTAACTGTCATACAGTATTGTTTTTTTCCAAATGAAACCTTGCCTTAATTTATCATAAAGTTGTAACACTTTTAGGCGGTACTTTAAAGTGTAGGATATAATAGATTTTCTCCCTCATGTAAAGATTGTACACTGTATCTCACTCCACAGGAGTTTAATTAATATGCAACAGTATTTTTTTGTTTGTTTTATTGATGACAGTGGTGAGAATAAGCAGGAATATGCCACCTCATTTACAGGCAAGTTAGTATTGCCACTTTGAAAATCTTCCTGAAAATCTTGCTTCATTAGACAAGAAGTATTTTATACTTCTGTGCTCATGAAAACTAGCTAGTATATGAAATTTGAACAACTTCAGGATGATCTCGCTTATGGTTTTATCCTTACAGATGACTATCTGTTAATACCATGTATGTAGCACACTAGCATGAACTGTGCATGATGGATAGAGAAAGAGAATGGAACTAGAATTCATCATGTACCTATGTGCCTAGTAACCTGCTAGGCCCTTTATATACAGTCTTGCAGAACATCTGTATAGCCCTATAAGAGAAATGGAGAAGTGTATTTGTCCTCATTTCTGGAGTGTGAAAACTGAAGCATGGCACAACTAATTAACTTGTAGAGTGCTACCAGGTCTTCAAATCTAAGTCTGAAAGGTGTTTTCCATTACTTTCAGATACCAGAAGAAAGCCCAAAGCCAGAAACCTAAACAGTTGAGCACATAGCTTAATTGAGCAAGATAGGCTAGAAAGAAGAGATAATGAGAAATTTTATGTAAATGACTTACCTGTTCTTTTTTCAAAGCAAAAATATTTAGTTTGCTTAAAAGGAAATAATTTACCTAGAAACTGATAAACAGATTTTTTTGTTCACAGTGTGTCCCCCCTAAGTGTTTTTAGTAAGAAAGATGACCAGCTGCTCTCAGTTATTGTCAGAGGAGGAGGGTTGTCAGGGTAGCACAAATGGCTTAAAAGCATGTTCTCTGTGCTTTTATCTGTATGGTACAAACTGTACCAGATCTCACTGGTAGGTGAAAATATACAGCCAAAGACAAGGGTAAAAAGCATGTAGAGTACACAGCTCAAGAAGTTTGAAAACTACTCTTGAGTTACTCAGAACATTATAGGGCCTTTTTGTATTTGTAGATCACTACATGACATGATTTCACTAACATAGCTCTGAAATTAGCTAAAAGCAAAAATCTTGATTGATTTTGTGTTTGTTTGTTGGCCCTTTTTAGGTTTCAAGGCCTACTCATAGATACTTTAGAGATCTATAACTGAGATTATATGTGATTTTCAAATTTTATTAGTCATTTTGGAAATTATTTCTTCAAATAAACATTTGATACAAAGAACTAGGAAAATACTAGGTATATACTAACAGATTTACCTTGTAAGTAGACTTATTTTAGACATAGCTCTAAGGATATGTTTGTGCCTCCACTACAGTGGAATAAGAGTTGCAGTGCTCTTTGATAATTTCATTATTGTGGATACTCATTATGGTGGGTGAGACAAACTTAGTCCAGTTGTAAGAACTGGGTCAAATTAAGCAGTTTTCAGTTGTGCGTTGCAAATAGGTATAGCACGAAAAGATTTTCATTTATACCTACAATAAGAAAACAACTTCTTTATAACTAGATGCTTAGTTACATGCCTTTTATTAAAGTATCCTCTGAGTTCTTTTTCCCCTGCTCGAAAACATTTTTTCTAATTAATACCTGTTTGGAATAGACATTTGGGAAAAATGTAGATGAAGCTAAGGAAATGGCATTCCAAAACCATAAGTATCCTAAGATACTATAAGTCATTTAACTAAAAATGCTAAAGTTCCAAAAAAAAGAATTGCTGACATTTTATTATAAGTAGCAATCCATACTGCACTTTTTTTTTTTGAGGACTGTACAAAATGGAATAGAATCAAGTACTCATACATGCTACAACATAGATGAACTTTAAAAACAATATGCTATGAAAGAAGCCAGACACAAAAGAGTACCTATTGTGGTTCCATTTATATGAAAGTGTCCCAAATAGGCTAATCTGTAGAGAAAGCAGACTAATTGCTTAGGATTGTTGATTGACTTCTAATGGTGATGAAATGTTTTAAAATTGATTGCCTTGATGGTAGTACAATCCTATGTAAATATGCTAATGACTGCCGAATTGTCCAGTTTAAATGGGTGCATTGTAGAGTATGTGAAGTACATCAATAGAGCTGTTAACACATTGTCCTTCCCACAAACACACACAGAGTAGGGTAATATTGCAGAGTTTCAAACTGAGCCACTAAAAGAATTCAATATTGAATTGGACAAAAAAGTTTATTTGGATTTTTCTGTAAAATTGGGAAACTGAACAAACTTTTAGTTATAATGCAGTTTTACCTTGGACTGCCAAATGTTCTTTCTTCTATTCTATTTCTTCTCTTCTATATCTTTCTTCTCTATCTATTTATTCTACCATAAAAATGTTTCCACTCTGAGTAAGTATTTCAAGATTTCTTTTTAAAGTATAAGATTCCTATATGATTATTCACTGGGTTCTCCAATATTCACAATAATCATGGGTTTAGACTGTAATATGTAGCCTAAGATAACACAGTTTTAATGATCATGATGAAAATACCAAGAATTTGCCTTGATGTGATTGTTTTTTAATGTTAAGATATTTTGTGATGTCATGATGCTGATTTCAAAACTTTCTAACTGGTAACTTTTTTCTCCCCCCCCCCCCTTCTTCTTTTCCCCCAATACACATTTCATCTTGTCTTCATTCAGAGGAATGCAGTAGCATGGATAGTTGATGGCGAATTTGGAGCAGACGACTTCTGTTTAACTTAAAATTAGTCGTATTTTAATGGCTTGGGATTTGGTGCAAACAAACATGATTGATAGCTGGACTGACATGCTCGTCATGAAAAAAGAACCATTTCTGAAGCCCGAATGGGGCCAAACATTTACACCTTGCTTCATAGTAACCAGTTGAGATGAAGCACGTCGTTAGAACGTTGTTGGACACCATGTTGAATTATCCCCCCATCGGTTGTGAAGAACTGTGCTACATTCAGGCTTACCCATTGAACTCAGTATATATATTTTTTTCCCTCCTGCCTTTTGTCGGGCAGGATACCATTCTTGTTGCTCTTCTGTGTAATGAAGTTTAAATGCTTGTTTGGAAAACTTTATTTAACAGTTTAGAAGGCTTGATAGAAAGAGTGCATTAGTCTGAAGAGTATACATTGGATAGGAAAGAATTTCCTTCTTTTGTTTCTCCAAATCTCCGCCTTATTTAGCTTGAGATCTTTGCAGCTTGGTTCATGGATTCTAGCCTTGCCCGTTGCGCAGTATATACTGATCCAGATGATAAACCAGTGAACTATGTCAAAAGCACTCTCAATATTACATTTGACAAAAAGTTTTGTACTTTTCACATAGCTTGTTGCCCCGTAAAAGGGTTAACAGCACAATTTTTTAAAAATAAATTAAGAAGTATTTATAGGATTAAAGTGACTTCATTTGTATACATTTGGAATCTAAACCAGCTAAAAAAGAGTTTCCTCTATGACTTAGATACGCAGTATAACTGATGCTCTTCTGGAATACCACATGAGACATGGTCAGAAACAGTACTTGGAAGGACATTATACAGAAAATTCAGAGTAGTGCTTTGAAGATTTTCCCCCTTTTGTTTTATTCCTGAAGGAACATCAGTACCTGATCTTGAAGAATCAAAATCTTGAATCTTGAAGATTCAAAAACAGAATTTTAAATTTGTACCAACGTGAGAGATCAGTAGTCCGTATAAGTTTTCAACAAAGCTTGTTCCAAGTTGTTCTCAATTTGGGGAATCATTTTGGTGTCATCTAGCAAGAGAGTAGAAATCAGCAGATATAACCACTTTGGAAGTTTATAGTATAATTGAGCTTGTTAGAAGAATTCAGCAGGTTACAAACATACTTAAACTGGGTTTAAATAAACCTCATAATCATTTCTCTAATTGCCCTTAATATTTTGACATAGGGATACATAAATTTAAACACTGTTTCTCCTCAGTTTTTCAGATATTGCCATACTGAACCTCATTCTAAACTGGTGCTGTGGGTAGTGTCCCTCTCCCCTCCCTGTTTAGTTTAAGGAAAGGTTTCCTTCATGGAAAAGCACTTTTGAGAATATCACATTTAAAATACGCCAAAAGCCTGTTCACATTGTGCTTTTAAAATCCCGTAACAGCTGAGTACAACATACTTAGTCTCCTTTGAAATTCCCTCCCCTTTTCAGTAGAGGATGACTATGGTGACCATAGCTATTACATTGAGAAGAGTGGGAATATCTCCAAAATAAGATTCTGGTGAAGAAAAAGTCTTAACACTGTTTCCTTTTGACCCGGCCAAATCTATATTATTTACCATGAGCAGACTTCTTCAGGATCCACAAAGAAGAGAAGAAAGGCTTGGATGTCAGGAGTTCTTCCTTGGTGGGTGGGATGGGAGTGGGGGGCATTTAACAGGAGGGTAGCAGGGAGAAATGGTCAAGTCAGGGAAGGGGAGAAGAAAGAAAAACACAAATTGGCCTTAAAATAGCTCAGATTCTCCCAGAAGCTCATAGTAAGAGGAGATGACAGATCGTGGTCAGCAGATTATTTTATCAAATTGGTAATGTAAAAGATTTCTTTAAGCTCCATTTTGCAGAGACCACCACTTAGAGAATCAAGAATTCCTGTTTTGATATTTCTAAGTTAAAATAACTATATGTTACAGTTTATCTGGTACTTCATTTTTCTTAACTAGAATTACTTTTTACTTTAAGCTTGAATAAAATCTTCATTGGTAACTGTATATAATTAAGTGGCAACTTCTGTTTACCTCAGTACAGTTAAATCCATTCATATTTTAAGTGATTCATGTATACCCTGAAGCCATTAATTACCCCAATCTCTATGGTAACATCACTAACAAAATGTGGGCATAGAAACTCCACAGCTGTTTACAAATTGCATTACAGTGTGCCATGGTACATTTGTAACATTCACTGGGATTTGTCCCCGTTCAGGGGCAATTTGGCACTCAGAGTCTACTGTCCTTGACCCAACCACCCCTAGATCTGAGTTTTCAGAGTGCTTCTGAAGTACAGTTTAAGAACACTTTTAAAAAGTGGAGGCAAAGTGAGGCACACTTCACAAGAACATAACTCCATTAAAATGGAGTAACAACTATGCAAAGGTTTCTGTAGCAGCTAGGTGAGTTTGTGTTCCAAGTCTGTCTTAATTGGCAGCTTCCTACATATACTGGTACTTTGCGGTGCCAATTTGCTGTAAACGTCTATTTCATGCATGTGCCATGCAGTGACTATGCTAGAAAGGTGAAATACATGAAGAAACCTAGGATTTTATGGTACAAAGAACCTGATGGCAGGATGGTCTAACTCCTAGCTGTCAACTGAAACCTCTGATTGTGCTGTAGTCTCTAGGCTTGAGGTGAGAGTATTTTCAGGCCAGCTGCAAGATACTAACAAATGTATAAACTGAAAAGTACCAATACTTTTTGCACATAGATCAAAATAGAGTGGAGAATTTTGGCTCCAAAAATCAGGTTAGTAGGCTCATTTCCATGTGCTTGAAAATGTTTTTGTTGTTAACTATTCATTGATCAAGGGCTAGAGCACGTATGAAATTAAATGTCTTTTTCCTCCAAATAACTGGTTATTAATAGTATAGTGTTGGATATGGGGTTCCTAAAATGGGTGTGTGGGTGGTGAATTAAGAGTAGGGAATTAGCTGGGAGGGAAGACGGCCTCAGTTTTTATTTCTGTATTTTATTAGTGTTCGTGCTAGCTACACTTGTGTTACTGGCCAGGTTAATGTTCTATTTAACCAGGTAAGTAGTTTAAACAGAGGAAATTTTGTTTGCAAATGCCCCTACAAATTGGCCCATTTTAGTGGGTGGGAGAACAAAAAGGGATTACCTAACTTTAAAAATAAACTAATTAAAATTACTTGTCAATATTTTATTAATTTGAAATCACACTAGTAGTAATTTGGTGATTTTTATTATTAGCAGTGTTGTCCCTGTAGAGTGGCATTCCATGACATTAATAGAAAACCCTTTTTCCCCACCCCTCCCCATCTTGAAATTCTCTTTTTTAGGTTCCTGCACACAAGAACTGACCCTAACACCTCTGCTCACACTGGTAAATATATCTTACATCTCTTGAAAGGGAAATATCCATGTCAGTTTCTTTCACAGCAGAAGAATGACTACTTTTGAATGGGGAGGAAAGAAGACATTTTTATTAATATCCTTTTTGTCCCATATCTAAAATGTTTATCTTGGTTTTGTTTTACTTTCTCATTTACATTTTAGCAACGTTTTTGGGGTTGTTCCCGAAAACATTACTTCCATTTCAAAAACCATACCTGATTTAATATAAACCACTAACTTTAAGAGAAGAGGTGAATTTGCATTTACACTTAGACACTTTCTAAAAACAGGGTGAACTTAATTGAAAATTTTTGGTGGTGTTAAGCTATTGTTATAGTAGCTGCCCTATAGTTGCAAAAACAAAACCCATCCTTTATCTATTTAATCCAGATAGCCTGGATTTAATGAAACTAATAGTATAAAAATGTGTGTGTGTGTGTTGTATCTGTATGAAAGAGAGAGAGTACTTAAGCCCTAGGAGCAGCTGTGCTGGGTTCTTAGCAGTTTTACTGACAGTCTCGTGCACATGTGAAGTGCCCTCTCTGAATTAAGGTTTGGTTAATACTGGTATATTTTTATAAGACTGAAATTGTGTCCCCATCTTTAACTTGAAACATTTTCATCATCAGGGTCAACATGCTAAAACTGAATCGGAACATTTTTAGGCACAGGTGGAACAAATTTTATTGGCTCCTTGAAAATGTGTGTGTGTGGCGGGGGAATAGATCCACAAAAGCATGTGTGTATTTACAAACCAAGCTGTAGAGATCAAGAAAAGAACTTAAGTGTTGATCTCAAGATTTCTAAATTGTCAAGATTTACATGGCATTGTGGTGGAACTAGTTAACACTTAGAGCTTTTGGTATGTAATAATTATTTGCTATGGACTGATTAAATGTTTCAAAGGATTGTGTTCTTAAATTGGGGGGGGGATTGTTTTTTGTTTTTAACTGCCTCAGATTATATTTAGTAGTTTAAATTTCTTTGCTTTGTTATTTCATTAAAGCGTAAAAAACTTCAGGTCTCTGGTATATTTATTTTCACTTGTTCTACTAATTATTTACAAAACACCCTTTGTTAACTTTTATTTTATAAATGTGTAGTATATTAAATGTCTTTAAATTTTTGTGTAACTGAAACTACGTTAACTTTGTTTTCCTGATTTTTTTTTTTTAATACACCTTTTCCATGTCAGTGCATAGCACTTAACCAATTGTTTGTACTCCTTTTTAATTCAATAAACAGAATGAATAATTAAGTAATTGTAGCTGTGTTAAATCTAATAGCCATTAGTCTGAGTGTTTAAATAGTACTTGTTACCTAGAACAGTTTGCTGAATTTGACATCCATAGATTCACCTGGAATTTTTTAACAGTGTCTAACAAAGCACTGCTTAGCCAGTTATTTTTTAAAGAGCTATTGTATGTAATTATGGATTCATTTAGAAAATCTTCAGGAACATTTGCATTTTAAAGGAATCATATGCCGCATGTTCAAAAATGTTGTTCAGTCACCCAGTCGTGTCCGACTCTGCAACCCCATGGACTCCAGTGCGCCAGGCCTCCCTGTCACTCATCATCTCCTGAAGTTTGCCTAAGTTCATGTCCATTGCATCAGTGATACCAACCAGCTAACTCATCCTCTTGACGCCCTCTTCTCCTTCTGCTCTCAGTCATTCCCAGCATCAGGGACTTTTCCAATGATTTGGCTGTTCACAGCAGATGACCAAAATAATGGAGCTTCAGCTTGCGTCAGTCCTTCCAGTGAATATTCAGGGTTGATTTCCCTTAAGATTGAATGGTTTGATCTCCTTGCTGTCCAAGGGACATTCAGGATTCTTCTCCAGCACCACACTTCAAAGGCATCAATTCTTTGGCAGTCTGCCTTGACCTGGGTTCGAACCCTGGGTTGGGAATATCCCCTGGAGAAGGGAAAGGCTGCCCACTCCAGTATTCTGGCCTGGAGAATTCCATGGACTGTATGTAGTCCATGGGGTCACAGAGTTGGACATGACTGAGCGACTTAAACTTCACTTCTTTACAGTCCGGCTCTCACAGTGGAGGTAACAGATAGATTCAAGAGATTAGATCTAATTAACTGTACCTGAAGAACTACGGGCAGAGGTCCATAATATTATACAGGAGGCAGTGAATAAAACCATCCCAAAGAAAAAGAAAAGACAAAGTGGTTATGTGAGGAGGCTTTACAAAGAGCTGAACAAAGAGAAGCAAAAAGCAAGGGAGAAAGAGAAAGGTATAGCCAACTAAACACGGAGTTCCAAAGAACAGCACAGAGACAAGCCACCTTCAGTGAAAAGGTGTATAAAACTAGAAGAAAACAACAGAAAGGGGTAGAGATCTCTTCAGGAAAATTGGGAGATACCAAAGGAACATTTCATCCAAAGAGAGCACAATAAAGGACAGAAATGGTGGAGACCTAGTGGATACTGGAGAGATGGAAGAACACACACAAGAACTACACCAAAAAGATCTTAATGAACTGGATTGCTACAATGGTGTGGTCAGTCACCCAGTCAGACATTCTGTGCAGCGAAGTCAAGTGGACCTTAACTGCTGTTAATAAAGCTAGTGGAAGCGATGGAATCCCTAAAGGATGATGGCCATCAAGGTGTTGCGTTCAATATGTCCACAAGTCTGGAAGACCCACCAGTAGCCACAGGACTGGAAAAGTTTCAAAAATACTACATCTGAAATTGTGCAGTTAGGCAGTGGAAATGTTGACAAGGGATGAAAATACATTTCCAATTTGAAATTAAAATTTATTTCATAACAAATATATAGTTCTTTAAAGATCTCCTTGGAGAACACATTCAATATATACAAAGCTATGTAGTACACTTGTATTTATGAAAATGAAAACCAGTTGCCCATCAGTGAATTACTACAGAAGTAGGCTTTATGATTTTTACTGCTAAGGACGACATTCTGCACACTAGAAGGAAGTTCAAATGTGGAAAATCTGTATTTGGCAGGTAGTGAGTGGAGAGTCAGCTTAGGATAGCAGATCCACTGGTGAGGCAGAGAGTAGTGCTTCCACACACTGCTCCCCTCTTCAAAGGTATGGTCGCCACTTGCTCTGATCAACAGGCAAGAGGAACTTTTTCTACTTGAGTCTTTAAATATAATAATATTATATTATATATTATACATTTATTATAATAAATATATTTATTATAATATTATAATATTATATATTATAATAATCTGCCAAATCTACACTTGGCAGATTTAGCTTAGTCAGATTATCCCTGTGTTTAAAGCTTCATGCCAGATCCCAGCAGGTATAGAAAACTTCCCAACCTTAATAAATCTGACAATAGAGAGTTGTATTTTAAAAACACAATTCTCTTTCACTTAAGCAAGAGAAAAGTTGGTCTTTAGTTCCATCATTTCATGACTTGACATTTTTTCCAGAAAGACAAACCTGTAAACATTCAACAAACAAAATCACCCATCGTCCTGTCACTTCATACTCATGCTGAGTCCTATTCGGCTCTTTTGCAATCCCATGGACTGCAGCCCCCCAGGTTCTTCTGTCCGTGGGATTTCCTAAGCAAGAAAACTGGAGCGGTCAGTCAATACTTCCAACAGTTCTAGGTGCCTGCCACTGGTTTTATGGCAGTGGGCTCTTCTCCCTCAAACTTGATGAGTGTGCTTACCCTGAGCATTTCCTTTTCTGATGTGAAGATCAGTGGCTGCTTTGGTCACTGTATTAAGTGGTGTAATGAGTCCAAGCCTTTTTTTCTTTCTATAGCCTCAGGGAAAACATCTTATTTAAGATATAATTAGCCATGGTGATAGACTGTATCTACAACTCAAATATATTAATGTTTTTCATTTAAGTCCTGTGTGGCTTCATTTCCTTTTTAATATATTAAAATGCAGCTACATATTGAATTGGGAGTTGTGTACCAAATAGTTTCCAAATACTAACCTTCCCTCATCCCCCAAATGGAAAAATACCAGTTTTCAGCCTGTGAATCCAGAAGAGGGGTCTTGATTTTATTATCAATGAAAAATTTGTTCTAAAAGTTCTTTCACACTATGTTTAAATGGGTTCTTTTTCCCCTATTAATGGATCCACATGAAGACCTTTTCAGTAAGATTTTGTTTCCTTGTCCAGAAAGAACTGATTGATAAATCAACTGGTTTGGTTTTAATTTCCTTTTCCTTTGTATACTTTCTCCTAATGTTTGTGTATATAATTGGAGTGCTTATTGGATACCAGGTACTTTATATACATTATTTAAACTTCTATCTCTGTAAGCAAGGATTGCTTACTTTTTTTTCAGTGATAAACTCAGGCTTAAGAAAACTAATACACTTAATAGGTGGTAGCATTGGGATTTTCAAACTCATTTTGATTCCCAAACCTGTGATTTTAACTCCTAAATCCAGGTGCACGTGGGACTCAACTGAAGGCTTTTTTAACTTTTAGATTTCTAAGCCATCTTCAGATCATGAGTCAGATTTGTTAACACATGAGGTAACTGTTATGTTGTCAGCTGGCACTTACTGGTGGTTTTTGAAAACTGGGACTGTGCTACATTAGCAGTGAGACCAAGAATTAAAAGTAGGAGCAAGAATGGTATTGAGAGGGGCCAACCACAGCGCTTAAGCTTCCCTGGTAGCTCATCCACCTGCAATGCAGGAGACCCCCTCAGCTCCTGGGTTGAAAAGGTCCCATGGGGAAGGGAACAGCTACCCACTCCAATAGTATTGCTTGGAGAATTCCATAGACTATAGGTATAGTCCATGGGGTTGCAAAGAGTCAGATACTGTCAACCACAAATACACTAGTTGGTTAAGTAACACGATTACAGAACAGGTATTCCTCTGGGTTAATGTATTTGGTGCTTGCTTTAGGCCAGTCACTGTGGATGAGCCACTCATTTCATTCTCATTTAATTCTCATTCTCAAGGACTTCCCTGGTGGCTCAGAGGTTAAAGCGTCTGCCTCCAATGCAGGAGACCTGGGATCGATCCCTGGTTCGGGAAGATCCCCTGGAGAAGGAAATGGTAACCCACTCCAGTATTCTTGCCTGGAGAATCCCATGGACGGAGAAGCCTGGTAGGCTACAGTCCACGGGGTTGCGAAGAGTCGAACGTGACTTCATTTCTCATTCTCAAGGTGGCCTCATGGGGCCAATACTAATTTCCATTTTACAAATGAGGGAAGTAGGTTTAAATAAATTAACTGGTATGAAGGAGCTAGGATTCAAAGCCAGGTGCCCCCGAGCTTATGCTTTTAGCCACTATGTCATACAAACCTTACTTGGTCTGTAGATGGCCACTTAACCCTGGATTAAAAATTGACTTAAAACTTGTCAAAGATAGGTACAACATTTAAGGGCACATTTGACTGATTGTAATTAACTGTGTAGTTCATAGAAGAAAATGACACCTTTGAAATTCTAGGTATTTCTCCATATAATAAAACAGGCTCATGAAGTTGTATAGAAGAAAACCTCCACAGTAAATATGAATATCTCAATTACTTTATAAAGTAGTGGTTAGAAGTAGTGGTTTTGGAATCATCAGACCTGAATACAAATCCTGTAACTTGCATGTCACTTTAGGCAAGTACTGAAGTTAGTTCCCTTACCTAAGAAAGGATCTATCTTATCAGACAGCATTGTGATGGGTGAGAATGTACACAGTAATATTACAAACGATTTTTTTTTAAGAGTTTATGGCAGAGGATGCAGTCAGCAAAAGCCAGAATACTACAAGTTCTACACAACAAATGACTTGACTGCTATGTCAAATGAAACCATTACCTCAACAAATTGCAAAGGAGAAAAAGAGGGAATTAGTAGATTAAGAGCCTTCAGAGAGACTAATCAAGTGAAATGTACAGATCTTTGGTGGATCCTGATGTGAACAAATTGTAAAACTTGAGCCAGTGGGGCGAATCGGAGCACCAATTGGCTATTTAGTACTAAGTAGTTACCAACTTATATATGATATTGGGACCGTGTGTGTGTGTGTTTTAAGAACCTTATATATGTAATGTCTGGTACTGGCTTCAAAATAGGTGAGGGAGGGAAGGTAGTAGGTTGTGGATAATGCCCTTACATTTGATTACTGTAGCTGGTAAAATAGAAAATTACCAATTAACGTGGACTAGTCCTATTACTGTCTTCCCCAAAGTTAGTGTTTTATATAGACAGACCAGAAGACTAGCCTTGCCCTGCAGGTCTCTTAGAGATTAGATGCAGTGGCAGCCAAACTTGCTTTTAATTGGGCTGTCGAGTTCAACCTTCACCTGGTTTGCATCCACTCTGTGAAATAGGCTGCTGATCAGATCAAGTGATAAGATCACACTCTAGAACTTGATTTCCTGTTAGATCCTCTCCTTCACAGTTATCAATTTGAATGAACTGAGCTGTGAAAACACACGAAGGATGCAAGCTCCTTCCTTGTTCAAGTGCCAGCCTCTTACCCTGAGAGTATATGGTACTTAAAATATCATATTTAAGATTAACTACGTCCCCTGGGTCAGTAACAAAGTGGGGACTGATAAAACACAGGGTGTTTAAAAGTGAACCAAGTATACGAGAGATGGCTGGAGAGATGATGTAGTAGGGTGTAACTTGGCACCTTACTAGTCCTTTCAACCTCTACACACAAGGTGCTCTGCTGGAGAACAGCAAATTCAGTTTTGTTAAGCTGACTCACTATTTGACTAGGCACTAATGTTGAATGGGAACTAATACAGATGAAACCAAGATTGCTCCGTAAATGGAAGCAACAAACCAAATACACAGCAGGGAAGACACAGTCAAACCTCTGAAACTCTCAGCTAGCTGATCTGGACTGCCCACCCACTCACTCTTCCTCACCCAGCTTCAGAGGGAAGCAATTGAAAGCAAAAACAGCTTTTATCAAAGAATTTATTCTCAAGAGAATTTGAGCTCAGTACCAACTTAGTGATCAATCCTTTAACATCTGTGTCCTAAAGGTAATTATTACTGTGGTTACTGAAGTTCACAATGCTAATCACTAAGGCTTTGAATGCCCCTCAGTCCTCAGACTATATTTAGAGCAAAACAGTTTGACTACTATCTTAGAATTTTCATGGTAAATATGGCTTAAAACCAAAAGGCTTCACTGACAAGTTCTCACAAAGGCATAACAGCCCATTCTCTGAATGACCTTATTCACTGTAGTGTCACTACACCAAGAATATTTCAAGTTTTGTTACACTACATTGCAAAATAGTAAATTTGGCCTAAAGTACATACATTCAGGTGGCACCAATCTAGATAAGCAACATAGAATTTCAGATTTCCCTTCTCTGTCTTGCTGCCTGTTTCCATATATTAGAACAATTTACATTTGAGAATAATTATACCTAGTACATAATAATTATCACAATTACTGACAAAATATTACTTGTGAGTAAAGTTCACAAGTCTCAAGTGCACCAAATACAGCTGTTTCCTTTCCTAACCTAGCATGTCTTAGAACATTCCATAATGTCACTGCCTCGAAAACAGACGGTAGACTTTGATTATGTTGCTCCATTACTTCTGACTTCTCTGACGTAAAGGACATCAGTTAAGACTTCAAGCTGAAAGAGCAATAGAACAACACAATCAGATTTACTTGTGTTTTTTCTTGTAAGTAGTATCATCTTTAACTTGCATATGAAGAAACTGAGGCTTGAGAAGGTTAATAACTTTAACTGGAAGATGCAGGGCTTGAAAATCTGAACCCAGAACTGTCTGCTTCCTAAGTCCATCCCCCTTCTTCTGTCAGATTTATTCCTTCATTCAACAATCAGTTGTTGTTTCTGTGTGCAAGGTACTGTATTAGGTGCCAGGAGCAACAGGAAGAAGATACAAACATAAATAAGAATATACTCTACCCTCCAGGAGTGTACAGTCTAGTAGGAGAGATGAATTGCATATAAATGACCATAATACCAGATAGAAAGTGGTGAGAGCCACAGAAGAAAAAGTTCCATTGGGGAGCTTTCTTATCTCTCAAAGTTCAGATGTGGGGAAGCAGATTTCGACAATATTATTCCTTTGTCATCTGTGTGGCATGAAAATGTGGCTGTCAGGCTTTGAAAAACCAAGCTGTACCTTACGTCTTTCTTCCTTAGCTCTCTTAGCTGAGAGTCTCATGATCAGTAAGGGCACCTGCTACCACTGAAGGGAGGGAAGGAAAAGGACAGGACACACAGATAAAAGTATTTTGCACCCAGGAGCATGCCACTGCAGCCTTCACTGGCTGGGCCCTGGGTACTATCTTCACAGACAGACAGGGAAGAGGAACTATACGCCAGAGAGCACACTAGACTAACCAGCAGGATTCCAGATGCAGTCCCCAGGGCTCTGCTCTCTGCCTCTAAGATGAAGTTAGACCAAAGGATTTCTAAGGGCCTCTGCAACTCTCCAATCAGATAAAAGCATAGAAAATTAATCTTTAGCATCTTAACCACAGCTCTTAAAAGTCACTGCTCTTCTCATCATTTGTAGAAGAGCCCCTAAAAAATAAAACACTAGAGTCACCCCCTTTCCTGGCTTTGATACAGACAAGCAATAGAAGAAAGGTGGTTTTGCTTTTAACCACAGTTAATGTTTCAGAAGAGCTCCTGTCTTGTAAACAAGGCAACTTTCTGATCTGCTCAGCCTCTGCTCTGTGCCCAGTGACATGCAAACTGACAGCCAGATGCTCTCAACTACATGGAGTTTCTATTTTGGTTACTGGGAATACTTGATATACTTCAATACCTTGTAATAAACTATAATGGAATAAAATAAAAATTGAATCACTATGCTATAGATATGAAACCCAACATTGTGAATATTGGCATTTTTAAAAAAAGAATATTTGAATGAGAAGGTAAAACATTTTGTTCAACAGTCCTCTACTACCTTTGAGCTTCCTGAAGTAGCTTATTTATCTCTCAGTTCTAAATTTTCCAACACCTTCACTGCTTTAAAAGCTTGAGCAGAACATTTAGAGGCACTGGAAGTTAGGGATACAGCCAGAGTAAATGACAGTTTTTTTTAAACAGAGGAAGGTGCCTAAGAAAAAAAAAGGTAAGAGAGATGCAAACAAACTAACTTCTCTGTTACAGCTCCTTGGCTCTTTGCCTGGAAGAAATACAAGATAACCCCAAGGAGCAAATTCTGAGACTTGAAGAACAAAAGAACCAAGTTTACTTTGCTACCGTTTCACCCTTCCTTTCACATGTGACCAGGGCATACCACCATCCTCAAAATGTGGGTCTGTCCATAAATGGAGTTTGGTTTAGTGGCTCTCTGGGTTCTGCCAGGCCAAGGCCTAGTCCAAGGCTGAAAAGACATGCAACATTTGATATTTGGTGACCACACAACTTATCTGGCTAGCCAATTCCTCCTCCAGACTGAAGAATCTCTTTGGACTCTGTCGTAAAACACAGCTGTTTTGCCTAAATACCAGCGCCTAAGAGACATTAAAACACAAAGGAGAACTAAGAATAAAATACTAGGTTCACTTCACCTGGCAAACAGAACCTAAGAAGTTACTTCTCTCAACAACTGCAAGAATTGACAAATACTCCAGGGAACAATGTTTGCTTAGATATTGCTATGTCCATGACATGGACGAAGTGGTCAGTGCAGCAGGACAGAAGTATCAGTCAGGCACCAAGCAGACTGGAGACTGG
>SJYT01025529.1:98054-123135 GCA_006410635.1 Cephalophus harveyi | reverse complement strand
AAACTCCAGTACTTTGGCCACCTCATGCGAAGAGTTGACTCATTGGAAAAGACTCTGATGCTGGGAGGGATTGGGGGCAGGAGGAGAAGGGGACGACCGAGGATGAGATGGCTGGATGGCATCACTGACTCGATGGATGTGAGTCTGAGTGAACTCCGAGAGATGGTGATGAACAGGGAGGCCTGGCGTGCTGCGATTCATGGGGTCGCAAAGAGTCGGACACGACTGAGCGACTGAACTGAACTGAACTGAGATACAAGAAAAAGATAACTTCAAAGGGTTATAGGATCTAGGAACATACTTTATGAAAGTCATACATTCATTCAACCAGTATTTTATGAGTAGCTAGCATATGCCAATACTGGACCTTAAAGATACAGAATGAATAAAAGAGAAAAATATCCCCTGTATTTTTTACAGATGTAAAAACTTGTTTACAATTTTTTTAATTATTATTTTAAAACAATGTATAATATTATTTTTATATTTTTAAAATATAAAAACATCCTTTATACTTTAAGTTATATGTTTTTTATATAGCTTACTTTACAATCGGGGAGACAGACACATCCATACATGCACACACGCATATATAAGTAAATATCCATGACAAGCAGTTTTCAGATTGGAGACTAACTGGTCAGAGAAGACCAAGCTGAGGAACTGACATGTAAGTTGGAATCTGAACAATAGCTATATAAAGATTTGTGGACAAAGTTTCAGACACTGTGAAGAGAGATCCCAGAGGCCTAATTGCTCATACGAACTTCCTGTGCTTAAAGATCAGGGGAAAAAAGCCAGTGTAGCTGAAGTACAATGAATAAGGGTGAGAAAGTTTTGAGAAAGGATGTCAGAGACGGGTAGGGCAAGGTCATTTAGGCGTTGTAGACCCCTAGCTTCCCCTGGTGGCTCAGAGGTTAAAGCATCTGCCTGAAATGTAGGAGACCTGGGTTCAATCCCTGAGTCGGGAAGATCCTGGAGAAGGAAATGGCAACCCACTCCAGTACTCTTGCCTGGAGAATCCCATGGAGGGAGGAGCCTGGTGGGCTACAGTCCATGGGGTCGCAAAGAGTCGGACACGACTGAGCGACTTTACTCACTCACTCACTCAGACCCCTAGCAAGGAGTTTTTAACTTTTATTCTCTTAAGATGATAAACTGTTGGAGAGTTTTAAGTATAAAAGTACCTTGATCTGGTTTACATTTTTTACTCTGATTTACATTTTTAAAATATCCTTCTTGTCGGTGCACTGAATGTATGAAAAGGTGATGTTTGTCTGCAAGGCAACCACTTAGGAGAGAAGAGGATGAATAGGAAAATTAGTATGAAAGCAAAATCAATTTGATTTGCCTGACACAGCCTGGGTTCATAGGATCATAAAGGGTTCATAGGCTAAAGCTAGATGGACTGCTAAAAGATTATTTATAAACTAGCTATCATTACACTCCCACTGCACCTTGAACGTACCTGTATCAGAGCGTTTATTACCTGTCTTCCTTACATGCCTCGCCCACCATGCCTTAAATTTACAATAAAAGTAACATATTGTATTAGTTTTTGTACCCCCAGTATCTTCTATCCTGCAAATAACTGGTGTTTGATAAGTGTTTGCCAGATGAATGACCCATACTGACTATAGGAGAGATATTATTGAAATTAGTCCAGATTTTATTTAAAACATAAACTTCATCTCACATATATTTTCCTTCGGTTCAAACAGAAAACGCAGTCTATCTTATGTTCTCTATCAGCTGTTTTATCTTGAGTTAATTTTTAAAAAGGTGACACCTTAATCCAGGATTAGAAATATCAGTCCTAATTAAGATACTTTGTCTAATCTATGTGAAAAGTTAAAACATGGTTGCAATATCAAAACTATGGGGAATGCAAAATTTAAAAGGGGAAATAATCAGGATTAAAAAGCAATAAGTAGGGTGTGTGTGGGTGTGTGTGTGTTGTGAGTTATCAGGACTTATGGTTTAAAATACATGCTATCGTGGGAATTCCCTAGCAGTCCAGAGGTTAGGAGTCTCGGCTTTCACTGCCAAGGGCCCAGGGTGTGTGTGTGTGCGTACGTGTGTGTGTGTGTATTAAAATGCATGTTATATGTTTAAAGTACAAATTGAATTGTTTTAGTTTCCAGTCTGACACCTGAGGAGCTTAGAAGTTATCAGCAGTTCCTAACATCAAATAAAAAGCCAAAGAAACTGAAAAATCAAGTCTTCTTAGGTCTGTCAGAGAAGTGAGGTCACTGCTCCAAAAATGGGAGAGACAGGCGAATAGAATCACAATTTACCAGAGCAGGAAAAATACAAAACAAACCTCTAGTAGAAACCTCCATGGAACCAGCACTGGAATAGGAAAACATGAACTGTAACTGAGGAGGCTTAGCATGGACAGGCCTGAATATAAAAACTCGGTGCAGGGAGGGAAGAGGGAAGGTAGGGGCTTACTTTTGTGAGTCTTATGCCCTATAGTTCTGCCAGATTTTCTTAGTGAAAATCAAAAAAATCCTCTGTCATGTCTGACTCTGCAACCTCATGGAATATAACCTGCCAGGCTCCTCTGTCCATTGATTCTCCAGGCAATAATACTGGAGTGAGTTGCCATGCCCTTCTCCAGGGAATCTTCCCTACCTAGGGACTGGAGCCCTGTCTCTTGTGTCTCCTGCATTGGCAGGCAGTTCTTTACCACTAGCGCCACCAGGGAGGCCCAGTGATTCCTATGGGAGAAGGCAAAAAGAGGCCACTTGAAAAATACCAGAGCATTCTACTCTTAGCAAGTCCTGCCCTCAGGAGAAACTATATTACATGAGTCTAATCTACTGGGGTTTTATCAGAGTCCAAATGACCTGAGAGAAGGGAAATACTCAACTCCAGTCCCTTTAAGTTATCAGTTGCCACTTAAGGGGATAGTGGGGGGAGCATTGAGAGGCACTTGTGAAGTTTACAGCTCAGGGGTAAAGAGTCACTAAAAAACTAAGACTTAGTTATAGGACTATATTTTTTGTTTCTAAACATTTTCTTTTTATCTTCCAGCTGTGCTGTGTGGAATGTGGGTCTTATTCCTTGATCAGGGATCAAATATGCATTCCTAAGTCTGGAAGCAAATAGAGTCTTCACCACTGGACCATCAGAGAAGTCCCCCAGTCATGTGTCTATAAAACACTATCCTGTCCATACCTTACTACTCTGTCACTAAAGGTGCCCTATTTATTGGAGTTTCTTTCACCCAGTATATTTTGTCCAGCTTTCAACAACAACAAAAAAATTACAAGCCATAATAAAAGGCAAAAAAAAAAAGACACAGTCATCTGAAGAGACAGCAAGCATGCGATTCAGACTCATGTGCCAGGGATCTTAGAATTATCAGACCATGCATTTAAAATGACTGTGATTAATATGCTAAGGGCACTACGGAAAAAGTAGATAATGTGCAAGAACAGATGGCTAATGTAACCAAAAAGAGACATTCTAAGAAAAACTCATATAGAAATGCTGCTGCTGCTGCTGCTAAGTCGCTTCAGTCGAGTCCAACTCTGTGTGACCCCATAGACGGCAGCCTACCATGGTTCCGCCGTCCCTGGGATTCTCCAGGCAAGAACACTGGAGTGGGCTGCCATTAGAGATCGGAAACATTGCAACAGAAATGAAGAATGTCTCTCATAGGTTCATTAGTAGACTAAGGAAAGACTGTCTGAGCTTGAGAATATGTCAATAGAAATGTCCAACATTGAAAAGCAAAGGAAAAAAAGACTGAAAAATGGACAAAATATTCAAAATCATGGGACAATTAGAAAAGATATAACATGCGATATGGGAATACCAGAAGGAAAAGAAAGAGAGAAACACACAGAAGAAATATTTGAAGCAATCAACTGAGAATTTCTCCCAGATAAATGTTAGACAAAACACAAATCCAGGAAACCTGGAGAATATAAGGCAGGATAAATGCCAAAAAACTAGGTATGTCATATTCAAATTTCAGAAAATCAAAGGTAAGTTTTAGAAATTGTTGAAAGAAGCCAGAAGAAAACAACAAATTACTTACAGAGAAGCAAAAATAAAAATTACATCCAACTTCTCAGAAGAAGAGAGTGAAATGAAATATTATGGAGAGAAAAATACCACCAACTTGGAATTCTGTATCCTGCAAAATTATCCTCCAAAAGTGAAAGAGAAAGAAACATTTTCTTAGACAAAAAGAAACAGAATTTGTTGTCAATTGACCTGCCTTGCAAGAAATTTTAAAATAAGTTCTTCAAAGAGAAGGAAACTGGTTTAAGTCAGAAATTCAGATCTAAATAAAGATCTTTACAGAAGGAATAAGTGAAAATAATTTAAAACTTTTATTTTTCTTATTCTTGATTGATCTAACATAAAAATTTGTTCAAAATAATAATAGCAGCAATATATTCAAATATATACATGAGTGCTTACTATAAATGAAATGAATAACAGGAATGATACAACTGAAGAGAGGAATTGTTTAATCACTAAGCCATGTCTGACTCTTCTGTGACCCTATGGACTGTAGCCCTCCAGGCTCCTCTGTCCATGGAATTTCCAAGCAAAAGTACTAAATTGGGTTGCCATTTCCTTCTTCAGGGGATCTTCCTGATCCAGGGATCTAACCCACATCTCCTGCACTGAAAGCAGATTCTTTTACCACTGAGCCACCTGGTAAGCCCCAAGGACTATTTTATTATAAGGTACTTGCATTATCCACAAAATGGTATAATGTTATTTAAAAGTGGAGTTGGATTAACTGTACATGTATATTGCAAACCCTAAGGCAACCACTACAAAAAAAAAGTTAAAAACAAGATATAACTGACATGCTAAGAAAGAAGAGAAAAAGGAATTATTTAAAATACTCAATTAAAGCGCCAAATGGCAGGAAAAGAGTGGAAGACAAAAATAGCAACAAAGGAGAAGGCAACAGATGAAAACAGTAACAAACATGAATCCTATATAGTATTGGTCCAACTGTATATATCAATACGTCACTTTTTATTTATTTACATTTTTGGCTGTGCTGCACAGTTTGCAGGACTCTAGTTCCCTGACCAGGGATTGAACCCATGCCTGAAACAATGGAAATGCAGGGTCCAAACCACTCTGCCAGGGAATTTCTAAGAAATACAACCAAACTCTATGTTGTCTACAAGAAACCCACTTTAAATATAAAAACACATAAAGATTAAAAGTAAAGGGATGGTTGCTATAACATTAGAGCTTTAATGTTCTCACTGTAATAACAAAATGGTCATTATGTGAAGCAAAGGATACGTTCACTAACTTTATTGTGGTAAATATTTTGTAGTAGTTTATGTGCATCAATCTGTAAACCTAAAATTGACAGAATGTAAAGAAAGCTGAGCACTGAAGAATTGATACTTTTGAACTGTGGTGCTGGAGAAGACTCTTGAGAATCCCTTGGACTGCAAGGAAATCAAACCAGTCAATCCTAAAGGAAATCAATCCTGAATATACATTGGAAGAACTGATGCGAAAGCTGAAGCTCCAGTACTTTGGCCACCTGATGCAAAGAGCTGACTCACTGGAAAAGACCCTGATGTTGGCAAAGATTGAAGGCAGGAGGAGAAGGGAACAACAGAGGGTGAGATGGTTGGATGGCATCACCGACTCGATGGACATGAGTTTGAGCAAGCTCTGGGAGTTGGTGATGGACAGAGAAGCCTGGCGTGCTGCAGTCCACAGGGTCACAAAGAGTCAGACACGACTGAGCCACTGAACTGATTGATATATGACTTATGTCTCATAAAATTGGAGGAAAAAGTAGCAAGGGGCTAGGGATGGAGAAAGATGTACTATACTAACACTAATCAAAAGAAAGCAGGAGAAGCTATATTAACTTCAGACAGAGCAGTCTTCAGAACAAGAAAAATTATCAAAGATAAGGGAGAGCACTACGTGGTAATAAAAGTTCAATTCTCCAAGAAGACACAACCATCTTTAATGTGTATGCACCTAACAAGAGAGCATCAAAATATGTGAGTCAAAGTTGACAGAAATGCAAGAAGAAATAAAGGAATTTACTATTACAGTTGATGTGCTCAGTCGCGTTCTCCTCTTTGCGATTCCGTGAACAATAGCCCACCAGACTCCTCTGCCTGTGGAATCTTCCTGGCAAGAATACTGGAATGGGTTGACATGCCCTCCTCCGGGTGATCATCCTGACCCAGGGATCGAACCCAGGTTTCCTGCATCTCCTGCACTGCGGGCAGATTCTTTACACTGAGCTGCCAAAGACCTCAACAACTCTCTAACAGAAATAGCTTCAGCAGGCAGAAAATCAGCAAAGACATAGCTCAGTTCAGCAATACCATCAACCAAGTATATGTAATTGATATCTAAGGTGATTTCATCTGAGAGCAGAATATACATTTTCTTCTCAAATTGAACTGTTCCCTCACTTTCAGAGGGCTTCCCTGATAGCTCAGTTGGTAAAGAATCTGCCTGCAATGCAGGAGACACCAGTTGGATACCTGGGTCAGGAAGATCCACTGGAGAAGGGATAGGCTACCAACTCCAGTATTCTTGGGCTTCTCTGTGGCTCAGCTGGTAAAGAATACGTCTGCAATGTGGGAGAACTGGGTTTGATCCTTGGGTTGGGAAGATCCCCTGGAGAAGGGAAAGGCTACCTGTTGTAGAAACCAGTACTCAAGAAACCAAGCTCCACACTTGGAGAGTTGGAGAACTCAGGTTTATTGTGCCGGCGGGCCCAGAGGAGTTAACACTCCAAGCTCTGAGCCCCAAACAAGGGGGTTACAGAGTTTTTATACATCGACAGGCATGATTAAGTGGGTTTGTAGGGGCTAGGGTGATTGCAGAGAGCCGGACAAGGGTGAGTGAGATAAGCTCCAGTTCCTAGTGTTATGAGTCTCCACTTTCTGAGACCTACATGATCCAGACTTTGCAAGGAATAAGCTGAGTTACAGAGGCAGAAGGAACAGGAGGTTATGTAAAAAATTTAACTTTTCCTCTTCACTCTCCCTTCTTGATGCTTCTATCACTCATTGTAGAAAGCATCATCTCATGTTTTGGTAAGACATTCAGAGATCCCCCTCAATATAGGGGGCTATATTGAGCTATTACCATTTGTAACTTTATGGATTCAATTCGAGAGGTTATGAACTGGGTCATAGCTTTGAGAATACAAGGGCCAAACAAGAGTGCTGCAAAGAACATGAAGAGAGGATCAGTTAAAGGGAGAAGCCACAATGCCCAGCTCCAGATATTGTTCCAATAACCCCAAGAATTTGCTAGTTGCTCTCTCCTTTTCATGATTCATTCCCTTAGCTGTTGGGCCATGTCCCTGACTATTCCTGATTGGTTTATATAAAAGCAGCATTCTTCATTTAAAAAGAGGCCGAGTCCTCCCTTTTCAGCTGTCAGTAGGTCTAGCCCTCTCCTGTTCTGTAAAACCACCTCAGCCAGGGAATCTAGTTGGTCCTGTAAGGCCACTAAAGATTTGGCAACTCTCTTAATGTCGTCTGTGAAATCCTTGGATAGTGTATGGTAGAAGGTAGTTGATGAAGCAATTCCTCCTATTCCCATTCCTATACCAGCCATAATTCCCAGACCAATTCAGTTCAGTTAAGTCGCTCAGTCATGTCCGACTTTTTGCAACCCCATGAATTGCAGCACGCCAGGCCTTCCTGCCCATTCTCTTAATGTCGTCTGTGAAATCCTTGGATAGTGTATGGTAGAAGGTAGTTGATGAAGCAATTCCTCCTATTCCCATTCCTATACCAGCCATAATTCCCAGACCAATTCAGTTCAGTTAAGTCGCTCAGTCATGTCCGACTTTTTGCAACCCCATGAATTGCAGCACGCCAGGCCTTCCTGCCCAACTCCTGGAGTTCACTCAAACTCATGTCCATCGAGTCGGCGATGCCATCCAGCCATCTCATCCTGTCGTCCCCTTCTTCTCCTGCCCCCAATTCCTCCCAGCATCAGGGTCTTTTCCAATGAGTCAACTCTTCACATGAGGTGGCCAAAGTACTGGAGTTTCAGTTTCAGCATCATTCCTTGCAAAGAACACCCAGGGCTGATCTCCTTCAGAATGGACTGGTTGGCTCTCCTTGCAGTCCAAGGGACTCTCAAGAGTCTTCTCCAACACCACAGTTCTAAAGCATCAATTCTTTGGTGTTCAGCTTTCTTCACAGTCCAACTCTCACATCCATACATGACCACTGGAAAAACCATAGCCTTGACTAGACGGACCTTATTAGAACCCATTTACAACTTAGACAATATTATCAGAAAAAAACAAAAGACATGCACTGAGACATTCATAAATCCAGACAGACAGACTGACAGAGATCTTATCATTTTCTGTTTGAGATTTAAAATATCTCTTTGACCCCTTTTTTTCTTTGCTTGAAATTCTAATTTGCCCAAGGCTGAGGTTTCAGGCAAAGTTGGCTGTGTATTTCAAGGACATGGAAAGGGTTAATTTCAAGCTTCTTCCTAGGCAGGCCTTTTAACAAGTTGCTGCTGCTAAGTCTCTTCAGTCGTGTCCGACTCTGTGCGACCCCATAGACGGCAGCCCACCGTTGTTTTTAACTGCATATGCAAAAAGAATTGGTTTTGCAGTTTCCAAGAAGAAAAATTTCTCTCACTCTGTTCAATCAGCAATCACACACTCACAGTCATTCAGACGCTATCACAATGCCTCCTTTCTCCCGAGTCTTCAGGTTTCCTTAACTGTTGCTCCCTTCTTGGGAGCTCCAGGGAGGTTATCAGTCACAATGCCTCCCTTCTCCCGAGTCCCCAGTTCTTGCCATCTGATGCTCCCCTCCTGGGAGCCCAAGGAGGTGATCAGTCTCCTCTTCTACCCGTTGGGGTAGGTCCTCACCGGGGATTGGCCCCAGGGCTTTACCTTATCCTGTGACCATTCCTGGTGAGTTGGTCCGTCCCACCAGTGAGACCAGTCTGGGCTTGGCCATCCGGAGAGTCGGAACACTGGTCCAAAAGAGAACCCGGAATACCATCAGGTGGTGTGCCTCTTCCTTCTTCTCAGGGCTCCTTCACTGCAGCCCGGCTGAGCCACCAGTCCAGTGACTCAAGGGGCCAGCGTGGTTGGAATCTCGCTGGGGCCTCCACATATGTTGTAGAAACCAGTACTCGAGAAACCAAGCACCACACTCGGAGAGTTGGAGAACTCAGGTTTATTATGCCGGCAGGCCCAGAGGAGTTAACACTCCAAGCTCTGAGCCCCAAACAAAGGGGTTACAGAGTTTTTATACATGGACAGGCATGATTAACTGGGTTTGTGGGTTTGCAGGGGCTAGGGCAATTGCAAAGAGCAGGACAAGGGTGAGTGAGATTAGCTCCAGTTCCTAGTATTGTGAGTCCCCACTTTCTGAGACCTATGTGATCCAGACTTTGCAAGGAGCAAGCTGAGTTACAGAGACATAAGGAGCAGGAGGTTATGTAAAAATTTTAACTTTTCCTCTTCATACCCCTCCAGTATTCTGGCCTGGAGAATTCCATGGACAGTCCATGGGGTCACAAAGAGTCAGATGCAACTGAGCAACTTTCACTTCACTCTCTCACTTGCTGGATGGCTCCCGTCAATAGATTGCAGCGTAAGGATGTGCGTGCACTCTAAGTTGCTTTAGTCATGTCCGACTCTTTGCAACCCTATGGACTGCGGCCCACCAGGCAACTCTGTCCATGGGATTCTCCAGGAAAAATTACTGGAGTGGGTTGCCATTTCCTATTCCAGGGGATCTTCCCAACCCAGGAATCAAATCCACGTCTCTTATGTCTCCTGCATTTACCACTAGTGCCACCTGGGAAGCCCCCAGAGAAAGGATACATGAATGGAAGGCTACATGGAAACTTAGTATATCTAGCTTTTTACTAACTATAGCTAGTAAGACTAGCTTTTTACTCCTACCTTGACTGAAACTTTGAATTAGTACAGAATTATAGGTTGAAATTATTTTCCAGAATAATTTTGACAGCATTGCATTACCGCACACATTGAAAATTTTGAGCCATTCTAAAATTTTTGACACTCTGGAGGCATCTTGTCTGTTCTCCTTGAAAGATGTAGGATCTTCTCTTAGCCTCGACATTCTGAAATGTCATGATAACATGCCTTCTTCATTGTGCAAGGCATTCAGTAGGCTCACTGAATTTAAATACCCATGCCTTTCAGTTCAGATCATTTTAAGGGTTGCTTCTTTGATTATTACTTTTTATTTCTCCCTTCTAGGTTCATAAAACTCCTTTTAGTTATACACTGGGACCTCCTAGATTGAGGAATATTTCCTCTCCTCTTTTCATCCTTGTGTATTTTTTTACTTTCTATAAGAATTTCTCCACTTTACCTTATAAACATTCGAATGAAGTCTATAATAATATATTTTTACTTATGAGATTCTTCTTGTCCTCCGATTGTTCTGTTTTATAGCACTCTCTTCTTATTTCAGTGATACAATATCTTCCCCTTTCTGCGTGCATGCCAAGTCACTTCAGTCGTATCCAACTCTTTGTGACCCCATGGACTGTAGCCCACCAGGCTCCTCTGTCCATGGAATTCTCCAGGCAAGAATACTGGAGTGGGTTGCCATGCCCTCGTCCAGGGGATCTTCCTGACCCAGGGATTGAACCTGTGTCACCTGAAGCTCTTGCATTGCAGGTGGATTCTTAACCTGCAATGAGCCACTAGGGAAGCCCCTTCCCGTTTTTGCAAGACTATAAGTTTTGATGTACTTGAAATACTTTGCTCTGTGCTTTGCCTTTGTTTCCTCTATTTTTTCCACCATTACTTTGTTTTGATCTGTAATTCACAGTGCAAGCAAACTTTGATTCTTGACAGTCTTTTCATATGTTAAATTAAAAAAAAAAAAAACTAATAAAAGGTGGTTGGAGAAATTCCCTGGCTCTTCAATGGTTGGAACTCTGCACTGCCGATGGCCCAGATTCGATCCCTGGTCAGGGAACTAAGATCCCACGAGTCACACAGTATGGCCAAAAAACAAAAGAAAAGAAAAAACAAGGTAGTGGGAAGCTCAGTGTGGATGAGCAGGACTGGTTGATTAATGGTTTCATTGTGTGTTGCTCAGTAGTGACCCAGTTGATCAGTAGTTGACCCTCACCTCCTCAAATATGGATCTTTACCATAGGGCCCTTCAGTTACTCCAGAAAAAAGCCCAGGTTCTTACCTACAGGAGTACAAGCCAGGCTGCCAGTGTTCTGAAAGACAAATGGGGAAATGGAACTGTGGTTTCATATTCAAAGACTTTCGCTTAATCTTGTTTTCATTGTTGGTCTTTCTATTCTCTGCTATGACTAGTCAGTACGAGAAGGGAAGAAAAAGGAGGGGCTAAAAAGGAGGGTGTTGATTTTGTCTATATCGATTGTCTTATTAACAAGATTGGAAGACACAAAGTCAATACACAGAACCAATTGCCTTTTTATATACTACTGGGGCTTCCCAGGTGGCGCTAGTGGTAAAGAATCCGGCTGCCAATGCAGACGACAAAAAAGACGTTAAGATCCCTGGGTCAAGAAGATCCCCTGGAACATGGAAGCAACCTAGATGTCCATCAGTAGATGAATAGATAAGAAAGCTGTGGTACATATACACAGTGGAGTATTACTCAGCCATTAAAAAGAATACATTTGAATCAGTTCTAATGAGGTGGATGAAACTGGAGCCTATTATACAGAGTGAAGTAAGCCAGAAAGAAAAACACCAGTACAGTATACTAACGCATATATATGGAATTTAGAAAGATGGTAACGATAACCCTGTATGCAAGGAAGCAAAAGAGACANGATGAAACTGGAGCCTATTATACAGAGTGAAGTAAGCCAGAAAGAAAAACACCAATACAGTATACTAACGCATATATATGGAATTTAGAAAGATGGTAACGATAACCCTGTATGCAAGACAGCAAAAGAGACACAGATGTATAGAACAGTCTTTTGGACTCTGTGGGAGAGGGAGAGGGTGGGATGATTTGGGAGAATGGCATTGAAACATGTATAATATCATATATGAAAGGAATCGCCAGTCCAGATTTGATGCATGATACAAGATGCTTGGGCCTGGTGCACTGGGATGACCCAGAGGGATGGTACAGGGAGGGAGGTGGGAGCGGGGTTCAGGATGGGGAACACGTGTACACCCGTGGCAGATTCATGTTGATGTATGGCAAAACCAATACAATATTGTAAAGAAAATAAATCCTAAAAAAAAAAAAATCCCCTGAAATCAGAAGTGGCAACCACTCCATTATCCTTGCCTGGAAAACTCCATGGACAGAGGAGTCTAGCAGGCTGTAGTCCATGGGACTGGAAAGAGTTCAACACAATTAAGCACATACTACCAATTAACAGAAATGAAAATTTTAAAACAGTACCACTTACACTATCATCAAAAATGTGTGAGATATTAGGGATAAAGCTAATAAGTTATCTTCAGGATCTTTTTTGAATAACTACAAAACACTCATGAAATAAATCAAACACTTAAATGAAAAGAGAGAGAAACAATGTGGATGGATCAGAACATTCAAAATGCTTAAAATGTCAATTCCTCCAAAACTGATCTATAGTTTCAATGCAATTCTAATCAAAACTATAGTAGGATTTCTTTTACAGAAATATCAAGTTTATTCTAAAATTAATGTAAAAAGGCAAAGGAAATATAATACTTTATGTTATAATATAAATATCATTTCAAGATTATTTTGAAAAACAGAAACAAAGTTGAAGGATTCACATCAGCTGATTTCAAGATATACTAAATCTACAGCCATCAAGACATTGTAATATTAATGAGAGTTGAGACACAGTCAGCTTCCCAGGTGGCACAGTGGTAAAGAATCCACCTGTCAATGTAGAAGACTTGGGTTCGATCCTTAGGTTGGGATGATTCCCTGGAAGAGGAAATGGCAACCCACTTCAGTATTCTTGCCTGAAAAATTCCATGGACCAAGGGGCCTGGCAGGCTATACTCTACAGGGTTGCAAAGAGTCAATCACGAATGAGCTACTGAGCACACACAAACGCATACACACACACGCACACAGAGGTAAGTGGAACAAAATAGAGCATTCATAAAAAGACACATATTTATATGGTCAATATATGAGGATTTGGAGAAACTGGAACCATTTTGTACTGAAAATGAGAATGTAAAATTGTGCAACCACTATAAAAAAATAGGATGGAAATGTCTCAAAAATTTCAGAATAGAATTACCATATGATCCAGCAATCTCATTTCTGGATATATATATACAAAAGAATTGAAAGCAAAATCTTAAAGAGAGATTTGCACACCCATGTTTATTGCAGTATTATTGACAATAGCAAAGAGGTCGAAATCCAAATGTTCCTTGACAGATCAATGGATAAAGAAAATGTGGTATATAAATGCAACAGAATATTATTCAGCCTTTCATGAATAATATTCATGTCACATGCTATGATGTGGATAAACCTTTAGGATATTATGCTACATTGAAATAAGCCAGCCACAAAAAGACAAATCCTGAATGATTCCATTTATATGAGATACCCTAGTAGTCAATCTCACAGAAACAAAGTGTAGAATGGTGGATTCCAGGGGCTGAGTTGAGGAGGAAGTGTGTACTTTTTAGTCAATGCATACAGAGTTTCAGTTCTGCAAGATTAAAAAGTTGTGGAGATCTGCTGCCCAACAATGTTAATGTGGTTGACACTACTGAAATATACACTTAGAAATGGTTAAGATGGTGAACTGTTACATATTTTTGAAAATTTGCTTACATTTTTTAAATGTTTTTTTAACTTTTTATTTTGTGTTGGGGTATAGCCGATTAACAATGTTGTGATAGTTTCAGGTGAACAGTGAAGGGACTCAGTAATACATATACAAGTATCCATTCTCCCCCAAACTCCCTTCCCCATCCAACCTGCCACAGAACATTGATCAGAGTTCCATGTGCTATACAGTAGATCCTTGTTGGTTATCCACGTTAAATATAGCAGTGTGTCCATGTCCATCCCAAACTCCCTAATTATCCCTTTCCCATACTTTCCCCTCTAAAATGTTTTTAAATGAAGGAGAAATGAAAACATTCTTAGGTAAACAAAAACAGAGATTTCTGTGCTAGTAGACCCACTACTAAAAAGATAAAGAGTATCAGTCCTTTAGGCTGAAATGAAGGACACTAATTTGAAACCATGTGAGGAAATAAAGAATTCTGGTAAAAGTAACAATGTAAGTAAATATAAGAGTCAATGTTAATTTAATTTTGGTTTGTAATTCTTTCTTCCCTATATGATTTAAAATACAATTACATAAAACTATAATTACAAATCTACTGATGGGCACACATGTATAAATATGTAAAGAGAGTGACAAAGCTATATATATATATATATATATATATATGTATATATGTGTGTGTATGTATGGCAATATGCCAGCTTTTTCACTCTCCTCTTTCACTTCCATCAAGAGGTTCTTTAATTCCTCTTCACTTTCTGCCATAAGGGTGGTGTCATCTGCATATCTGAGGTTACTGTATTTATACCGGCAATCTTGATTCCAGCTTGTGCTTTACCCAGCCCGGCATTTCACATGATGTACTCTGCATATAAGTTTAAAAAGCAGGGTGATAATATACAGCCTTGATCTACTCCTTTCCCAATTTGGAACCAGTCCATTGTTCCATGTCTGGTCCTAACTGTTGCTTCTTGACCTGCATGCCAGAAGGCAGGCAAATGAGTGAGTGAAAGTTGCTCAGTCGTGTCCGACTCTTTGCAACCCCATGTATTATACAGTCCATGGAATTCTCCAGGCCAGAATACTGGAGTGAGTAGCCTTTCCCTTCTCCAGGGGATCTTCCCGGCCCAGGGATCAAACCCAGGTCTCCTGCATTGCAGACTGATTCTTTATCAGCTGAGCCACAAGGAAAGCCTGGAGGCAGGTAAAGTGGTCTGGTATTCCCATCTTTGGAAGAATTCTCCAGTTTATTGTGATTCACACAGTCAAAAGCTTTGGCGTAGTCAATAAAGCAGAAGTAGATGTTTTTCTGGAACTCTGTTGCTTTTCCTATGATCCAACAGATGTTGGCAATTTGATCTCTGGTTCCTCTGCCTTTTCTAAAACCAGCTTGAACATCGGGAAGTTCACGGTTCACGTATTGCTGAAGCCTGGCTTGGAGAATTTTGAGCATTACTTTACTGGCGTGTGAGGAGTGCAATTGTGTGGTAGTTTGAGCATTCTTTGGCATTGCCTTTCTTTGAGATTGGAATGAAAACTGACCTTTTCCAGGCCTGTGGCCACTGCTGAGTTTTCCAAATTTTCAGATATACAGGCTGCACTTAATAGTCTCATAAGCCAAGCAAGACCTCAAATAAGAATACTGAGAACACAATTGAAACAAGCAAACAGGTAGAAACTAAAGACAGTAAATTTTTTGAAAATTGATTCTTTATTTGTATCTTCTGAGATGCAAGATAAACTTCTTTGCGGGCAAATACATACAGTTAAGAAAATACCTGGCAGTTTCTAGCCCAAGATGGAGTCTGCCAGTGGATGTGCTCAAGGAATTATCTGCCGAAAATACCATAAGACCAAGCGATTCCCAAATGTAACAGATGGTTTAGTTTTCTGCTTAAGCTAATTTTTTTTTTTCTGGACACCAAGCTCTTTTGCTGGGACTCACTAACGTGGTCACTGGGTGGAAAAATAAGCAGGAGGGTGGCGGTGTGTTTTTACCCTGATCTAATCATCACAATTATCTAGTTTCGGTTTTAAGATTTCAGGAGATGTGTATAAGAGACAGATTATACAGTCCATGGAATTCTCCAGGCCAGAATACTGGAGTGAGTAGCCTTTCCCTTCTCCAGGGGATCTTCCCGGCCCAGGGATCAAACCCAGGTCTCCTGCATTGCAGACTGATTCTTTATCAGCTGAGCCACAAGGAAAGCCTGGAGGCAGGTAAAGTGGTCTGGTATTCCCATCTTTGGAAGAATTCTCCAGTTTATTGTGATTCACACAGTCAAAAGCTTTGGCGTAGTCAATAAAGCAGAAGTAGATGTTTTTCTGGAACTCTGTTGCTTTTCCTATGATCCAACAGATGTTGGCAATTTGATCTCTGGTTCCTCTGCCTTTTCTAAAACCAGCTTGAACATCGGGAAGTTCACGGTTCACGTATTGCTGAAGCCTGGCTTGGAGAATTTTGAGCATTACTTTACTGGCGTGTGAGGAGTGCAATTGTGTGGTAGTTTGAGCATTCTTTGGCATTGCCTTTCTTTGAGATTGGAATGAAAACTGACCTTTTCCAGGCCTGTGGCCACTGCTGAGTTTTCCAAATTTTCAGATATACAGGCTGCACTTAATAGTCTCATAAGCCAAGCAAGACCTCAAATAAGAATACTGAGAACACAATTGAAACAAGCAAACAGGTAGAAACTAAAGACAGTAAATTTTTTGAAAATTGATTCTTTATTTGTATCTTCTGAGATGCAAGATAAACTTCTTTGCGGGCAAATACATACAGTTAAGAAAATACCTGGCAGTTTCTAGCCCAAGATGGAGTCTGCCAGTGGATGTGCTCAAGGAATTATCTGCCGAAAATACCATAAGACCAAGCGATTCCCAAATGTAACAGATGGTTTAGTTTTCTGCTTAAGCTAATTTTTTTTTTTCTGGACACCAAGCTCTTTTGCTGGGACTCACTAACGTGGTCACTGGGTGGAAAAATAAGCAGGAGGGTGGCGGTGTGTTTTTACCCTGATCTAATCATCACAATTATCTAGTTTCGGTTTTAAGATTCCAGGTCAAGATTAACTAAATTCGCAAACAGTGTGCCTAGACAGGCTGAAAACCTGTTACAGATGTGGATGGCCACGCCTCCCCAGGAACCTCCCAGCTCCCGCCCCTGAGCGTGTCCGCAGAGTCGGGAACAATAAAGTTGAGCGTGTTCAAATGGGTCCTTGTCTTCCTAGGCCTCTTGGACAAGCCTGTAAAATAAGACTCTGAAAAACTCCCTCTGCTCTCAAATATTCTTCATGTTCTTGGTGATTTTTTCCCCTTTACTCGCGGTACAAAAGTCTTGAAGGGGACGGCGTGGGCTAGGGCGGCTGGGGCGCCTTTCCGTGGGCAGCTGGCCCGGCAATCGCCGTGGGCAGCTTCGGGGAGGCCCCCGGTTCACGTGAAGCCCGTGCAGCAACAGCCGAGGCATCTGCGATGAAGCCCAGGCCCGCGAGGTTCGTGGATAATAAACTGAAGCAGCGCGTCATCCAGGTGTGTATGCTGCACGGCCAGCTCTCAGAGTGGTCCGCGTTCGCTGCTCAGGAGCCCCAGAGGCCCTTTCTCGCCGCAGCTGGGAGAAGGCGGGGAGGCTTCCAGATCGGACTGCCTTGCAGCCAGTGCCAGTCTGGATTCGAGCGTGGAGCTGTTGACGACTCCACTTCTTCGCGGGTGGTTCAAGCCCTTTTCTCCTCACTGTGCGGCCGAGGTTCAAGGCGCAGCCCGAAACCATGAGAGACAGCAGCTTGATGAGGGTCTGCCCGGATCTGCCTGACCTTTGTGGGGATCCGTAAAGAGAGTGGAGATGGCATTTGAGTTTAAAACTTCCTGTCTTGTGAAGTTGGGAAGGAAGTATTCCTCGAAACCTTGTAGGGACGAATTGCTTTCGGGGTCATAAAGAATACGTAGGAAACTTGAAGTCAGGTTCAGACACCAGTAAAGACAAGTACTCTGAATCTTACTTTATAACGGGCACTTTACCTGCCGGTTTTTTTTTTTTTTTTTTTTTTCGTATTCATAATCGTCAGTGGAATGCATTGTGTCGTAAATGCCTTGGACATTTAGGTTACTAAGCACTCAGTCAGAAGGATGGAGAGAGACTTTAAGAGCTATATTCTCACCTTGTTTTTCTTTTACCCTCCCAGCTCCTATATCGTCAGTTTTTTGAATCTGTTTCTTCCGGTCACCTTTAAATGTTGGAAGTGCCTTAAGCACCTGTGCTTTTACCTTCTCTTTATATTCTATCTATGCACACTTCTAGGTGATCTCATCTGATCTCGTACCTTCAAATATTATACATTCATTCATGACTTCAAAATTTATATTATAATCCAGTGCTGATTTTGTCTTGAATTCCAGATTGATATATCCAGCTGCCTACTCAACATCTCCTCATGAGTATTTTATAGAATTTCAACGTATTGATCTTCTTCCCTAAACTGTTCTGTTCTTTGTGTTGTTTATTTCAGTAAATGACATCGCACTATCCATCCATTTGTTAAAGCCCAAAACCTTAAGAATTATTCTGACTCTTGCTTCCTGTAACCAATTAATCAGTGACCTACTTGGCTTTACCTTCAAAATATACTTCAAACCTAATCACTTGGGCTTCCCTGATAACTCAGTTGGTAAAGAATCCAACTTTTATGCAGGAGACCCCGGTTTGATCCCTGGGTTGGGAAAATCCCCTGGAGAAGGGAAAGGCTACCCACTTCAGTATTCTGGCCTGGAGAATTCCGTGGACTACAGTCCATGGGATCGCAAAGAGTCGGACAGGACTGAAAGACTGTCACTTTGTTTCTAACACCCTAGTTCAAACCACACTCCCTTTAGACTGTTGAAATGCCTCCTAGCTGTTCTCACTGTTTCTGGTTTTACTTAGTCTGTTCTACACAGAGCAGCCAGGGAGATCATTTTAAAGGGAAAATTGAAGTGTGCCAGGGTCCTACTGAAAACCCTTCTGTGGACTTTCAGACATCTAGAGTAAAATCCATCCTAAATAGCCCTTTGTATTTTGGCCCATCTACCTTTTTGTCCATTGCTTTTTTCCTCTTTTGTAATCTCCCTTGATTGCACGGTCCTATCCATGTGGACCTTCTTAAACTTCCTGGGCACAGGACTTTTGTTTTTGCAGTTTACTCACTTAATTGCTCTTTCTCTGAATGTTTGCACAATTTGCTGCTTCAGTTTATTCGGATCTCTGAGTAGTGACTCCTAATGGCTAAATCTAGTGGCCTTTTCTCAGTTTTTGCCACACTTGACTGCTCTGCAGCGTTTGATGTTAGCAGTTTTCCTCTCTTTTTACTTTAGTTCATTATAAAAATAATAGGGGGACTTCCCTGGTGGTCTGGTGGTTGAGACTGCATGCTCCCGATGCAGGGAACCTGGGTTGAACTCTGGTCGGGGAACTGGATCCCACATGCCACAACAAAGACCAGGGATACTGTGTGCCACAACTAAGACCTGGCACAGTCAAATAAATAGTAATTAAAAAAATAAGAGTAATAGGTTCTTATGGTTTAACATAAAGGGAACTGGAGGGTATAAAATGAGAAGAAAGAATTCTTTTCATCTCCACTTCTGCATGAGTAATCATGGAGAGTTTCTGTTGTACCTATCTTAAAATTTTGTATGCATATATGCACTTAGAGCGGAGAAGGCAGTGGCAACCCACTCCAGTACTCTTGCCTGAAAAATCCCATGGATGAAGGAGCCTGGTAGGCTGCAGTCCATGGGGTCGCTAAGAGTCTAGAAGTAGATGTTTTTCTGGAACTCTGTTGCTTTTCCTATGATCCAACAGATGTTGGCAATTTGATCTCTGGTTCCTCTCCCTTTTCTCAATCTAGCTTGAACATCTGGAAGTTCTTGGTTCACATACTGTTGAAGCCTGGCTTGGAGAATTTTGAGCATTACTTTGCTATATATATGTGTGTGTATATATACATATATGTATATATATAGCAGTAGCAAAGTTTTCATATGCTATTGAAATATATTAATTCATAATAGATTGTTATAAATTAAGGTATTTAATTGTACATCCCAGGGCAACCATTAAGAAATAAACTTCAGGGAAATGTAAATCAAAAACAATGGGATATGATTTCACACCTATTAGGATAACTGTGGAGAAGGCAATGCCACCCCACTCCAGTACTCTTGCCTGGAAAATCCCATGGACGGAGGAGCCTGGTAGGCTGCAGTCCATGGGGTCGCTAAGAGTCGGACACAACTGAGTGACTTCACTTTCACTTTTTACTTTCATGCATTGGAGAAGGAAATGGCAACCCACTCCAGTATTCTTGCCTAGAGAATCCCAGGGATGGGGGAGCCTGGTGGGCTGCTGTCTATGGGGTCACACAGAGTCAGACACGACTGAAGTGACTTAGCAGCAGGATAACTGTAATTAAAAAACAAAATGACGGAAAATAAGTCTTGGAGAGGATGAGGAGAAATTGGAACCTTCATACACTGCTGGTGGGAAGGTAAAATACTGCAGCTGCTGTGGACAATGGTTTGGTTGTTCTTCAAAAAGATAAATATTGAATTTCCACAAGACCTAGCAATCCCAATCTTAGCTGTATACACAAGAAAACTGAAACCAGGTATTCATACAACAATTTATATACAAATGCTCAAAGCAGCATTATTCTTATAAGCTAAAAAGATGAAATAATCCTAATGTCAAACAACTATGAATTGGTAAGTAAAATGTGACATATCTATACAATGGAATATCACACACAAAATGAATGAAATGCCAATACATACTACAACCTGGATAAATCTTGGAAACAAACTATGCTCAGTGAAAGAAGCCAGACACAAAAAGTCACATATTGTATGATTTCATGCCTATGAAATGTCCATAATAGGCAAATCCAAAGAGATAGACAGTAGAGAATCCATCTGCAATGCAGGAGACATGGATTTGATCCTTGGGTTGGTAAGATCCCCTGCAGAAGGGAATGGGTAGCCACTCCACTATTCTTGCCTGGAGAATCACACGGACAGAGGAGCCTGGCGGGCTATAGTCCATGAGATTGCAAAGAATGTGAAACGACTAACTGACTAACACTTTCAGTTTCACTTTCATAGATCCAAAAAGTGGCTTAGAATGCTTTCCAGGGGCTGAGAAAAGGGAGGAATTGGGAGTGATTGCTTAAAGGGAATGGGCTTTCTTTTGGAACTGATGAAAATATTCTCGAACTACGTATTCATGACACTGGCCTAACACTGTAAATATACTAAAAGTCACAAAATATCATCTGTATTATACTTAAAATGGTGAATTTTATGTTAATTTTACCTCAATTTAAAAAGTATTGAATTAAGATGAATACATTTTATTATAGATGCACAATACATCAGTAAAGTTTTTTTTTAAAGAGTAATAATATTAAATTCTCATTCAACAATCTTTTCCTCTTCTTGGCCATTTGTTCTTTCACATTAATCTTAGACTCAACTTTTGAAATTTGTCATTATTATAATTATATGTTTGTTTATTTATTTCTTTTGGCTGCATCAGGTCTTAGTTGCAGCATGCATGGCATGTGGGATCTTAGTTCTCCAATCAGGGATCAAACCCATGTCTCCTGCACTGCAAGGTGGATTCTTAACCACTGGACCACCAGGGAAGTTCCATGTGTTTATTATTTTGCCAGCCCACTGCTTGACCTTCTCACTAGAATATAAGTTCAAAGACCATAACTGTGATTATCACTGTATCCTCTGACTTCAGCATAGCAACTGCCATATAGTAGATAATAAACGTCTGTAGATATAATGAAAAAATGTCAGCTCAAAATATTACTTTTATTCTCTTAGGATTAGGGACATGAATAAGACATTCATCTCAAAGGAGGACAAACTTGATTAGAAATCAGAATTATTGGCCTTCACAAAATAAACCAAATCAAAGATTTTTTTCCTCATCTCAGAAAACATGGATACAGACTCAGCCTCAAGCTCACAGCAAGCAGGCAACCTCCCTTTTGAACCTTGGTAAGGAATCTTAGCTATGCACACTCTCACAGTTTTTCTCCATATTCCTATTATACATAGAAGAGTATATAATTCATTGTATAAACTGGAACCCTTATGAGACATAAAGGTGAGAAACTGGGTATTCAAATGAATAATGGCCAGACTCTGTAAAATAAAACAGAAAAACTATGCTCTGATTTACAATCTGCAGCAACCAGCCCAGGAAACCAACCTGCTATCTACAAGTTAGACTTATAGGAAATCAGAACAATATCTCTAGCAAACAGTCCCAGAAGCCAAACAATAAACCCTGTAGCACTGGTCCTGAATGTCTAGGACTCGACTGACAGGACTCATCAGAAAAAAACAAATATGCTCCCCTAAGTAGTCAGCTGGGCTTTCCAGGTGGCACGGTGGTAAAGAATCCGCCTGCCAATGCAGAGAGATGCAGATTAGATTTCCGGGTCAGGAAGATCCCCAGGAGCAGGAAATGGCAACCCTTCTAGTATTATGGGGGGCTACAGTCTATGGAGTCACAAAGAGTCAAACAGAACCGAGGGACTGAGCACACACGACTGGTCACAGAGATGCCCTGCTTTTTAGTTAGCCAACAGCTTCTACAGCTTCTCCGTGCCAACAGCCTTCAGTTAGCACACATCTGAAACCTTCTCTTCTCTCAGCTATGAATCTTTCCCAGTCCTTTACCCGCCTTTGAGTCTCTGCCAAAATGTAAGTGATGGTGGTCAACTCCCTTGCTATTTTTGCAATCTCTGAGTAGTCTTTGCCTATTCTCATTTGGGTGACTTTCACTCATTTCCATGAAAGGAATACTCTTAATAATTGTGCCAAGGACTTCCCTGGCAGTCCAGTGGTTAAGATGTCATCTTCCAATGCATGGGGTGCGAGTTTGATCCATGGTTGGGGAACTGAAATCCCACGTGCCACAGAGTGTGGCCAAAAATTAAAATAAAATAACTTGTGCTGAGACTTGCCTGGTGGTCCAGTGTTTAAGACTCCATGCTCCCATTGCAGGGGGCAGGGGTTCAATCCCTGGTCAGGGACGATCCCACAAGCTGCAAGGCATGGACAAAATAATAATTGTGGTGGGTCAAGAGGCAAAAATTGGGACTATTTTGAATAAATTAGGACATATATCACCTTGATTAAGAAGCACAATTAGACAAGAGGCTATTTACTAGTGAGGTACAAGGTTTGGAAGGGCAAAGCTGTGAAAAATAGATAGTAAAATGTCTATGAAAAATAGATAGTAAATGCCACTACCACTAGGTGGGATTGTGCCATCGAAGAATGGAGGACAATTAACTTACTGTAGGAAGTTCTTGAGATGTACATGCACCCAGGTTACTGTTCAGCAATCTTTTTGGTTTAGCTGTATGGTACTGTAAAATCGGAACACTGAAATTGACGTAAAATTATCTTCAGGGCGATAATTACTGGAAATAATTCCAATGGAAAATGTTATAGCATACCATTGTTGATGCTGACCATTAACTTACTTTGAATTAGTGCCTACTGTATCTGATGCAATAAATGGGTGAAAAAATACTCCTTGCCCTTAATAGATTTGCATTCTAGAGTACTTAAGGTCCAAATAAGTTATATAATTTTCAGGGCCCTGTACAAAATTAAAATAAGGGGCCACATGTTCAAACAGTATTAGGAATTTCAGGATAGCAATTGTGGAGCATTTACCTGGTGTTGAGCCCTTCCTTTCTGAGCACAAAGCTCTTTGCAACTGCACAGGTCACACACCCATGAAGCTGACCTCAAATATAGGATAGTACTCTCAAACAAATTATAGACTAATAAACTATGCTGCTTGGTATATGTTGTAATGCTGCTGGGCCTGTTTTATTCTATGTAGTACATTTGGTACTCAGTCCCTCAGTTGAGTCCGACTCTTTGTGACCCCATAGACTGTAGCCCGACAGGCTCCTCTGTCCATGGGATTTCCCAGGCAAGAATACTGGAGTGGGTTGCCATTTCCCCAGTTCAGTTCAGTTCAGTTCAGTCGCTCAGTCGTGTCTGACTCTTTGCGACCCCATGAATTGCAGCACGCCAGGCCTCCCTGTTCATCACCATCTCCTGGAGTTCACTCAGACTCACGTCCATCGAGTCCATGATGCCATCCAGCCATCTCATCCTCAGTCGTCCCCTTCTCCTCCTGCCCCCAATCCCTCCCAGCATCAGAGTTTTTTCCAATCATGGGGTCTCAAAGAGTCTGACTCGACTGAGTGACTAACACTTTGTGGGCTTCCCAGGTGGCGATAAGTGGTAAGAATCTGCCTGCCAATGCAGGAGACATAAAAGACACGGGTTCAATTCCTGGATCAAGAAGAGGATCTCCTCGAGTAGGAAACTGCAGCCTGCTCCAGTAGTCCTCTCAGGGTGCACCATTAGGGGCAGGATATGGCTGATGGCATTATGGCCACAACATTCTTTGTTTACTAAAATGGCAGGCAACATTCTATATCCAAACTGTCAACATTTCACCGCCTTCTCTTAATTCCATCTCCTCTCCACACCTCAATGCACTACTTCAGTTCAGTTCAGTTCAGTTGCTCAGTCATGTCTGACTCTTTGCGACCCCATGAACTGCAGCACGCCAGGCCTCCTTGTCTATCACCAACTCCCTGAGCCTACCCAAACTCATGTCCATTGAGTTGGTGATGCCATCCAACCGTCTCATCCTTTGTCATCCCCTTCTCTTCCTGCCCTCAATCTTTCCCAGCATCAGGGTCTTTTCAAATGAATCAGCTCTTTGCATCAGGTGGCCAAAATATTGGAGTTTCAGCTTCAACATCAGTCCTTCCAATGGACACTCAGGACTGATCTCCTTTAGGATGGACTGGTTGGATCTCCTTGCAGTCCAAGGGACACTCAGGAGTCTTCTCCAACACCACAGTTCAAAAGCATCAATTCTTCGGTGCTCAGCTTTCTTCACAGTCCAACTCTCACATCCATACATGACCACTGGAAAAACCATAGCCTTGACTAGATGGACCTTTGCTGGCAAAGTAATGTCTCTGCTTTTTAATGTGCTGTCTATGTTGGTCATAACTTTCCTTCCAAGGAGTGTCTTTTAGTTTCATGGCTGCAATCACCATCTGCAGTGATTTTGGAGCCCCCCCAAATAAAGTCAGCCACTGTTTGCACTGTTTCCCCATCTATTTCCCATGAAGTGATGGGACCGGATGCCATGATCTTCGTTTTCTGAATGTTGAGCTTTAAGCCAATTTTTTCCCTCTCCTTTTTCACTTTCATCAAGAGG
>SJYT01025529.1:74626-96818 GCA_006410635.1 Cephalophus harveyi | reverse complement strand
TTTTTTTTTTTTTTTTTTTTTCGTATTCATAATCGTCAGTGGAATGCATTGTGTCGTAAATGCCTTGGACATTTAGGTTACTAAGCACTCAGTCAGAAGGATGGAGAGAGACTTTAAGAGCTATATTCTCACCTTGTTTTTCTTTTACCCTCCCAGCTCCTATATCGTCAGTTTTTTGAATCTGTTTCTTCCGGTCACCTTTAAATGTTGGAAGTGCCTTAAGCACCTGTGCTTTTACCTTCTCTTTATATTCTATCTATGCACACTTCTAGGTGATCTCATCTGATCTCGTACCTTCAAATATTATACATTCATTCATGACTTCAAAATTTATATTATAATCCAGTGCTGATTTTGTCTTGAATTCCAGATTGATATATCCAGCTGCCTACTCAACATCTCCTCATGAGTATTTTATAGAATTTCAACGTATTGATCTTCTTCCCTAAACTGTTCTGTTCTTTGTGTTGTTTATTTCAGTAAATGACATCGCACTATCCATCCATTTGTTAAAGCCCAAAACCTTAAGAATTATTCTGACTCTTGCTTCCTGTAACCAATTAATCAGTGACCTACTTGGCTTTACCTTCAAAATATACTTCAAACCTAATCACTTGGGCTTCCCTGATAACTCAGTTGGTAAAGAATCCAACTTTTATGCAGGAGACCCCGGTTTGATCCCTGGGTTGGGAAAATCCCCTGGAGAAGGGAAAGGCTACCCACTTCAGTATTCTGGCCTGGAGAATTCCGTGGACTACAGTCCATGGGATCGCAAAGAGTCGGACAGGACTGAAAGACTGTCACTTTGTTTCTAACACCCTAGTTCAAACCACACTCCCTTTAGACTGTTGAAATGCCTCCTAGCTGTTCTCACTGTTTCTGGTTTTACTTAGTCTGTTCTACACAGAGCAGCCAGGGAGATCATTTTAAAGGGAAAATTGAAGTGTGCCAGGGTCCTACTGAAAACCCTTCTGTGGACTTTCAGACATCTAGAGTAAAATCCATCCTAAATAGCCCTTTGTATTTTGGCCCATCTACCTTTTTGTCCATTGCTTTTTTCCTCTTTTGTAATCTCCCTTGATTGCACGGTCCTATCCATGTGGACCTTCTTAAACTTCCTGGGCACAGGACTTTTGTTTTTGCAGTTTACTCACTTAATTGCTCTTTCTCTGAATGTTTGCACAATTTGCTGCTTCAGTTTATTCGGATCTCTGAGTAGTGACTCCTAATGGCTAAATCTAGTGGCCTTTTCTCAGTTTTTGCCACACTTGACTGCTCTGCAGCGTTTGATGTTAGCAGTTTTCCTCTCTTTTTACTTTAGTTCATTATAAAAATAATAGGGGGACTTCCCTGGTGGTCTGGTGGTTGAGACTGCATGCTCCCGATGCAGGGAACCTGGGTTGAACTCTGGTCGGGGAACTGGATCCCACATGCCACAACAAAGACCAGGGATACTGTGTGCCACAACTAAGACCTGGCACAGTCAAATAAATAGTAATTAAAAAAATAAGAGTAATAGGTTCTTATGGTTTAACATAAAGGGAACTGGAGGGTATAAAATGAGAAGAAAGAATTCTTTTCATCTCCACTTCTGCATGAGTAATCATGGAGAGTTTCTGTTGTACCTATCTTAAAATTTTGTATGCATATATGCACTTAGAGCGGAGAAGGCAGTGGCAACCCACTCCAGTACTCTTGCCTGAAAAATCCCATGGATGAAGGAGCCTGGTAGGCTGCAGTCCATGGGGTCGCTAAGAGTCGGACACGACTGAGCGACTTCACTTTCACTTTTCACTTTCATGCATTGGAGAAGGAAATGGCAACCCACTCCAGTATTCTTGCCTGGAGAATCCCAGGGACGGGGGAGCCTGGTGGGCTGCCGTCTATGGGGTTGCACAGAGTCGGACACGACTGAAACGACTTAGCAGCAGTAGCAGCAGCAGCATGCACTTAGAGATTTTTTGTTTTTTTAATCACACAGACTCATCTGCATCTCTTCTGCTGCTTGTTTTGTTGAGCAATATGTTTTAGACATCTTCTTTCAAATAGTCATTTGCCTCCTTTTAACTAGCACATTAATCTATTGCTGTATAACAGATTACTCTAAAACTTAGCAGGTTAAAGTGGTTTTAGTCCTGTTACTTTTTGATTTGAAGTGGGTTTGAGATATATATGTGCAGTTCAAGAATGACTGTGGTAAATGACAGCATGCTATAAGAGTCCAGAAAAGGGGACGATTAACTGAAACTGCAGCTTTGGACACCTAGACTCTTGCCATTGGCGGCATTTATGCAGAGGCAGTTCTCATGTGTTAGAGATCCTTGAGAAGAAATTGCTGTATGAAGTGGGGAACCTAGACGAGATAATTAGCACATAGTGAAACTTGGGAGTTGATCACTAAACATTCTAGGTTTGAAATCTGGCCCTGTAACTTAGAGGCTGGTAAGCAAGTAAGTAAGCTTTTAAAGTTTCAAATCAGGGGAGAGGGCTTCCCTTGTTACTCAGTGACAAAGAATCTGCCTGCCAATACAGGAGGCATGGTTCCATCCCTGATCCAGGAAGAGCCTACATGCCCTGAAGTAACTGAGCCCATGTACCACAACTACTGAGGCTGTGCTCTAGAGCCTGGAGCCGCGAATACTGAAGGTTGCGCGTCCTAGAGCCCCTGTTCTGCAGCAAGAGAAGCCACTGCAATGAGAAGCCCGGGCAGCAACGAAGACCCAGCACAGCCAATACATAATTTTTAAAAAATAAATAGGGGGAGAGTAACATCTACCTCACAGCACTGTGAGCACTATAAGAGAGAATGTGTAAAAGGCCCCTAGAACAGGTTTACCAGGCCCTTAGTTTCTTAGTAGTTATTTTCATATTGTTTCTAGGTCCCAGACTCAGTCAGTGAAAGTCACTCAATTGTGTCTGACTCTTTATGACCCTGTGGACTATACAGCCCATGGAATTCTCCAGGCCAGAATACTGGAATGGTTAGCCTTTTGCTTCTCCAGGGGATCTTCTCAACCCAGGGATCGAACCCAAGTCTCCCGCATTGCAGGTGGATTCTTTACCAGCTGAGCCACTGGGGAAGCCCAGGCCCCAGTACGTTTGTATTGGGTTAGCCAAAAGTCCATTCAGGTTTTTTACTTTGGCTGACCCAATATTTCATTCTTAAATAACCACAGTTATTTACTGGTGAAATTTGTATGCCTTTTGGGCACTGCACAACTTCTCATACTTAGCGATCAGATTGACACTGCTATTCATTTCCTGTTCCACCTTGATTTTTATTACAGGAAATGCTGGAAACCCAGTTTTGCAAAGATATGGCATCATCAGAAGGTGCTTTAATATTGAAACCATGAATTGTCTCAGGCTAGTACAGTTGACCCTTGAACAGTATGAGGGTTGGGATGCCAACATCCCTTCTCCCCCCAACCCCATTCATTTGAAAATCTGTGTATAGCTACAGTTGACTTTTTATATTTGTGGTTCTATATTGGCATATTCAACCAGCTCTGGAACATGTAGTACTGTAAAATGCATTTATCGAAAAAATCTGCTATAAGTGGACGAGTGCAGTTCAAACTCATGTTGTTTGAGGGTCACATATAGTTCCTGCAGATGGACAGATCAAATATTATGCTGTTCCTTCAAATTTAAAATATCCCTTAGTGCTCTTACGAGTTCAGTGCTTTGTTGTGGTATGTTTGGGAATCTAGGAAATAATAAGCTCTCACCTACTGCCTCATAGCTCTGGCTATTGTTATTGCATTGCCATAGTGATTAATAATGTTAATTAAATTCTTTGATTCTGACTTGGCAATTATCTGGTGATTTTTGTTTATGTTTCTAGCATACTTTATTAATGACGAGTTTGCACTAAGGTATAACGCATTCGAATAGCTCACTTGCTTAGTTGATTACAGTCACTGAGTCTGAACTGTTGTGTTGTATTTGTTGTGTTTTCTGTTTTAGTACCTCACCAGCAACAGATGTGGCAAATATGTGGACACTGGAGTCTTAGCATCTGATTTACAAAGAATGTACAGGTAAAGAAATGTAGTCTCCAAATTTTTGCTTTTCTTCCCTACCTCTCTTTGAAAAAAGATATATTTGTTTATTTGTTTGTGTGGCTGCGCTGGGTCTTCGTGCTGCGGGGGCTTTCCTCTAGCAGCCGTCGGGAACTACCCTCTAGTTACGGTACTTGGGCTTCTCACTGCGGGGGCGCCTCTTGTTGCAGAGCATATGCTCTAGAGCATTTGGGCTCCGCAGTTGTTGCTCCTGGGCTCTAGAGCGCAGGCTCAGCAGTTGAGGCGCGTGGGCTTAGTTGTCCTGCAGCGTGTGGGATCTTCCTGGGCCAGGGTTCAAACCCATGTCACCTGCATTGGCAGGGGATTCTTTACCACTGAGCCACCATGGAAGCCCCTTGCCAACCATTTTTTAAATTTCCATCCTGCCTAAATACCCTGTTGATATTTATAGCTGCTAGCTTTAGTTCACCAATCCACAGGTTTAGAACTCAGTTCATTTATACAGGCATTTATCAAGCACCAGTTATATGCAAGGAGCTGCCCTTGTTATTAATGAAAATGGCTACTTCTTAGATTTCAGCATCTTACTCAATGGTCAGTAGTATTACTTCTTTTCTTCACTAAAAAATGAAAACCGTTAGACATGATCTCCTTCAGCTTCCTGACTATCTAAAAATGTGTCACTCGTGTAGTCTTTGCACTACAGATTAAATCCTTTTTTTGTGCCTCAGTTCCAGGTCTTCTGATATCTTGCCTCATTAATTATCCCTGCTTTGTATGTTGGTGTCTCTGTTTTCTTCTTTCCCTTTGTCTGTATATTAGTTTGCTAAGTGAAGTGAAAGTGAAGTTGCTCAGTCATGCCCGACTCTTTGCGACCCCATGGACAGTAGCCTGCACCAAGCTCCTCCGTCCATGGGATTTTCAAAGCAAGAGTACTGGAGTGGGTTGCCATGGCTGCCATCAAAAAGCATCATAGACTAGGTGGCTTAAACAACAGAAATTGTATTCCTTAATGTTGTGGAGGCTACAGGTTCATGATCTAGGAGTTGTCAGGATTGGTTTCTTTTTGAGGTCTCTTCCTGACGTGCAGATGGCTGTCTTTTCCCTGTGTCTCTACTTGCTCTTTTTCTGTGTGCATCTGTATCCTAATCTCTTATTCTTAAGAAGACACTGGTCATGTTGGATTAGGGCCCACCCATATGACTTCTTTTTACCTTAGTTACCTCTTCTTTATCTTTTGGCCATACTGCGTGCCATGTGGGATCTTATTCCCTGACCAGGGATCGAACCTATGCATTGGCAGTGCAGAGTCTTAACCACTGGACCTCCAGGGAAATCCCTTTAGTTACATCTTTTTTTTTTAATGTGTCTATTTATTTAAATTAATTATTTTAATTGGAGGGTAATTAGTTTACAATATTGTGATGGTTTTTTGCCATACATCAGCATGAGTCCACCCCAGGTATGCATGTATCCCTCCCATCCTGAATCCCCCTCCTATCTCCCGCCCTTTAGTTGCATCTTTAAAAGCCATATCTCCAAAAACAGGTACATCCTGAGATACTGAGGATTAGGACTTAAACATTATGAATTTTAGAGGAACACAGTTCAGCTCCTAACACTGCCCTTTTGCCCCCCAAATTCATGCCTTCATTGTTTGCAAATATACTCTGTCCATCCCAGCAGCCCCAGCAGTTCTTAACCAATTTCAGCATCAACTCTGAATCCAAAATCTCATCTGAATATCATTTAACTCAAGTACAGGTGTGACTTGAAGGAGATGGCAACTCACTCCAGTATTCTTGCCTGGAGAATTCCATGGACAGGGGAACCTGGTGGGTTACAGTCCATGGGGTTGCAAAGAGTCGGACATGACTGAGTGACTAATACGCATGCATGGGTGTGACCGGAGGTATAGTTCCTCCTGCGGTAAAATTCCTGTCCAGCTGTGAACTTGTGAAGTCAGACAACAACTTAACCTGTTTGCCTAAATATGGTGGGACAGGCATAGGATAAACATTCTCATTCCAAAAGGAGAAATTGGGAAGAGGAAAGGTGTCATGGTCTCAAGCAAGTTGAAAACCTGGCAAGACAGATTCACTAGACTTTAAGAGTAATTGTTTTTGGCTCAGTGCTCTGTCCTCTGGACTCACTAGAATGACTGCCCTGCTCTTTGGGACCAAGCGAGAGACAGTGCCTCTGCCTGGGCCTGTGTGCCCTGGGTGCATGGTGTCAGTGGCAGCCCTGCCAACTTTGGAGCTTCCCTTGGAGCCGCCTTTCCTTTTTTTGAAGGGTAACACATGTTCACAGCTGCATTGTTCTTTTGGCATGTCTTGTGGGATCCAAGAAGTCCAGTAGCCTGCCTTCATTTCCTCCCTCCTCTGTCTTCTTCAGTACAAGGTGGCAACTTTGTTGCAGCTATAACCCTATTTCTAGTCAAGGAAAATTAGAGTAGTAAAAATGTAGAATTTGTTTGAAAATAGGTTTATGGTTAATGTAAATATAATGACATAATCATATATACATGTAAGGATAAGTTCTCAATTTAGATTGAGCTTAATGGGAAAATATTGGTGGAGACCATGGTACTGAACTTCTTGTTATGTTTTTCAGTATAGACTATGGTCGAAGGAAAAGAAATGCCTTTAGGATTCAGGTGGAAAAAGGTGAGTCTTTTAGTGTTAGAGCTGATTATTAATGAAGTCATAGAATTGTTTCAGCTCATGGCATTTTTCTTTTTGTTTCAGTTTTTAGCATAATTAGTAGTGAGAAAGAACATAAGGATCTAGCAGAATTAGAAGATGAACATCTGGCCAAAAGAACAAGACATGGTGAAGAGGATAATGAGTAAGGATTACAGAATGGAGGGTTTTTCTAAAACATTAACCTGATCATGTTACATTCCTACTTGTAAAACTTCCAAGTAGGATAACTTGGCTCTTCATTGCCAGTAAGTTCCTGCAGAATACTTACCTAACCTCTCCAGACTTATTTCAGACGTGCTGAATACTCGCTCTTCCTCAGAGAGGTTAGATTCTTTCTTTGTGCCTTTGTGTGGGTGGTTTTCTGTAGCTGGAGTGTTCATTTCCCCTTCATGAACTTTCACTCAGCCTTCAAGAGTCAGCCTTCAAAAGGTTATTTTCTTGCCTTTCAAGCCTTTTTGGACTCCTTTCTCAGCTTTTCCTTAACTCGTAGTTATAGATAACGTGGTATAGTGTTTCTATCATATGGCGTATGAGATTATTTGTGTTACTTACAGAACTTTCTTGTTAGCTTTGTTTTTCTCTGTCCTAATACAATGCCAGGTATATAAAAAGGTGTCAATTAATTTTTTGTTTAAGAAGTAATATTGTTGACACTTTTATGACTATATTGCAGTATAATTGATGTACAATTAGTGGTACATTTTTAAAGTGTACAGTGTATTGAGTTTTGACATATATATATACTCATTAAACCATTACCCTAAGCAAGATACTAAGCATATCCATCAACATCACAAATTTTCTTGCACCCATTTGCAGTTTATTTTTCCTTCCATTCCTATTCTGAGGTAGCCTTGCCTTTGATTTGCTTTCTATTGCTATATGTTTATATTTTCTAGAATTTTGTATATATGGAATTGCAGAGTATGCATTAACACTTTAAAAATTTAGATTCTTTCATTCAGGATAATAAGTTTGAGATTTATCAGTGTTGTGTGTATCAAAATTCCATTGCTTTTTATTGCCCTGTATGTATGTATTTATATACCACTATTTTTTTAAATCTGCTTACATATTGACAGACAGTTGGGTTGTTTTCATTTTTTGGTTTTTACAAATAAAGCTACTATGATCACTTATGTACTGGCATTTTTGTGGAGAGTGTTTTCATTTCTAAATACTGGAACCAGAATAGCTGAGTCGTATGGTAACTGCATATTTAACTTTTTAAGAGACTGCCAGACTCTTTTCCAGAATGTTTGTATCATTTTACCTTTGCATCAGCAGTATGTGAGAGTTCCTCTGTTACCATGTGAGAGTTCTACATATTACCAACATTTGGTGTGATCAGGCTTTAACTTTAGATAGCCTATAAAGGAAATGGCAACCCACTCCAGTTTTCTTGCCTGGGGAATCCCAAGGACAGAGGAGCCTGGTGGGCTACTGTCCATGGAGTTGCAAAGAGTTGAACATGACTTTGTGACTAAGCAACAAAATGTATGTTAGCTGTAGGTTTTTTTGAAAGGTGTTCTTTATCAGATTGAGAAAGCTTCCTAATATTCCTAATTTCTGGAAAGTTTTCATCGTGAATAGGTATGACATTTGTCAAATGCTTTTTATGTGGGTATTTAAGGGTTTTATTATTGGCTTTCTCCCTTTATTCTAAGAATCTGGTGAATTTTATTGATTTTTGAGTGGTAAACCAATATTGCATTCCTGCCACAAACCCTACTTGGTCCTAATACATTATCTTTTTAATATATTTTTAAATTCTATTTGCTAATCTTTTTCTATAGATGTTTACATCTGTATTCACATTGATGCGAATTTTTTCTTTTTTTGCTCTTTGTCAGGTTTTGGTATGAGTTCCAGCAGAATACTTATCTAACCTCTTCAGACTTTTATTATACTGGTCTTATAATATTAGTTGGAAAGTGTGTGGTTTTTTTGGTCTCTAGTTTATGAACAAGTTTGTATAATGTTACTGTTATTTTGTTCTGGAACGTTTCTTAGAATTCATCCAGAATTCATCTGGGCCTGGAGTCTTTTTTGTGGATAGGAGTTTGATAACATTTAATTTTGGTAGACATAGGTCTCGTCCCCCCTTTTTTTTCTTACATCAGCATTGGTAAATTGTACTTTTTAAAAGATTATTCATTTCACCTATTTTGGCATTTTGGCATTGAAAATTTGTGTCATTTATTGACATAAAAGTTTTCCAGATACTCTTTTGTTTTTCTTTTAATAACTGTAGGATCTATGGATGATAACTCCTTTTCATTCTTTATAGCTGCTCCTTTTTTATTTGGCTTTATCATAGTTCTTATAATTAGTTTCACATTTGTGGGCATATAATTGTTTCTATTTTTGCACTATTGTATATGTAATAAATAATCCTTTAGTGTATATATCTTTGTACAGATTTCTTTTTTAATGTTGAAATCCTGAAGTGGTATTTCTAGGATCAAAAAGATTTATATTTTTGAGATTTCTGGTACATATACAGTTGCCACCCAAAAAAGTTGCCTTTGGTTTGTATTCCGAACAGTTTTGTATGAAGAGTGCGTTTCTCAACATGCTTGCAGTTCTAGTTATGCTGCTGCTGCTGCTGCTATTGCTGCTAAGTCACTTCCGTTGTGTCTGACTCTCTGTGACCCCATGGACTGCAGTCCACCAGGGTCCTCCGTCCATGGGATTTTTCAAGCAAGAGTACTGGAGTAGGGTGCCGTTGGCTTCTCCGAGTTATATGTACTACTATTTAATCTTTGCCAATTTTGTAGGCAAAAAGTTGATTGGGTTATTTTCACTTGTAATATTTTGATAACTGATTTTGTGTTTCCTTTGTGAATTGCTTATTTATGGATTTTTGTTTTTCATTTGAGATCTATTTGAATTTTCCTATTGTCAGAGCTCTTTGTATAAAATAGTATCTTTTTTTATATGTATTACAAATGATTGTCACAGTTTGCCATTTGCATTTTATTTTTGTTTATAGTGTCTTTTAATTGAAAAATTATGCATCTTTACCTAGTCATATCTTTCAGTCTATTCTCTTAGGATTTATGCTGATATACTTAGACCTCTATCACAAGAATATGTAGAATTTTTTTCTTTTCTTTTTTTTCTGTATACTTTTTTCTTGTATCTGTGATATTTTATTTAACTCTTTATAATTAATTTTGTAGAGCATGAATTGTAGGGCAAAACAATTTTTTTAAAGCTTTTATGTAATCATCTGATAAGCCAGTGGGTGCATGCTCAGTCATGTCTGACTCTTTGCCACCCTATGAACTATAGCCCGCCAGGTTCCTCTGTCCATGGGATTTCCCAGGCAAGAATACTGGAGTGGGTTACCATGCCCTCCTCCAGGGGATCTTCCCAACCCAGGGATCAAACCTGTGTCTCTTGTATCTGCTGCATTGGCAGGTAGATTCTTTACCAATGTGCCATCTGGAAATCTGATAAGCCAGTGAGTTAGACATCATTTATATCTTCATTTTATAGATAAGGAAGCTGAGGCTCAGGTTACAAAGCTAGTATCTGGTGAAGATGGATTTTTTTTTTTAAGCAATATTTTGAATCCACATTTCTCTGATTTCAAAGCCTGGATTCTTTACCACCATAGTATTTTGCCTCAGTTTATTTTCTTGTTTTGAGTAGTATTTTTTTTAGGATGTGGGAGAAAATCATTTACATTTATTTTCTTCTTTTTACTGAGGTATACTGAAAGCTATTCTGATGATTCAAGTATGGAAGATTACCCAGACCCACAGGTAAACCAGATATTTAATAAACCAACTTTGATTTTTAGAAAATCATTTTGAATCCTCAGAAAAGGTCAGTAAGGAATAGAGTAAGAGACTTTGAACATCTTCATTGGTAAATAATTGAGTATTTCTGTGTGGAGCATTGAACTCATGGGTTGGCCGTCCTTCCAGTATTTGTGTGTATAGCCTGTTGCACAGGGGAAAAGAAGGGAGGAGAATGGCCAGAGAAGTCATGATGATATGGTTATATTTGATCTAGTTGAATTGATAGGACAGTATTTGCCTACCAGCTCATTTTCATACTTCTGTGTTTTAGAAACAACCTTTCTTGTTTGGTTTTATTTGCCAGTTATAAATTTGTACATTAACTTGGAATGCAGGGGGTACGTCTTTTTGAATAGTAAATGTTTGTGAAGTATTGTATTGCGAGCACATGTATTTTCTGACTGTAATTGTTTTGGGAAAAGGTATTGAGAAGAAAATACAGAAAACTTCTTAATTCAGGTAATCAAATTTTCATGAGTGCCTATTGAGTAATTTATGCTAAAATCATGTTTCCGCCAGTCAACAAATCATATGAACAGTTCCCTGCTCTCCTTATATCGGAAAGGAAATCCTGATTCTGTTTCAAGTACTCCTGAGATGGAACAAAAAGAAACCATAACTTCATCACCACGGATAACTTCCAGAACAGGCTCCGTTCCTTTGAAGACCCCTACTGGAGGTTCTGAAGGAGGATGGTTTATTGACAAAACCCCGGGTGGAAAGAAGGACAGTTTTTTCTCGGATCTATCAGATGAGAAGTGTAATGATAAGAAGCCGATCTCTGAGATAGAGGTATTTTTTATGGTGACATTTTAGCCTCGTGTAGTTGGAATACATTACACCCTTTTCATTGAATGTAATACCAAGTAGATTCTTGTGTTTTGTAAAAGGCTTAGGAACTTGAGATAGAATTTGCTCACTTCCCACTATGGTCATCATTTTCGTCCTGGTCCAAGCTTCTACTCTTTCTTCCCTTAACTTTTGAAATAACCTTCAATTGCTTCTATGTTTGATCCCCCCTAGTTTATTCTACACACAGAAATAATTTTTTAAAGAGTTAAGTCTGGTGATTGTCATTCTTTTATTAAAAACCCTCCAGTGGCTTCATTCAGTCTTCAGTCAGAGATCTTGCAGTTGGCAGCCCTGCCTGACTTGGCTCCCTGCTGTCTCTTTAATCTTATCTCCTGCTCCCCTCCTCTCCCACCTCCCAGTTTGGCCTCAGCCACGACTGGGCTTCTTGCTGTTTCTAGAATATCCTGACCCTTCTCTCATTTGGGACAGTCACACTTGTACTTTCTGTTGGGAACATCTTTCCCGAGATTCCTATGGCTTACTCTATTATTTCTTCTTTTAATTTTTAAATTGATTCTTATTCTTGGCTGCACTGTGCAGCATGTGAGATCTTAGTTCCCCCACCAGGGATCAATCAAACTGTGCTCCTCTGTTGGGAGTTCGGAGTCTTCACTACTGGACCACCAGGGAAGTCCCACCATCATTTCTTCACATCTTGTTTCACTTGTGATCTTCCCAGAGAGGCCTTCCTGGACATGTAAAATAGCGCACTGTTGGATATTCTGTTTCCTAACCCTACTTTTTTCAAGTAGTTAAAAAAAAAATCACTATATTTTAAGTATTTAAAATGACTCTCTGTATAATTGTTTTTGGGTTGTTCTATAAGAATGGCAACTCCACGAGAGGAGGGACTTTGTTTAATAATGTGTCCCTGGCTAAAATATGTCCAGTGTGAAGTTGTTAGTTTGTGAATTAGTGCCTGATAAACTTCCTGAGTTGTTTTTATTAGTGAAAGTTAAGGAGTAGCTACCTCTGGTGTGCATCACAGAAAATTGATGATTGTAGATAGAAGGGAACGTAGCTGCTAAAATATATGTGAGGTTTATTTTTAGTTTAGGATGATGCTTTGAGGGATCCAACATAAATAGATACACTATGAAAATGGATAAAATAAATAGACACTTAAAAAAAATCTTTTTATTAACGGGAAAAAATAATTTGTTTAGCTGCCCTTGGTCTTAGTTGAAGCATGCAATCTCTTAGTTGTAGCATGTGGGATCTAGTTTCCTGATCAGGGATCAAACCCAAGCCTCCTGTGTTGGGAACAAGGAGTCTTCAGCCACTGGATGACCAAGGAAGTCCCTTTTTTTTATCTTTTTAAATTGGAATATACCATATATAAAGAAAAGTAAAGCTTGATGGATTATTGCAAAATGAGCACATCGGACGTCGTTCTTACCTGATTGTTTTAATGCCTGGCAGAGAGGGGGTTTCAGGTAATCTGTCTCCCAGTAGAGTGGCTGCTTGTGCTCCGGGTCTTGCTGTCTGATATGGGAAGTGTTAGCTACCTATGTCTGTTGATCTGCTGAAATGGAGCTAGTGCTAATGAGGAACTGAATTTTTAGTTTAAACATAAAAACTATCAGTCAGTTTAGTTATTAGGAAACTTCCATGTATATTTTAAATAACTTGAGTATGTGAATATACTTTTTCAGCTATAGATTTTATAAAATATAAACACATCAAGTATTTCCCGTGAAAATTTAGTGTCTGAATTAAGATGTGCAGTAGATATATAGTATCCACTGGACTTTGACAACTTATTGTAAAAACAGTGTAAACCATTTTATTAATAATTAAACTGACTATATGTTGATACTGTTTTGAATATATTTGGTTAAATAAAATAGATTATTATTTTCTTTAAAAATACTTTCACTTATTTTTTTCCTTTTTTAAGTGTGGCTACTAGAATATTTGGGCTTCCCTGGTGGTGCAGTGGTTAAGAATATGTCTGCCAATACAGGAGATGTGGGTTCAATCCTTTGGTCGGGAAGATCCCCTGGAGTAGGAAATGACAACCCACTCCAGTATTCTTGCCTAGGAAATCCCATGGACAGAGGATCCTGGTGGGCTATAGCCCATGGGGTCATAAAAGAGTCAGACATGACTTAGCAACTAAACAATGATAGCTAGAATATTTAAAATCGCATATGTGGGTGGTATTATGTTTCTCCCGGGTGATGCCATTCTAAGTAGTTTTCAAGCACCAAGCTCTTTGATTTGGCGAAGCCTCTCCCCTCTGCTTTTGAATTATTTATAGGCCTTTTCCAAATCTATTTACTTTGTCTTTAAAGAACATTATTATTGTTGGCAAGGTCAAGGACAAAGCTTGACTTTTATGTTGAATTATGTGGCTGTCAGAGCAGCTTTCTAGTCATATTTAATTTAGTGATCGATTAGACATCAGATGAATACCAACTACATAAAAGGCTCAGTGAGAAATAAAAGACGAGTGCTATTATCTTAACTCCAGAAGCACACAGCTCAGTGAGGAAGAAATAGCATAGACAGGTGAGCCACTCATTTACAAGCAGATTGTATAGGCTCTACCACAGTTGCAAATTCAGTGTTCTGAGAGTGTGAAGAAGAGATTAATTCTAACTAGAAGATTCTGGAAAGGAGGTTTTTTAGGTTTTAGGAAGTAAACTAAGCATTAAGGTTCTGGAAAAGGACATCCCCAGCAGAGGTCACCCTTAAACTAAAATGTTGGGAATAGCTAATGGGTGAAAGTACCAGAGCTGAAATGTATTTTTTTTAATTTATTTTTTTAGTAATGCCCCCCCCCCCTTTTTTTAAATGGCCTAATTTCAAGCATGACACATTTAATTTTTTTTTCCAGAATTCAAAAGATTCTTCTCTTCTGGAGAGAAACAAAAAAAGAAAAGGCAAGCTAAACACCAAAGGAGGCAAAAAGAAGAAAGAAGATCTTCAGGAAGTAGATGGGGAAATAGAAGCTGTCTTACAGAAGAAAGGTGAGATGGAAGTCTTATGGGTGGCGGCGGCTGTGTTTGCTTTGAGCGAGACATTGTGATTCCAAGCTGTTTGGCCTGGGGAACCTCCTATGTGTGGAGACATTTACTAGAAAATATTTCAGTATCTAATGGGCCTTCGTTTATGTAAAAATTATTCAGTATAGTTCTGAGTCACTACTGAATCACTAATCTTTTCACCTCCTCCTTTTTTGTTTACCAGCTAAAGCCAAGGGGCTAGAATTACAGATCTCCAGTGTGAAGTTCGAAGACGTTGGTGGCAATGATACAACATTAAAAGTTAGTTCAGAATCAGAATTTCTACCTCAAATGGGTATATGGCCAATCAGGTATTCAAATAAGGCCTTCTTCTTTGTATCTAATAGGAACTGAGTCTAGAAAAGGAGGCCAGGAAGGTGAGAAGGGCAAGCCTGACTTGTTCCCTTCAGGGCCATGAGGGATACAAGAAACATATCTTCAGTTTTTTCACCATTTTAGCTACAGTGTGCATAAGATACTTGCTTTATCAGGAGTAGCACTTTAACACTAGTAATGGTTAGTGTTTTTTTGTGTTTACTCTGTTTCAGTTACTATGCTAGTTACTATTCATTCTTTCTGCAAGGTAGTTATTATTACCCTTTAGAAATGGAAACTCAGAGAGGGGTTATTGCTAATGCCTCATGATAGTTACCAGACAGGATTCAAACTCAGGTGTAAGTCTAAAGCCTGTCCACTGCATGCTGCTGCTCCAAAGAACAGGTCCTTTCATTCCACATTGATTCATTCTCTTTGGGGCTGTGAAGGACATCATTCCTGTTTATTCCTGCAGGAGGTCTGCAAGATGCTCATACACATGCGTCACCCAGAGGTGTACCACCACCTGGGTGTCATTCCCCCACGTGGAGTTCTTCTTCATGGACCACCAGGCTGTGGGAAGACATTACTTGCACATGCGATTGCTGGGGTGAGGTTTACTGACGTTTGTTTGCTTTTGTTCTTTTGTTGTTATCTGTTCTTACTTTTTCTCATTGGTCAACTCGAACCAGACTTGCCGTATTCTCAGGAGGACTGATCCCTTCTTCATTCTTTTCATGCTGCTGTTTGTGAGATGGTATTTTTTTTTGTAATGTATCCAATTATGGCAAGGGTTGGGTGGGAAGCCAAATAATATAAACAACCCATTTTTTTAAACAGCCCATTTTTTTAACCCATAGTTCTTGTTTTAGTTCTAGGTCTTACCCCTTGTTTTAGTTCTTGTTTTTAGTCACTGTTCTTTCCCTTTAAGCTAGTGGTTTTCAAGAGCAATAAAATTAAACTGGAGGATCATATTTTACATAGAACCAAATTTATTCAGAATTTGCATCCAGAGTCATGTTTTTATCCTTTTTATTGTAAAAATGTCCTTTCTTAAATGGTGATAATAGATACTTAGTTGGCAAAATAAAAAGTTAGCAATTTTAGTTTTAGCCCCATCAGGTTTCTCGGAAACTGTAAAATGCAAAATGTCCAAGTAAGTTTAGTTTGAAGAGAAGCATACTATGTCAGTCATTAATAGATAGTGTGCTTTGAAAGAAAATTGTTTTTATAGGAGAAATTGATTGATTTGCCTCATTTATTCATTTGTTAAATCTTTTGTGTGACTATTGCACGCCAGACATTGAGCTATAGTGATAAGTACAAGAAACTCAGTTTTTATCTATAAGGGGTTTTTCAATCTAATATGTGAGACACATTAAACTGTCTTTCACACAAATAAATGTTGCTTCATGGTTCCGATTACACTGAGTGGGAGACAGAAGAAGTACAGAATGCTATGTGGTATGTTGTTGGTATGTTGCTTTTACCCACGTTAAGAATTAGGGTTAAAGAGAATATCATTGAGGAAGTGAAATTTTAAGATAGTCAGAAGAATAGTAGGGTTTAGGATGGGTTGTTGCCAGTGATATTGGTGGGACAGTGGTAGTTTCTCTTCCTTTAAGAATCTGCCTCCTCTGACTTGTTACTGGCTATTTTTCTGGGTTTCTTTGTTGGGAGAAATGCCAGTAGGGTGTGTGGTAAATGACTGTCAAAACTCCCTGCTATTTCATATCCAGCAGATAAATAACATAGATTTGTTTTGGCTTAGCTCTAAGTAAGGGCAAATATATTTCTTAAGATTCAAGACCCTTTATTCAAAAGAGATAATAACATTTTTATGATATCTGTAAAGGAAAAATAAGTAGAAGGTATCCAGTCAATGTGTTTGGATAAAATTTCAGATTTTTAAGTAATGTTTTTAATTGGAACAGTACAAAAAGATACGACGTTCCTCAGAAAACTGGTCATTTTAAAAAATGCAATTTTGAGAGAGGGACTGAGTAAAGAAAAAGTAGGTAAGTGAAACTTTGAAAATTTAGTCATTTTTTAATATATTTGTGCATAGGAACTTGATCTTCCAATTCTGAAAGTAGCTGCTACAGAGATTGTGTCTGGAGTGTCTGGAGAATCCGAACAGAAGCTAAGAGAACTATTTGAACAAGCTGTGGTGAGTCAGCTAATGATTGTAATGTCAGGTTGTCAGATCGTATAAGGCTATAGAGAAGTTCTTGTTTTCTTTAAGGTTGGTATTCGTTAACATACTCACTGGCCATTCTTTTCTAAAGGTGATAATTTGTTCCTCATGATGGCTAAATGTTTAAAGTAGATTAATTGATAGATTGTTGGGTAAAATAATTTGTTTAATCTGAAAATAACATAATTGGTGAGAAGTTCTGACTGTCATACCCGATGGCGATATGCTGAAAATAGATTATCCTTGTGATATTTTTTTTTTACTTTTACTTTCCTCAACTTAGGTTTGCCCAGACAACCTGTAAGCAGTGTGAACATTTTTAACATTTAAGGATTATTATAAAAGCAATCATAGACTTGCCAGCATAAACTCTTCTCTATTTGCAAAATTGAAGCTGTGAAAAGATGATTCTATTACCAGAGAAATGACAGATTGGATTTTATTCTGATTATAACTCAGTAAAATTGGCTGCTTAAGAACTTCTGAGGAAGATGACATTTGTATTCTATTGAAGTTTTATCTTCAGTATAGTGTTACGGTTAAATGTGCTTTCAAGTTAGAAACAGAGATTCAAATCCTTAGGCCATTGCATACTAATTGTGTAATCTTGGGCAAGAGATTTAACCACTCTTAACCCTGAGTTTCCTAACTAGCAAATAATACTGATCAAATCTCATGGGGTTGTTGATTGTATTAGAGGGTTCATGTAAATTTTTAAGGTAGTGTCTAACACATAGCAAAAGCCATGTAAATATGGGCTATGACATCATGCTCATTTGAGCAATCACTAGTCATCACTGTGGGTAAGAATTTAAAAATACTGATGAGTTTAATTTTACATTGTCATCATATGCATCCCAGATACATTGGGACTGGTGAATATGGCCAGTGCATCTGAAATACAAAGCTGAGACGATAAAGTATATTTTGCCAGTGCTTGAAAATGTTTTTTTAAGTAGTAAGAAATAGCAAAATTTGTTACCTAGTCCAAGCTCTGTATTGCTTGCTGTGGCAGGTCAATAAATTGTTAACAAGTAGCTGGGGCAAGGAATAGTGACTTTATTTGGAAAACCAGCAGACCAAGAAGAAGATAGACTAGTGTCTCCCAAACCATCCTCCCTGGGTTAGAATATAGGTTTCTTTTATTCCAAAAAGGAGAGGGGATAAAGTCCTGGTTCCAGTCAGACTCCAGAGGGAATGTGTTCATTTTTTCCTTCCTGGTAGGCTGCAGTCCATGGGGTCGCTAAGAGTCGGACACGACTGAACGACTTCCCTTTCACTTTTCACTTTCATGCATTGGAGAAGGAAATGGCAACCCACTCCAGTGTTCTTGCCTGGAGAATCCCAGAGACAGGGGAGCTTGATGGGCTGCCATCTATGGGGTCGCACAGAGTCGGACACGATTGAAGTGACTTAGCAGTCATTCACAGGTGGGCCTGGTCAGGATGTTTCCTATGAGCTAAACATAGACTGGCATTAGAAAAAGCTGTGGTCTCATTTGGAAGATGCAGTGGAGGGTGGGAAGGGTACTATGCAGAGCAAAGCTACATTCTTTAAGGTGTTAGCCTGTTTTCCAAAATGAGCTTGATTTGTTTGTTAATTGGCATACAGCGGAAAGACAGGTAACCACATTTGTGTTTATGGTGAAGACAATGATGAATGAGGATAAAAGAGACAAAGAGAAAAATTAGTTATTAGTTCTGTGTTTATCTAGCTCTCTCTGAACCAGTGCTATGCTGGTATCATGGCGTAACAGCCGATACTTAATAAACATATGGTCAATACCCCTCTTTTCCTGTCTCCCCATTTCCTGGTGAAAGTCAGTACAATAAGATATGTGTAAACTGCTTTCTTTAGGGTAGTTCTTTTGGTGAATGGTCTCTGAACTTTAAGATTGAAAAAAACATACATACTTAACCACACCAGTATAGGGAATACATTTACATTTATGATTTTTTTTGGTGATATTCTTATTTCTAGTCAAGTGCACCATGTATCCTCTTTATTGATGAAATTGATGCTATTACCCCCAAAAGAGAAATTGCTTCAAAAGATATGGAGCGAAGAATTGTAGCCCAGCTCCTGACCTGCATGGACGGTGAGTTTGAAACAGTGAATTCACTTTAAGATAATGTTTTTTTTTAAATACTGTAAGATGTGAAGATATGAAATATTTAAGTAGCATAAAACTTAGAGTACAAAACAGAAATCTTTTTTTTTTTTTTTTTTTTCATAAAAAACTATATCATTAATTTTTGGAGTGTATCTTACTATTTATTTTTAACACATTTACACACATATATAAATGCACTAAAATCTTATATTGCTTTTTCCAAAACTCTGCACCATACACACTATTCTATACTGTTTGTATCTTAATAATATCTTGGAAATGTTGCCATTTTAAAAAAATATTTCATTTTTAATTGATGATTGGTTTACAATATTGGTTTGATTTCTGTCATACATCATCATGATTAAACATAAGTGTACATATGTCCCCTCCCTCCTACCTTCTGTCCAAATGTTGCCATTTTAATCCATTAATATCTACCTCTTTTTAATTGCTGCTTGGTATCCTTCGCGACCCAGATAATCATGATGATGTGATCACTAATCTAGAGCCAGACATCTTGGAATGTGAAGTCAAGTGGGCCTTAGAAAGCATCACTACGAACAAAGCTAGTGGAGGTGATGGAATTCCAGTTGAGCTGTTTCAAATCCTGAAAGATGATGCTGTGAAAGTGCTGCACTCAATATGCCAGCAAATTTGGAAAACAGCAGTGGCCACAGGACTGGAAAAGGTCAGTTTTCATTCCAATCCCAAAGAAAGGCAATGCCAAAGAATGTTCAAACTACCGCACAATTGCACTCATCTCACACGCTAGTGAAGTAATGCTCAAAATTCTCCAAGCCAGGCTTCAGCAATACATGAACCGTGAACTTCCTGATGTTTTAGAAAAGGCAGAGGAACCAGAGATCAAATTGCCAACATCTGCTGGATCATCGAAAAAGCAAGAGAGTTCCAGAAAAACATCTATTTCTGCTTTATTGACCATGCCAAAGCCTTTGACTGTGTGGGTCACAATAACCTGTGGAAAATTCTGAAAGAGATGGGAATACCAGACCACCTGACCTGCCCCTTGAGAAACCTGTATGCAGGTCAGGAAGCAACAGTTAGAACTGGACATGGAACAACAACAGACTGGTTCCAAATAGGAAAAGGAGGACATCAAAGCTGTATATTGTCACCCTGCTTTTTTAACTTCTATGCAGAGTAAATCATGAGAAACGCTGAGCTGGAAGAAGCACAAGCTGGAATCAAGATTGCTGAGAGAAATATCAATAACCTCAGATATGCAGATGACACCACCCTTATGGCAGAAAGTGAAGAGGAACTCAAAAGCCTCTTGATGAAAGTGAAAGTGGAGAGTGAAAAAGTTGGCTTAAAGCTCAACGTTCAGAAAACGAAGATCATGGCATCTGGTCCCATCACTTCATGGGAAGTAGATGGGGAAACAGTGGAAACAGTGTCAGACTTTATTTTTTTGGGCTTCAAAATCACTGCAGATGGTGACTGCAGCCACGAAATTAAAAGACACTTACTCCTTGGAAGGAAAGTTATGACCAACCTAGATAGCATATTCAAAAGCAGAGACGTTACTTTGCTAACAAAGGGACGTCTAGTCAAGGCTATGGTTTTTCCAGTAGTCACGTATGGATGGGAGTTGGACTGTAAAGAAAGCTGAGGGCCGAAGAATTGATGCTTTTGAACTGTGGTGTTGGAGAAGACTCTTGAGTGTCCCTTGGACTGCAAGGAGATCCAACCAGTCCATTCTAAAGAAGATCAGTCCTGGGTGTTCTTTGGAAGGAATGATGCTAAAGCTGAAACTCCAGTACTTTGGCCACCTCATGCGAAGAGATGACTCATTGGAAAAGACCCTGATGCTGGGAGGGATTGGGGGCAGGAGGAGAAGGGGACAACAGAGGATGAGATTGCTGGATGGCATCACTGACTCGATGGGTTTGAGAGAACTCTGGGAGTTGGTGATGGACAGGGAGGCCTGGCGTGCTGCAATTTATGGGGTCGCAGAGATTTGGACATGACTAAGCGACTGAACTGAATAAAAACTTATCTCATAAAGACTGTTCTTTTAGAAGATTCGAAAGACTGAAAACAGAATATCACAGGAGGCTGAGTAATATTGTTTATTTTTACTCACCCATGGTTTTGTTAGAGAAACACAGCAAAATAAACAAAATTCATAGATAAAGACAAATCTGAGTCATCCAACTGCCCCTTTGGAGATGCTACAAGCAGCTATGCTTTCAAGAATATTTTTAAGAACCTGTGTGTGTCAGGCATCTTGATCATTTAATAACTGTGGTTTATTCCTTCAACTATGTGTATCAGATTATATCAACTGAATACATAATATATATATAGATTATAATATAGATATAATCTATACCTATATTATATACAGTCTATTAGGGCAGACAAAACAAGTTTTCAAAAAGGTAAAAACATCGTAAACGCAATTAAAGTGTTAGGTTAGCAATTAGGTGTTGGGGCAGGGGGAGAAATGAATTTCAGTAGAAGAGAATCAGTTAACACTTTAGACAGAATTTAAGCTAGGCTTTGAAAAGATGGGTTAATTTCTTCATTTGAAGATAGGACTGGGAAAAAATTAATAGGTAAACACAAAGGTAAGAAAAAAAACCAATCATAAAATCAGACAAAGGTAGCATTTCCCCCCTCCTTCCCCTCAAAAAACCCATCTGCTTTCTTTGAGATACTACAGCTGTGTGAGTGCTGATGCAAAAAGACCCATTAAAGAGGGAGTTCGAGGATACAAGTAAGACAGAGGATCAAAAGATCCAGGTTCCTGAGAATTCAGAAAATAAGATGCAGAGCCCTGAGATCTGACAGAAGCAACTGGATACACATGCTCAAGTTCTTCAAATCAGACGTGAAGGGATGGTGGTATATTGCAGAAAGAGGAGAATGACAGTGCTTGAAAGATACAAGACCTAACAAAGAAAAGGGCCAGTCAAAGGAAGGCGGTTTTGATAAAATTCAAGAACAAAGTAAGACTTCTTAACTCAAACTGACTGAAACATCAGTTTGCCTGAGGGTTCCTTCCAAGGTGACAGTAAAAAGTTTTTCCAACCACAAAGGTGAGGGAACCCACAAGGACAGAGAATGCAAACATAAACAATATTAGAAAACTAGAAAGCGCGCGCACGCACACACACACACACACACACACAC
>SJYT01025529.1:61229-72692 GCA_006410635.1 Cephalophus harveyi | reverse complement strand
TTATTATTAAGCTAATAGTTAATAACCTTAATTTTTGTAAAAATTAAAATTATGTAAGACTTCAAAAAACCAAAAGGTATTACATCACATTATTTGAGATTCTTGAGTCAGCAAAATAAAATTTCAGTGGGTTATGTGATCAGAGCTCAATGTATAAGTCAGTGATTTGGGGGGTTGGTGATTTTTTTAGCAATGACAAGATCCAAGATGTGACTATGTGACCAGGGAACTGAGAAAAAGAAGTAAGGGAATTAAGAAGCCAATGTGTTAGCTGAATTGTCAGTCCAAATGCTGAAGATGACTAAAAACGATGATGTGTGACTGTGCTATTTTCCAGGCCCACTTTTCCGCTCTTCACTACCATGTTTTCTGCCCTGGTATGCTTGACCTCTATGGAACAGATCAACAGGTTCCTGAGTCCCCTAGTTAAGGGTTGGGTTTGCCCAATGGGTAATCCCAAGAGGAAGTTAGGAGAATAAGGTGTAGATATTTATTCCTCCAACTTCCTCCCTGCAAAATCACCTCATGATGGCTAGGGCCCTTCAAATGAAAACTACCATTCCTCTCAAGGCAGTCAACTCCATACTCCTCTTGAGAGCTCAAGAAGTAACCACTCCCTATCTTATTTCTTATGGCTTACGGCTATTAACAGTTTGGCTACAGGCTTCTATATTATCTTTAATGGCACATTATATCCACATCTTCATAAACAGTACCTTTATAAAACAAACCCTTCTCAAACAAACCCTTCTCAAATTAGCCTATTTCACGTGTGCATCTGTTTCTGTTGGGACCTGACTGTAAACAGTGAAAATGATGATGAAGACGCAGGGCTGTAATAGAGACTCAGTTCAGTCCAGTTACTCAGTCGTGTCCGACCCCATCGACTGCAGCACGCCAGGCCTCCCTGTCCATCACCAACTCCCGGAGTCTACCCAAACTCATGTCCATTGAGTCGGTGATGCCATCTAACCATCTCTTCCCCTGTCAACCCCTTCTCCTCCCGCCCTCAATCTTTCCCAACATCAGGGTCTTTTCAAATGAGTCAGCTCTTCGCATCAGGTGGCCAAAGTATTGGAGTTTCAGCTTCAAAATCAGTCCTACCAATGAACACCCAGGACTGATCTTTAGTATGGACTGGCTGGATCTCCTTGCAGTCCAAGGGACTCTCAAGAGTCTTCTCCAACACCACAGTTCAAAAGCATCGATTCTTCTGCACTCAGCTTTATTTATAATCCAACTCTCACATCCATACATGACCACTGGAAAAACAATAGCCTTGACTAGACAGCCTGTGTTGACAAAGCAAGGTCTCTGCTTTTTAATATGCTGTCTAGGTTGGTCATCTTTCCTTTCAAGGAGTAAGCGTCTTTCAATTTCTTGGCTGCAGTCACCATCTGCAGTGATTTTGGAGCCAAAAAAATAAAGTCTGTCACTGTTTCCACTGTTTCCCCATCTATTTCCCATGAAGTGACGGGACCAGATGCCATGATCTTAGTTTTCTGAATGCTGAACTAGTGGAAAGTAAATAGCTAATATTTAAGTAGCAATTACTAACGTATTTCAAGTTATAGGTTTCAAGAACTTTGTCAAGGTCTTTGCAGGTATTAACTTAAACATTACAAATATTCCATGGCAGCAAAGATTTTTTTTGTCTGGTTCATTTCCATATACCAACACCTAGTAGCTGGTACATGGTAAGCACTCAAATACTGATTTAATACAATAAGCAGGTTTGGTAAAGAAGAGCTGGCTTTTGGTGTGGTAAAGCATTTCTCCTACTTTTAGTTTGAAAACTTTAAGATCAGGGACATGTGGCTTCCCAGCACAGTTCAGCTCAGTTCAGTCGCTCAGTCATGTCCGACACTTTGCGACCTCATGAATCACAGCACGCCAGGCCTCCCTGTCCATCTCCAACTCCTGGAGTTTACCCAAACTCATGTCCATTGAGTTGGTGATGCCATCCGACCACCTCATCCTCTGTTTTCCCCTTCTCCTCCCACCCTCAATCTTTCCCAGCATCAGGGTCTTTTCAAATGAGTCAGCTCTTCGCATCAGGTGGCCAAAGTATTGGAGTTTCAGCTTCAATATCAGTCCTTCCAATGAACACCCAGGACTGATCTCCTTTACGATGGACTGGTTGGATCTCCTTGCAGTCCAAGGGACTCTCAAGAGTCTTCTCCAACACCACAGTTCAAAAGCATCAATTCTTCGGCCCTCAGCTTTCTTTATAGTCCAACTCTCACATCCATCCCTGACCACTGGAAAAACCAGAGCCTTGACTAGATGGACCTTTGTTGACAAAGTAATGTCTCTGCTTTTTAATATGCTGTCATAACTTTCCTTCCAAGGAGTAAGCGTCTTTCAATTGCATGGCTGCAATCACCATCTGCAGTGATTTTGGAGCCCCAAAAAATAAAGTCAGCCACTGTTTCCACTGTTTCCCCACCTATTTGCCATGAACTGATGGGACTGGATGCCATGATCTTAGTTTTCTGAATGTTGCGCTTTAAGCCAACTTTTACACTCTCCTCTTTCATTTTCATCAAGAGGCTCTTTAGTTTTTCTTCACTTTCTGCCCTAAGGGTGGTGTCATCTGCATATCTGAGGTTATTGATATTTCCCACATCACAAAAACTAACTAAACACTAAGACCCCTGGTGGCTTCTTCAGTGGTAAAGAATCTGCCTGCCAATACAGGAGAAGCAGGCCCAATCCCTGAGTCTGGAAGATTCTCTGGAGAAGAAAATAGAAACTCACTCCAGTATTCTTGCCTGGGAATTGCCATGGACAGAGGAGCCTGGCAGGCTACAGTCCTTGAGGTCAAGAGTCAGATTCAACTTAGCAACTAAACAACAACTAAGACCATATAAGAAAGATTTTCTTATGTAGCCTACAGTGAGTCTTATTCCTTTTTCCTCTCATGTGGTCATCCACGACTTGAGTTTCCGAAAGTCAAGGTAGCAAATTTTAAAATGCTTATTATGCACTTACAGCCAAGGAGCCCTCTAAAGAAAAGAGCATCTTTAAGTACTAGTTTTGAGTTTTAAAAAAGAAATGGGAAGGGAGGGGGCAAATTTAAAAATATGCTTAGGCCTATGAAATGCAAAAATAAGAAAGGTAAAGTCAGCAAGATCACCAAGAATATATATCCACACAGAATTAAAGCAAAGCAAGGGTAAGTGGGAAAATTAGGGGAGAAAGCACAATGCACGTGATTCAAATGCGCAAAATACAATGTATATAATAGGTTGCAATAAATTAATCCCCTCATTGGATGCTGACACAATTATCTGTAATAATCAAGACAGCTTTGATATCTATAGCTTATAAAGGTAAAACTCAGGAGATAGATAAGATTAGAAAACTGCAAAGATTTTCTGAAACCAGAACTGATTTTATGTTGCACTCTAAAACACAAGAAAAACTCACGTGAATAAGGATCGAGAAACCTGAGAAGCTACGAGAATACAATACTCAAACTAGAGTGAAAAGCAACAAAGAACAGTTAAGATGTAAGCTACGACTGGAAAGGAGTTACCGGACGTAACACCTAGACAACGAAGAGAGACGGATAAAGCATCCTTAGAAGATGGAGAAAGACCGGGATTGGATTTGATTGAAGAAAGACAAAACGGAAAAGCAAGGCCTAAGAAGCAAGTAGCAGCAAGGTAAAACTTAAGAGGAACAGACTGAAGCCACAAGCAAGAAGTATAGGACTTACAAATCACATTCTACGGGGAGGGGAAAGGGCCACTTCGCGACCGACCAGTGCAACTAGTTTCCGAAAAGCGGCGGCGATGTGGATTCGCAGCCCCACCCCGCGGGAGCAGCTCCTCCCCAAGGAAGACCTCACAAGGCCAACCGCTGGACTCCAGCTCGAGCCTAGGTCCTATCCCGCCCTTGCCCCGCGGCTCAGAACGGCCTCTCTCGGCCCCTCACCGAACGCTGCAGCTCCCCAAGCCAAAACGAGGCGCGCTCCTTTCCGCTGGGATCTGGGTCGTGGTACAGCGCCTGCACTGCCTGGTACACGAGCTGCAGTGTCGGCTTTGCTCCTTCCATGGTGGTAGCGGTGGTGGCGGCAGCGACGGCTCTGGCTCTTCTCCCGAGGCTCCTCCGATTGCTCCGCCCTCGCGCTTCCTCACTGTGTCGGCCACGGCCGCTCCCTGACTGGCGCCATCTCCTCTTTGGCCGTTACCAGGGCAGATGGGTTCCTCGTGGAAGTTACCCCCTCGGAAACACAGGTTAGATCGTAGTCAAGTTCCTGGTCGTTTTTCCGATCTTCCCATAAGACTCCACACTTCTGAATCCAGACGCCGGTGCTAGCTTTCTGACCTGCTGACTTGCCCTCCGAAGGCTGTCCAGGCAAGACAGAGAACACGAAGCGTACCTCAACAGCTTTACCCGGACCGGAAGCGGCAGCACCCAAATCTTTGGCACACTTCCGTCTGGTGCGTTGTAAACGGCCTCCGTGCCGGCACGCCTCCCCTTTCTCACCGCCCCCTCCCGGAAGTGACCCTACAGGGACAGGAGCCGGTAAGAAGTGGATCTCCACATTTCTTGCTTGGGACTGGAGCTCTGCGATCCTCGTGGCGCGAACACCTGTGCAGCTTTCCCCTCTTGGCAATGGATCCGAGGTCTTTCTAACCCCCTTACGACCTTTTCAGCCCTTCCCAGAGAATCCTTTAGGACCCCCGTGGACAAGTCGCGTCAATTCAACTGTAGCCTGACACTGACTGTACTGGAAAGCCATGGATGACTTAAGACAGAATTTGTATACCGACTCTAATGGAGGAGAGAGACATACAATCAAATAACTAACGTACAAACCTGGGAAATGTGCCACGTTGAAAAAAAATAGAAAATACCTATAAACCTCTATCCACGAAATTCTTACACCCCAAAGGGTGTGATTCTATTGCTCAGTACACTGAGTCCAGAGTATTTGCACAAACACACTGAATTGTGTTTTTGTGTATGCCTTTCATTCTGAATCAAACATCAATTCTACAACAATTCTCAATACACAAAAGAATACAGAAATCTAGGAATCCGTACTAGGGAGAAAATTTCCAAACATTGTTATGTCTCCTTTGCAATAATAAGTACCTGTTCAGTTCAGTTCAGTCGCTCAGTCGTGTCCAATTTTGCGATCCCATCGACTGCAGCATGCCAGGCCTTGCTGTGTATCACCAACTCCCGGAGTTCACTCAAACCCATTTCCATCCAGTCGGTGATGCCATCCAGCCATCTCATCCTCAGTCATCCCCTTCTCCTGCCCCCAATCCCTCCCAGCATCAGGGTCTTTTCCAGTGAGTCAACTCTTCATATGAAGTGGCCTAAGTATTGGAGTTTCAGCTTTAGCATCTGTCTTTCCAATGAACACCCAGGACTGATCTCCTTTAGGATGGACTGGTTGGATCTCCTTGCAGTCCAAGGGACTCTCAAGAGTCTTCTCCAACACCACAGTTCAAAAGCATCAATTCTTTGGCGCTCAGCTTTCTTCATAGTCCAACTCTCACATCCATACATGACCACTGGAAAAACCATAACCTTGACTAGACGGACCTTTGTTGGCAAAGTAATGTCTCTACTTTTCAATATGCTATCTAGGTTGGTCATAACTTTTCTTCCAAGGAGTAAGCGTCTTTTAATTTCATGGCTGCAGTCACCATCTGCAGTGATTTTGCAGCCCAAAAAAATAAAGTCTGACACTGTTTCCACTGTTTCACTGTCTTTCCAATGAACACCCAGGACTGATCTCCTTTAGGATGGACTGGTTGGATCTCCTTGCAGTCCAAGGGACTCTCAAGAGTCTTCTCCAACACCACAGTTCAAAAGCATCAATTCTTTGGCGCTCAGCTTTCTTCATAGTCCAACTCTCACATCCATACATGACCACTGGAAAAACCATAACCTTGACTAGACGGACCTTTGTTGGCAAAGTAATGTCTCTACTTTTCAATATGCTATCTAGGTTGGTCATAACTTTTCTTCCAAGGAGTAAGCGTCTTTTAATTTCATGGCTGCAGTCACCATCTGCAGTGATTTTGCAGCCCAAAAAAATAAAGTCTGACACTGTTTCCACTGTTTCCCCATCTATTTGCCATGAAGTGATGGGACCAGATGCCATGATCATTGTTTTCTGAATGTTGAGCCTTAAGCCAACTTTTTCACTATCCTCTTCTACTTTCATCAAGAGGCTTTTTAGTTCCTCTTCACTTTCTGCCATAAGGGTGGTATCATCTGCATATCTGAGGTTATTAATATTTCTCCCAGCAATCTTGATTCCAGCTTGTGCTTCTTCCAGCCCAACGTTTCTCATGATGTACTCTGCATAGAAGTTAAAAAAGCAGGGTGACAATATAGAGACTTGATGTACTCCTTTTCCCATTTGGAACCAGTCTGTTGTTCCATGTCCAGTTCTAACTTGCTTCCTGACCTGCATAAAGGTTTGACAAGAGGCAGGTCAGGTGGTCTGGTATTACTATCTCTTTCAGAATTTTCCACAGTTTACTGTGATCCACACAGTCAAAGACTTTGGCATAGTCAATAAAACATAAATAGATGTTTTTCTGGAACTCTGGCTTTTTCCATGATCCAGCGGATGTTGGCAATTTGATCTCTGATTCCTCTGCCTTTCCTAAAACCAGCTTGAACATCTGGAAGTTCACGGTTCACGTATTGCTGAAGTCTGGCTTGGAGAATTTGGAGCATTACTTTACTAGCGTATGAAATGAGTGTAATTGTGCGGTAGTTTGAGCATTCTTTGGCATTGCCTTTCTTTGGAATTAGAACGAAAACTGACCTTTTCCAGTCCTGTGGCCACTGCTGAGTTTTCCAAATTTGCTGGCAGATTGAGTGCAGCACTTTCACAGCATCATCTTTCAGGATTTGAAAGAGCTCAACTGGAATTCCATCACCTCCACTAGCTTTGTTCGTAGTGATGCTTTCTAAGGCCCACTTGACTTCACATTCCTAGAGCCAGTAGTATCATCTGCCTACCTGAGGTTGTTGATATTTCTCCCAGCAATCTTGATTCCAGCTTGTGATTCATCCAGGGTGGCAATTCACATGATACACTCTGCACAGATGTTAAATCAGCAGGATGACAAAATACAGCCTTGACCTATTCCTTTCCCAATTTTGAACCAGTCTGTTGTTCCATGTCTGGTTCTGTTACTTCTTGTCCTGAATACAGGTTTCTCAGGAGGCAGGTAACTTGGTCTGGTATTCCCATTTCTTTAAGAATTTTCCATAGTTTGTTGTGGTCCACAGAGTCAAAGTCCTTAGCACAGTTGATGAAGCAGAGATAGATATTTTTCTAAAATTCTCTTGCTTTTCCTTTGATCCAGTGAATGTTGGCAATTTGATCTCTGGTTCCTCTCAGTTCAGTTCAGTTGCTCAGTTGTGTCCAATTCTTTGCAACCCCATAGACTGCAGCATGCCAGGCCTCCCTGTCTATCACCAACTCCCGGAGCCTACTCAAATGCATGTCCATCGTGTCAGTGATGCCATCCAACCATCTCATGCTCTGTCATCCCCTTCTCCTCCTGCCCTCAATCTTTCCCAACATCAGGGTCTTTTCAAATGAGTCAGCTCTTCGCATCAGGTGGCCAAAGTATTGGAGTTTCAGCTTCAGCATCAGTGATTCCAATGAATACTCAGGATTGATTTCTTTTAGGATGGACTGGCTGGATCTCCTGGCAGTCCAAGGGACTCTCAAGAGTTTTCTCCAACACCACAATTCAAAAGCATCAATTCTTGAGCACTCAGCTTTCTTTGTGGTCCAACTCTCACATCCATACATGACTACTGGAAAGAAAATAGCTTTGATTATATGGACCTTTAATGGTAAAGCAACGTCTCTGCTTTTTAATATGCTGACTAGGTTTGTCATAGCTTCTTGTCCAAGGATCAAGAGTCTTTTAATATCATGGCTGCAGTCACCATCTGCAGTGATTTTGGAGCCCAAGAAAATAAAGTCTCTCACCACTTTCCATTATTTCCCCATGTATTTGCTGTGAAGTGATGGGACCAGATGCCATGATCTTAGGTTTTTGAATGTTGAGTTTTAAGCCAGAAGAAAACAAGTGTATGTCTTCATGACCTTTGATTAAACAATGGTTTCTTAGATATGGCACCAAAGCACAGTTAACAAAAGGAAAAATAGATAAATTGGACATCATCAAATCTAAAAACTTGTGTCTCAAAGAACACTATTAAGAGGGTGAAATAATCATCCGCAAAATGAGAAAAAATACTCCACTCTGTTCTTTCACTTTCATCAAGAGGCTCTTTAGTTTCTCTTCGCTTTCTGCCATAAGGGTGGTATCATCTGTGTATCTGAAGTTATTGATATTTATCCTGGCATTCTTGATTTCAGCATGTGCTTCATCCAATCCAGCATTTCACATGTTGTACTCTGCCTATAAGTTTAATAAGCACGGCGACAATATACAGCTTGATGTACTCCTTTCTCAATTTGGAACCACTCCATTGTTCCATGTCCAATTCTAACTCTTGCTTCTTGACCTGCATACAGATTTCTCAGGAGGCAGGTAAGGTGGTCAGGTATACAGTCGAAGGCTTTAGTGTAGTCAATGAAGCTGAAGTAGATGTTTTTCTGGAACTCTCTTGCTTTTCCAATGATCCACCGGATGTTGGAAATTTGATCTCTGGGTTCTCTGCTTTCTCTAAAACAAGCTTGAACATCTGGAAGTTCATGGTTCACGTATTGCTGAAGCCTGGCTTGGAGAATTTTGAACATTACTTTACTAGCATTTGAGATGAGTGCAATTGTGCGGGAGTTTGAACATTCTTTGGCATTGCTCTTCTTTGGGACTGGAATAAAACTGACTTTTCCAGTCCTGTGGCCACTGCTGAGTTTTCCAAATTTGCTGGCATACTGAGTGCAGCACTTTCACAGTATCATCTTTCAGAATGAAATAATTCAACTGGAATTCCATCACCTCCACTAGCTTTGTTTGTAGTGATGCTTCTTAAGGCCCATTTGACTTCACATTCCTAGAGCCAGGATGTCTGGTTCTAGGTAAGTGATCACACCATTGTGATTATCTGGGTCATTAAGATCTTTTTTGTATACCTCTTCTCTCTATTCTTGCCACTTCTTCTTAATATCTTCTGCATCTGTTAGGTCCATACAATTTCTGTCCTTTATTGTGTCCATCTTTGCGTGAAATGTCCCCTTGGTATCTCTAATTTTCTCGAAGAGATCTCTAGTCTTTCCTATTCTATTGTTTTCCTCTATTTCTTTGCACTGATCACTGAGGAAGGCTTTCTTATCTCTTCTCGATATTGTTTGGAACTCTGCATTCAGACGGTTATATTTTTCCTTTTCTCCTTTGCCTTTCATTTCTCTTTCTTAGCTATTTGTAAGGCCTCCTCAGGCAACCATTTTGCCTTTTTGCATTTCTTCTTCTTGGGGATGGTTTTGACCACTGCCTGCTATACAGTGTTATGAACCTCTGTTCATAGTTCTTCAGGCACTCTATCTATTAGATCTAATCCCTTGAATCTATTTGTCACTTCCACTGTATAATGGTAAGGGATTTGATTTAGGTCATACCTGAACGGACTAGTGGTTTTCCCTACTTCAATTTAAGCCTGAATTTTGCAATAAGGAGTTTATGATTTGAGCCACAGTCAGCTCCCGGTCTTGTTTTTGCTGACTATATAGTGCTTCTCCATCTTTGGCTGCAAAGAGTGTAATTAATCTGATTTCTGTATTGACCATCTGGTGATGTCCATGTGTAGAGTCTTCTCTTGTGTTGTTGGAAGAGGGTGTTTGCTATGACCAGTGTGTTCTCTTGGCAAAACTCTGTTAGCCTTTGCCCTGCTTCATTTTGTACCCCAAAGCCAAATTTCCTGTTACGCCAGGTATCTCTTGACTTCCTACTTTTGCATTCCAATCCCCTATGATGAAAAGGACATCTTTTTTTGGTGTTAGTTATAGAAGATCTTGTAGGTCTTCATAGAACCATTCAGCTTCTTTGGCATTAGTGGTTGGGGCAGAGGCTTGGATTTCTGTGATAGTGAATGGTTTGCCTTGATAACGAACAAAGATCATTCTGTCATTTCTGAGATTGCGCCCAAGTACTGCATTTTGGACTCTTTTGTTGACTTTGAGGGCTACTCCATTTCTTCTAAGAGGTTCTTGCCCAAAGTAGTAGATATAATGATCATCTGAATTATATTTGCCCATTCCAGTCAATTTTAGTTCACTGATTCCTAAAATGTCAATGATGTTCACTCTTGCCATCTTCTGTTTGATCATTTCCAATTTACCTTGATTCATGGGCCTAACATTCCATTTCCTATGCAATATTGTTCTTTACACCATCAGATTTTACTTCCATCACCAGTCACATCCTCAACTGGGGGTTGTTTTTGCTTTGCCTTAGCCTTTTCATTCTTTCTGGAGCTATTTCTCCACTCTTCTCCAGGAGCATATTGGGTACCTACTGACCTGGGGAGTTCATCTTTCAGTGTCCTATCATTTTGCCTTTTCATACTGTTCATGGGGTTCTCAAGGTAGGAACACTGAAGTGGTTTGCCATTACCTTCTCCAGTGGACCATGTTTTGTCAGCACTCTCCACCATAACTGGTCTGTCTTGGGTGGCCCTACATGGCATGGCTCATAGTTTCATTGAGATAGACAAGGCTGCAATCAGTTTGTTTAGTTTTCTGTACTTGTGGTTTCCATTCTGTCTGCCCTGTGATGGATAAGAGCCTTGTGGAAGCTTCCTGATGGGTGGGACTGGCTCTGAGGGAATCTGGGTCTTACTCTGATGGGTGGGGCCTGATCAGTTCAGTTTAGTCGCTCAGTCTTGTCTGACTCTTTGTGACCCCATGAATCACAGCACGCCAGGCCTCCCTGTCCATCACCAACTCCCGGAGTTCACTCAGACTCACGTCCATCGAGTCCGTGATGCCATCCAGCCATCTCATCCTCTGTCGTCCCCTTCTCCTCCTGCCCCCAATCCCTCCCAGCATCAGAGTCTTTTCCAGTGAGTCAACTCTTCGAAGTACTGGGGTTTCAGCTTTAGCATCATTCCTTCCAAAGATCAGTAAATCTTTAATCCAATTTTTTGTTGATGGGTGGGGCTGTGTTCCCTCCCTGTAGCTTGGCTTAAGGCCAAACTATGATGAGGTAATGGTGACCTCCTTAAAAACAAGAAGGTCAAAGGCTAACAGAGTTTTGCCAAGAGCACTGGTCATAGCAAACACCCTCTTCCAACAACACAAGAGAAGACTCTACACATGGACATCACCAGATGGTCAATACAGAAATCAGATTGATTATATTCTTTGCAGCCAAAGATGGAGAAGCTCTATACAGTCAGCAAAAACAAGACTGGGAGCTGACTGTGGCTCAAATCAGGAACTTCTTATTGCCAAATTCAGACTTAAAATGAAGAAAGTAGGGAAAACCACTAGAC
>SJYT01025529.1:39693-59967 GCA_006410635.1 Cephalophus harveyi | reverse complement strand
TCAGGCACTCTATCTATCAGATCTAGGCCCTTAAATCTATTCCTCACTTCCACTGTATAATCATAAGGAATTTGATTTAGGTCATACCTGAATGGTCTAGCAGTTTTCCCTACTTTCTTCAATTTGAGTCTGAATTTGGTAATAAGGAGTTCATGATCTGAGCCACTGTCAGCTCCTGGTCTTGTTTCTGTTGACTGTATAGAGCTTCTCCATCTTTGGCTGCAAAGAATATAATCAATCTGATTTCTGTATTGACCATCTGGTGATGTCCATGTGTAGAGTCTTCTCTTGTGTTGTTGGAAGAGGGTGTTTGCTATGACCAGTGTGTTCTCTTGGCAAAACTCTGTTAGCCTTTGCCCTGCTTCATTTTGTACCCCAAAGCCAAATTTCCTGTTACGCCAGGTATCTCTTGACTTCCTACTTTTGCATTCCAATCCCCTATGATGAAAAGGACATCTTTTTTTGGTGTTAGTTATAGAAGATCTTGTAGGTCTTCATAGAACCATTCAGCTTCTTTGGCATTAGTGGTTGGGGCAGAGGCTTGGATTTCTGTGATAGTGAATGGTTTGCCTTGATAACGAACAAAGATCATTCTGTCATTTCTGAGATTGCGCCCAAGTACTGCATTTTGGACTCTTTTGTTGACTTTGAGGGCTACTCCATTTCTTCTAAGAGGTTCTTGCCCAAAGTAGTAGATATAATGATCATCTGAATTATATTTGCCCATTCCAGTCAATTTTAGTTCACTGATTCCTAAAATGTCAATGATGTTCACTCTTGCCATCTTCTGTTTGATCATTTCCAATTTACCTTGATTCATGGGCCTAACATTCCATTTCCTATGCAATATTGTTCTTTACACCATCAGATTTTACTTCCATCACCAGTCACATCCTCAACTGGGGGTTGTTTTTGCTTTGCCTTAGCCTTTTCATTCTTTCTGGAGCTATTTCTCCACTCTTCTCCAGGAGCATATTGGGTACCTACTGACCTGGGGAGTTCATCTTTCAGTGTCCTATCATTTTGCCTTTTCATACTGTTCATGGGGTTCTCAAGGTAGGAACACTGAAGTGGTTTGCCATTACCTTCTCCAGTGGACCATGTTTTGTCAGCACTCTCCACCATAACTGGTCTGTCTTGGGTGGCCCTACATGGCATGGCTCATAGTTTCATTGAGATAGACAAGGCTGCAATCAGTTTGTTTAGTTTTCTGTACTTGTGGTTTCCATTCTGTCTGCCCTGTGATGGATAAGAGCCTTGTGGAAGCTTCCTGATGGGTGGGACTGGCTCTGAGGGAATCTGGGTCTTACTCTGATGGGTGGGGCCTGATCAGTTCAGTTTAGTCGCTCAGTCTTGTCTGACTCTTTGTGACCCCATGAATCACAGCACGCCAGGCCTCCCTGTCCATCACCAACTCCCGGAGTTCACTCAGACTCACGTCCATCGAGTCCGTGATGCCATCCAGCCATCTCATCCTCTGTCGTCCCCTTCTCCTCCTGCCCCCAATCCCTCCCAGCATCAGAGTCTTTTCCAGTGAGTCAACTCTTCGAAGTACTGGGGTTTCAGCTTTAGCATCATTCCTTCCAAAGATCAGTAAATCTTTAATCCAATTTTTTGTTGATGGGTGGGGCTGTGTTCCCTCCCTGTAGCTTGGCTTAAGGCCAAACTATGATGAGGTAATGGTGACCTCCTTAAAAACAAGAAGGTCAAAGGCTAACAGAGTTTTGCCAAGAGCACTGGTCATAGCAAACACCCTCTTCCAACAACACAAGAGAAGACTCTACACATGGACATCACCAGATGGTCAATGCAGAAATCAGATTGATTATATTCTTTGCAGCCAAAGATGGAGAAGCTCTATACAGTCAGCAAAAACAAGACTGGGAGCTGACTGTGGCTCAAATCAGGAACTTCTTATTGCCAAATTCAGACTTAAAATGAAGAAAGTAGGGAAAACCACTAGATGATCACGGATGACCTAAATCAAAATCCCTTAGGATTATACAGTGGAAGTGACAAATAGATTCAAGGGATTAGATCTAATAGACAGAGTGCCTGAAGAACTATGGACAAAGTTTCATGACATTGTACAGGAGGAAGGGATCAAGACCATCCCCAAGAAAAATAGAAAAAGGCAAAATGGTTGTCTGAAGAGGCCTTACAAATAGCTGAGAAAGAGAAGTGAAAGGCAAAGGAGAAAAGGAAAGATATACACATGTGAGTGCAAAGTTCCAAAGAATAACAAGAAGAGACAAGAAAGCCTTCCTCAGTGATCAGTGCAAAGAAATAGAGGAAAACAATAGAATAGGAAAGACTAGAGATCTCTTCGAGAAAATTAGAGATACCAAGGGGACATTTCACGCAAAGATGGACATAATAAAGGACAGAAATTGTATGGACCTAACAGATGCAGAAGATATTAAGATGCCTTCCTCAGTGATCAGTGCAAAGAAATAGAGGAAAACAATAGAATAGGAAAGACTAGAGATCTCTTCGAGAAAATTAGAGATACCAAGGGGACATTTCACGCAAAGATGGACATAATAAAGGACAGAAATTGTATGGACCTAACAGATGCAGAAGATATTAAGAAGTGGCAAGAATAGAGAGAAGAGGTATACAAAAAAGATCTTAATGACCCAGATAACCACAATGGTGTGATCACTCACCTAAAGCCAGACATCCTGGAATGTGAAGTCAAGTGGGCCTTAAGAAACATCACTACAAGCAAAGCTAGTGGAGGTGATGGAATTCCAGTTGAATTATTTCATTCTAAAAGATGATGCTGTGAAAGTGCTGCACTCAATATGCCAGCAAATTTGGAAAACTCATCAGTGGCCACAGGACTGGAAAAGGTCAGTTTTATTCCAATCCCAAAGAAGAGCAATGCCAAAGAATGTTCAAACTGCCACACAATTGCACTCATCTCACACCCTAGCAAAGTAATGCTCAATATTCTCAAAGCCAGGCTTCAACAGTATGTGAACTGTGAACTTCCAGATGCTCAAGCTGGATTTAGAAAAAGGCAAAGATCAAATTGCCAACATCCTTTGGATCATAGAAAAAGCAAGAGAATTTCAGAAAAACATTTATTTCTGCTTTATTGATTACATCAAAGCCTTTGACTGTGTAGATCACAGCAAACTGTGAAAAATTCTTAAAAACATGGGAATACCAGATCACCTTACCTGCCTTCTGAGAAATCTGTATGCAGATCAAGAAGCAACAGTTAGAACTGGAGATGGAACAACGGACTGGTTCCAAATTGGGAAAGGAGTACATCAAGGTTGTATATTGTCACCCTGCTTATTTAAATTATATGCAGAGTACATCATGCAGAATGCTGGGTTGGATGAAGCACAAGCTGGAATCAAGATCACCAGGAGAAATATCAATAACCTCAGATACACAGATGATACCACCCTTATGGCAGAAAGCAAACAAGAACTAAAGAGACTCTTGAAAGTGAAAGAAGAGAGTGAAAAAGCTGACTTAAGACTCAACATTCAAAACACTAAGATCATGGCATCTAGTCCCATCACTTCATGGCAAATAGACAGGGAAACAATGGAAACAGTGAGAAACTTTATTTTTTTTTGGCTCCAAAATCACTGCAGATGGTGACTGCAGCCATGAAATTAAAAGACAATTGCTCCTTGGAAGAAAAGCTGTGACAAAACTAGACATCATATTAAGAAGCAGAGCCATTACTTTTCCAACAAAGGTCTGTCTAGTCAAGGCTATGGTTTTTCCAGTAGTCATGTATGGATGCAAGAGTTGGACTATAAAGAAAGCTGAGCGCTGAAGAATGATGCTTTTGAACTATGGTGTTGGAGAAGACTCTTGAGAGTCCCTTGGACTTCCAGGAGATCCAGCCAGTCCATCCTAAAAGAAATCAGTCCTGAATATTCACTGGAAGGACTGATGCTGAAGCTGAAACTCCAATACTTTGGCCACCTGATGCGAAGAACCGACTCATTTGAAAAGACCCTGATGTTGGGAAAGATTGAGGGCAGGGGGAGAAGGGGACGACAGAGGACGAGATGTTTGGATGGCATCACTGACTCAATGGACATGAGTTTGGGGAGACTCCGGGAGTTGGTGATGGACAGAGAGGCCTGGCACGCTGCAATCCATGGGGTTGCAAAGAGTTGGACACGATTGAGTGGCTGAACTGAGAGTCTGTTTCCCTAGTCCTGTTCTGTAATCAAATCCCACTGGCCTTCAAGGTCCAAGTCCCTGGGGGTTCTCATTCTCTTTGCCGGATCCCCAGGTTAGGAAATCTGTCGTGGGCCCTAAATCTTTTGCACAGTGCCAGAACTTCTTTGGTATAATTGTTCTCCACTTTTTGGGTTGTCTGCTTGATAGCTCTGTAGTGGGGCTCCCACACTGCGCCTCCCAGATCTGCTGCAGCCAGAGCCCCTGTCCCCACGGCAGGCCACTGCTGACCCCTGACTTCTCAGGAGACACTCAAACACTCAAAGGCAGGTCTGGCACAGTCTTTTGTGGGGTCCCTGGGTCCTGGTGCGTACAAGGTTTTGTTTTGTCCTGGTTCCTCTGCCTTTTCTAAATCCAGCTTGTACATCTGAAAGTTCTCAGTTCTTGTACTGTTGAGGCTTAGCTTGAAGGATTTTTAGCATAATCTTGCTAGCATGTGAAATGAGCTCACTTGTACAGTAGTTTGAACATTCTTTGTCATTTTCTTTCTTTGGGATTGGAATAAAACTGACCTTTTCCAGTCCTGTGGCCATTGCTCAATTTTCCAAATTTGCTGGCATATTGAGTGCAGCACTTTCACAGCATCATCTTTTAGAATAAAATAGTTCAACTGGAATTCCATCACCTCCACTAGCTTTGTTTGTAGTGATGCTTCTTAAGGCCCACTTGACTTCCCACTGCAGGATGTCTGTCTCTAGGTGACTGACCACACCACCATGGTTATCCAAGTCATTAAGACCTTTTTGGTATAATTCTTCTGTGTATTCTTGCCACCTCTTCTTAACTTCTTCTGACAAAACATGGTTCACTAGAGAAGGGAATGGCAAACCATTTCACTATTCTTGCCTCGAGATCCCCATGAACAATATGAAAAGGCAAAACAATATGACACTGGAAGATGAGCACCCCCAGGTCAATAGGTGTCCAATATGCCTCTGGGAAAGAGAAGAGAAATAACTCCAGAAATAATGAAGAAGCTAGGCCAGAGTGGACACAGTGCTCAGCTGTCGATGTGTCTGGTGGTGAAAGTAAAGTTCGATGCTGTAAAGGACAATATAGCACAGTAAATGGAATATTAGGTCCATGAATCAAGGTAAATTGGATGTGGTGAAGCAGGAGATAGCAAGATTGAATATCAAGATCTTAGGAATCAGAGAGCTAAAATGGATGGTAATGAGTGAATTTAATTCAGATGGCCATTATATCTACTACTTTGGGCAAGAATCCCTTAGAAGAAATGGAGTAGCCCTCAGAGTCAACAAAAGAGTCCAAAATGAAGTACTTGGGTGCAGTCTCAAAAACAATGGAATAATCTTGGTTCATATCTAAGGCAAATCACTTAACATCACAGCAATCCAAGTCTATGCCCCAACATCTAATGCCAATGAAACTGAAGTCTAATGGTTCTGTGAAGACCTATAAGATCTTCTAGAACAAACAAACAAATTTAAAAAAAGATGTCTTTTTCATCATGGTGAGGTGAGGTGAAGTCGCTCAGTCGTGTCCGACTCTTTGCGACCCCATGGACTGTAGCCTACCAGGCTCCTCCACCCATGGGATTCTCCAGGCAAGAGTACTGGAGTGGATTGCCATTTCCTTTTCCAGGGGATCTTCCCGACCCAGGGATCGAACCCGGGTCTCCCGCATTGGAGGCAGACACTTTAACCTCTGAGCCACCAGGGATCATAGGGGACTGGAATGCAAAAGGAGGAAGTTAAGAGATACCTGGAGTAATAGGCAATTTTGGCCTTGAAGTACAAAATGAAGCAGAGCAAAAGCTAACAGTTTTACCAAGAGAACACACTGGTCATAGCAAACACCCTCTTCCAACAACACAAGAGATGACCCTATGCATGGACATCAGCAAATGATCAATACCCAAATCAGATGGATTATATTCTTTGCAGTCAAAGATGGAGACACTTTTTACAGTTAGCAAAAACAAGACCAGGAGCTGACTGTGGTTCAGATCATTAACTCCTTACTGCAAAATTCATACTTAAATTGAAGAAAGTAGAGAAAACCACTAAACCATTCACATATGACCTAAATCAAATTCCTTACTGTTATACAGTGGAAGTGACAAATAGATTCAAGGTTATTAGATCTGACAGAGTGCCTGAATAACTTGGACAAAGGTTCGTAACATTGTACTGGAGGCAGTGATCAAAACCATCCCCAAGAAAAAGAAATGCAAGAAGGCAGATAGTTGTCTTGGAGGCCTTACATATAGCTGAGAAAAGAAATGAAGGGAAAGGCAAAGGAGAAAGGGAAGGAGATACCCAATTGAATGCAGAGTTCCAGAGAATAGCAAGGAGAGATAAGAAAGGCTTCTTAAGTGAACAATGCAAAGAAATAGAGGAAACAAAAGAATGGGAAAGACTAGAGATCTCTTCAAGGGATTAGTCATTATCCAGAATATATAAAGAACAGTTCAATAATGAAATGACAAGATAAGGTTTGGTTACTTGAAAGACTAATCAGGTGATTAGAGGGTTGTAAGATTAAGATTCAGTTCAGTTCACAGTTCAGTCGCTCAGTCGTGTCCGACTCTTTGCGACCCCATGAATCACAGCACGCCAGGCCTCCCTGTTCATCACCATCTCTCGGAGTTCACTCAGACTCACATCCATCGAGTCAGTGATGCCATCCAGCCATCTCATTCTCGGTCGTCCCCTTTTCCTCCTGCCCCCAATCCCTTCCAGCATCAGAGTCTTTTCCAATGAGTCAACTCTTCGCATGAGGTGGCCAAAGTACTGGAGTTTCAGCTTTAGCATCATTCCTTCCAAAGAAATCCCAGGGTTGATCTCCTTTAGAATGGACTGGTTGGATCTCCTTGCAGTCCAAGGGACTCTCAAGAGTCTTCTCCAACACCACAGTTCAAAAGCATCAATTCTTCAGTGATCAGCCTTCTTCACAGTCCAACTCTCACATCCATACATGACCACAGGAAAAACCATAGCCTTGACTAAACGGACCTTAGTCGGCAAAGTAATGTCTCTGCTTTTGAAAATGCTATCTAGGTTGGACATAACTTTTCTTCCAAGGAGTAAGCGTCTTCTAATTTCATGGCTGCAGTCACCATCAGCAGTGATTTTGGAGCCTAAAAAAATAAAGTCTGGCACTGTTTCCACTGTTTCCCCATCTATTTCCCATGAAGTGATGGGACCAGATGCCATGATCTTCGTTTTCTGAATGTTGAGCTTTAAGCCAACTTTTTCGCTCTCCTCTTTCACTTTCATCAAGAGGCTTTTTGAACTAAAATGGACTGGAATGGGTGAATTTAACTCAGATGACCATTATATCTACTACTGTGGGCAGGAATCCCTCAGAAGAAATGGAGTAGCCATCATGGTCAACAAAAGAGTCCGAAATGCAGTACTTGGATGCAATCTCAAAAACGACAGAATGATCTCTGTTCGTCTCCAAGGAAAACCATTCAATATCACAGTTATCCAAGTCTATGCCCCAACCAGTAATGCTGAAGAAGCTGAAGTTGAACAGTTTTATGAAGACCTACAAGATCTTTTAGAACTAACACCCAAAAAAGATGTCCTTTTCATTATAGGGGACTGGAATGCTAAAGTAGGAAGATTAAGATTAGGCTAGATTAAGTGCAATCAGTAACACTGATATCAATATAATGGTAATGAAACCCTGATCAAAACAGTGGACATCAAAGTTCAGTAGAGATTTCTGGTTGAGGAACACGTTTGTATGCCAGAAGGGTAACATATCCTGACTCCACCAAGACAGGACAGATGTGTCTTCTTCCCACAACGTGCCCTATGTATAGCCTTTTAAGTAAAACTTCAAAAGTGTAGCACTTAACTGAGTTCTGTGATTTTTTCTAGAAGAGTTTCAAACCTGTAGGGGTAGTGGGAACCCTTGAATTTGTAACCAGTTGCTCAGTAGTGCAGGTGGCCTGGGGACTCCTGAAGTAAGGCTGACATCCACTGTGAGGGTAGTGAGGCGGACTGAGCCTTTCAGCCTGTGGAGTCTGACACTACAGATGGTATCAGAATTGACGTGCCCTTCACCCCACTGGGGTAGAAACAGGACAAGTAAGATGTTCACAAAGACTGTAATTTAGCATAAGTCCTCCCCCGCAAAATAGATTAATCAAATATGTGAACAATTATTAAACACAGGGAGTAGATAATTGTGGTAGATACCATTGTCTCTACTCTGAAATTTTGTGAAGTAGATACCATTGTCTCTACTTCTCTGAAATTTTGCAAATTAAAACAAATGTCATAACTGGAAAAATTATGTCAGTTTTATTTATTGACATGAAAAGATATCAAAATATTATTGAAAAAGAAACAGGCCATGACTCAGTATGTAAAAATACACATTGACAGGAAATCATACCTATGTTTCTATATAGGTAGAAAGGTATCCGGAGAAGGCAATGGCACCCCACTCCAGAATCCCATGGACGGAAGAGCCTGGTGGGCTGCAGTCCATGGGGTCGCGAAGAGTCGGACACAACTGAGTGATTCACTTTCACTTTTCACTTTCATGCATTGGAGAAGGAAATGGCAACCCACTCCAGTGTTCTTGCCTGGAGAATCCCAGGGATGGCAGAGCCTGGTGGGCTGCCGTCTATGGGGTCGCAGAGAGTCGGATTTGACTGAAGCGACTTAGCAGCAGCAGCAGCAGAGAAGTATCTAGAAGAATTTTCAACAGAATGTTAACACAGGTTAGTTGCAGTGATGGACTCTTGAGTGGTTTCTACTTTCTACTTTCTTTTTTGTGTGTATTTCTTCACAGCATTTATCACCACGTGACACATTCCAAATTTTTATTATTTTTTGGCTATTTCCTCCATTAACACGGTGGCTTCCCTGGTGGCTCAGAGGATAAAGCGTCTGCCTGCAATACAGGAGACCTGGGTTTGATCCCTGGGTTGGGAAGATCCCCTGGAGAAGGAAATGGCAACCCACTCCAGTATTCTTGCCTGGAGAACCCCATGGACAGAGGAGCCTGGCGGGCTACAGTCCACGGGGTTGCAAAGAGTCGGACACGACTGAGCAACTTCACTTTCACTTCCATTAACACAGAAGCTGTCAGTAACATCATATCCCCAGTGCTTTCAGTGGTTCCTGGCATTTGGCAGAAACACAATAAATATTTGCTAAATGCATTAATAATGTTTCTATGACTTGAATTTTTCTTTATAATGATTATTTACACTTTTAACAAATATATTTTCTCAAAATCAACATGGTTTTTTTTTTTTTTTTCCCAAACAGTGACACTGTAAACTTTAAGTCATAACCATCAGGAGCCACTGTCAACTGAATCTTGGTGGCTGTTTGCCCAAAGGCCGCACAGCACAGACCTCTTCTGGCCTAACTTCAACCCATAGGGCACATATCCTATATCATATTCCTCCAGCTGCAGAACCCAAGACAGTCATCAACCCGGTTATTAAACCTCTTTCCTTCCGTTAAACCCACATCAGGAGCTCACGTGCTGAGGACAGCATTTGCCTTTGTGTGGCTCTCCAGCTCAGAATTTCCTCAGTCATGGCCAGCTTTGCCCCCAGTTTCCCTTGCAAAGCTAATTCAAACTGGTGACAGGGATCGGGAGAGGAGGATGGGGAAGAGAGATTGTAAATTTCTATGGAATAGGAAGAACATGAATTAACTGTCCACAGTCGAAAGGAGATTTGTTCAAAGAGGGATGTTCTGTGGGTCAGTCCTGACAGAGTGAGGTGGTGAAACACTAAGCAGGTTGGCATTTTTCTGAACCTTCACAAAGTGATATTCTTTTCAGAAAAAAAAAAAAATACTGAACAGAGAACCCAAGGGCCATGGTAGAGAAAAGACATACACGGTTCAGTAAAGGTCCACCCACCTGCCCCCGTTCCTTCTTGTGCTGTCATATCCGACTCTCTGTGGCCTCATGGACTATAGCCTACCAGACTCCACTGCCCATGGAATTTTCCAGGCAGGAATACTGGAGTGGGTTGCCACTTCCTGCTCCAGGAGATCTTCCCGACCCAAGGACCAAAGCCACGTCTCTTCTGTGCATCTCCTGTGTTGGCTGGCAGATTCCTTACCACTAAGCAGACCCTCCTTCTCCTTAATCCCTCACAAAGTCTTCCTTCCCCGGTTAACTCTTCTCTTTGGAAGCCACACATAGAGGAGGGGAAAAGTAGCCTTATCCCGACAAGATTAATTTTTTTTGTCATATAATATCCACAGTTTATTGACTTTTAGTCCAGCTTTACTTCAGTGTATTAAGCAATACATTGGTGCTCATATGATGTGAGTCAAACTGTCACCTAGTCAGGCTGATGGAAGATGACAGTCCCCTCACAAATGCAGAAGGCTCCTGGAAAATGCCACAGGCAGAGGAGCCTGGTGGGCTGTAGTCCATGGGGTCTCGAAAAGTCAGACGCAACTTAAAGCCTGAGCATGCACACACACACACACCAGCTGGCTACAGGGAGAAAAAAAAAACCTCCCCCTTATATGGCAGGGTGGAAGAAGGGCTATCCTACACATTAGACCCCAGGTACCAGTCCCAGCGGCACCTTCTTCTAGCTATGTGCCTCTAAGTAAGGTAAGTGTTAGTCGCTCAATCGTGTCCAACTCTTTGCCACCCCATGAACTGTAGTCCATCAGGCTTCTCTGTCTATGGGATTCTCCAAGCAAGAATACTGGAGTGGATTGCCATTCCCTTTTCCAGAGGATCTTTCTGACCCAGGGATTGAACCCAGGTCTCCTGCATTGCAGGCAGCTTCTTTTATCATTTGAGCTACAGGGAAGTCCTATGTGACTCTGAGTATCAATAACTGCTTTCCTAAGCTGGATTCCCCTGCCAAAAGGAGCATGATTCCTACCCATCCAACTTATAAAGAGGCGCAAGTAAGATCACGTGAACATGCCTTGGAATTGGCTCATTGTAAACAACCCTAAGGGCTTCCTTGATCGATCAGACAGTAAAGAATCCACCTACAATGCAAGACAACTGGGTTGGATCCCTGGGTCAGGAAGATCCCTTGGAGAAGGGAATGGCAACCCACTCTAGTATTTTTGCCATGGAAAATTCCACGGGCAGAGGAGCCTGGTGGGCTACAGTCCATGGGCTCCCAAAAAGTTGGACATAACTTAGCGCCCACACGAAGCAGCTGTAAAGCAATTAGCATTTTACAAAACTATGGAGTCAAACTGTCACTTATGGTCTTATTGAGACACTTAGAAATCACAAGTTCTTACCCCCAAACCAAGTCTTTTCAAATATAGGAGGAATGGTGTATTAATGATTTCTCCAGGCAATCAACAAGCCAAAGACTTGGCTACTTCACCAGCCAAACAACAATAAACACTGACACACTTTCTGGGGTCAAAATGCTTACCAGCTGGCTCTAGCTTCTGGAAGAAATTAGACATTTAGATCCACTTTATGACTCTCACCCTCCCTGCCACACTGCTTAGCAGGCACTGATCACATACCTGCTCTGTTTTTATGCTGCTGCAACCGGACTCCAGGGCCTATTTCCATGAAGAAATCCAATGCCCTCAATATTGTCCCCCAGGCTTCTAGATCTCTCTACAACCTCAGACGTCCCAACTTCCCTCTTCCCCCAGAACCCCAATACTTCACCTTCCACAACTCAGTCTCTCTCTGATGTCACTTGATTCTCAATGGCGCCTATCAACCCCGTTGCACATTAAAATCACCTGGGGGTATTTTAAACAGCTCCAATGCCTGGGTATCTCCCTAGACAACTTAAATCAGAAACCCTGGGGTTAGGTCCGGGATTGAAAGTGAAAGTGAAGTTGCTCAGTCACGTCGACTCTTTGCAACCCCGTGGACTGTAGCCCACCAGGCTCCTCCGTCCAAGGGAGTTCCAGGCAAGAATAGTGGAGTGGGTTGCCATTTCCTTCTCCAGGGTATCTTCCCGACCCAGGGATCGAACCCAGGTCTCCTGCATTACAGGCAGATGCTTTAAACTCTGAGCCACCAGGGAAGCCCCAAATTTCTGGTGGCTCAGACGGTAAAGCGTCTGCCTGCAGTGCGGGAGACCTGGGTTCGGGAAGATCCCTTGGAGAAGGAAATGGCAACCCATTCCAGTATTCTTGCCTGGAGAATCCCATGGACGGAGGAGCCTGGTAGGCTACAGTCCACGGGGTCGCAGAGTCGGACACGATTGAGCGACTCCACTTTCACTTTCAACATGCACCTCGTTTGTTGGCCATGTGTTCACTTAGTCACCAGAGAGATTCTCAGCAGGAGAGCTACAGGCATTTGCCGCAGGACCATTTTTCCTTGTGTAAGTGTGATTCAAGCCTCTCGAAGTATCACTAGCACACCCCAGTTCCAGTCACGGTGACAACGAAAAACACACCAACATCTTCAAATGCCCCCATTTGAGAATCTCACCAACTCCTTCTTTTCCTTTTGTACTTCTGCAGAGTGAAAGGCCCTCCCTTCCCACCTCACTCTTCAATTCTCAAGTGACCAATTGTTCTAGTTTGCTCAGGACCCAGGGGTTTCCCAGGACATGAGGCTCTCAGTGCTAAATCCAGGAAAGTCCCAGGCAAAGCTCAGCGGTTAATCACCACAGATTTCCTTCTCTTGCTTCCCATGAGAGATCCTCATTGTTTCGTCTGCCTCTCTCACCTCTTTTCTGGGAACTGGCCCTTCCCAACCCCATTCCAGGGTTATACTGGGAACAACCTTGAGGAGGTTGCTGACATAAGCTGGGCCACCTGAATTCTTCCCCCAGAATTTGCAGTTGGAACTGGAACTAGTCTCAATTTGGCTAATGCTTCTAAAGAGATTTAAATTTGGGAATTGGTGGCCATTTCCTACAGATTTTATTGTCTTGGTCTCCACAGTGATTGCAGCCATGATATTAAAAGATGCTTGCTCCTTAGAAGAAAAGTTATACAAAACTAGATAGCATATTAAAAAGAAAAGACATCACTTTGCCAGCAAAGGTCCATATAGTCAAGGCTATGTTTTTCCAATAGTCATGTATGGATGGGAAAGTTGGACCAGAAAGAAGGCTGAATGCCAGAGAATTGAGGTTTTTGAATTGTGGTGCTGGAAGACTCTTGAGAGTCCCTAGTACTGCAAGGAGATTAAACCAGTCAGTCAACCCTAAAGGAAATCAACCCTGAATATTCATTGGAAGGATTAATGCTGAAGCTGAAGCTCCAATACTTAGCCCACCTGATTCGAAGAGCCAACTCATTGGAAAAGACCCTGATGCTGGGAAAGATTGAAGGCAAAAGGAGAAGGGGACGACAGAGGATGAGATGGTTAGTTAGCATCCCCAATTCAATGGACATGGATTTGCGCAAACTCTGGAAGACAGTGAAGGACAGAGGAGCCTGGCGTGCTGTAGTCCATGGGGTCACAAAGAGTAGAACATGATTTAGCTACTCAACACTAACAACACTTTCCTACAGTGAAGACTACTGTTAGGTGTCAGGGAGGATGGGCGATACAGAAAATCTGTCTGTAGCAGCAAAGGAAACATGTGCCCCCCAAAGAAACACATGCAGAGGTGAGGAGGAAACTTTCTGGCTTCCTCGTGGTGCTCAAGTAGTTCTCAAACTTGAGTCTACATCAGCATCCCCTTAAAACACTGTTTTTTTGGCCGCACCCCTAGAGTTTTTGATTCAGTCGGCCTCTTCAGTGGTCCAAGGGTCTGCTTTTCCAAGGGTTTCCAGGTGGTGTTGATGCTGCAAATTAGGAATTTTGAGGACGCCTCCTCTGGGCCAGTTTCAGCGTTGATCAATTTTTTTTTTTTTTTTTTTTGGCCAAGCTGAAGCACAGAGCCTTAACCACTGGATAGCCAGGTAATTCCCAAGTAATTCCCAAGTCTATATCTGATAAATTCCCCCATTTCTTTTTCTCAAACTTTGAGGGCTCAGCAGGCTCAGCCCCACTCTAGTGTTACATGGGTTACATGAGTCTGTACTTTTTTTAAAAAATCCTGGTTCCTGGGACTTGGGTGCTATCCCCAGATCTTCTAATTTAATTGGTCTGGCGTGTGGCCCAAGTCTCTGGATTGATTGACTCATTATTTCATTATTTTTGGCTGAGCTGCTAGGTATGTGAGATCTTAGTTCTCCCACCAGGGATCAAACCTGTGCCCCCTGCAGTGGATGCATGAAGCCTTAACCACTGGACTGATAGCGAAATCCCAAGTCTGTATCTTTCTAACAAACTCCTCCTCTTCTTTTTCTCAAATAGCTTTATGGAGATATAATTCATATATGGTACAATTCCCCCACTTAAAAGTTCCAATTCAATGATTTTTAATAGATTCACAGATATGTACAACTGTCACCAATTTTAGAACAATTTTCATCATCTCAAAAGAAACCTCATCCCCTTTAGCTATTGCCCCTCTCCCCAAGCCCTCTTCTCCCCACCTCAGCCCTCAGCAACCATTAACCTATGTTATCTATATGGAGATTTCCCTATTGTGCAGATTTCATGTGAATGGAATTATGTATTTACGTAGCCTTTTTTGACTGGTTTCTTTCACTTGGCGTGAGGTTTTCAAGATTTATCTGCACTATAGCATGGGTCAATAATACTTCATTCCCATTCAGAGTCTTTGCTCATTTTAAATTGGTTTATCTTTTTTTCTTTCTTCTTCTTCTTTTTATTTTTAGGGTTATCTTTTTTATTACTGAGTTGTAACAGTTCTTTATATATACTGGATACAAGTCTGTCTTTTCAAAAAATCTTTTTATTTTGTGTTGGGGTATAGCCTGTTAACGGAGAAGGCAATGGCACCCCACTCCAGTACTCTTGCCTGGAAAATCCCATGGACAGAGGAGCCTGGTGGGCTGCAGTCCATGGGGTCGCTAAGAGTCGAATACGACTTCACTTTCACTTTTCACTTTCATGCATTGGAGAAGGAAATGGCAACCCACTCCAGTGTTCTTGCCTGGAGAATCCCAGGGACGGGGGAGCCTGGTGGGCTGCCGTCTATGGGGTCGCACAGCGTGGGACACGACTGAAGCGACTTGGCAGCAGCAGCAGCAGCATAGCCTGTTAAAAATGTTGTGATAGTTTCAGGTGAACAGCAAAGGGACTCAGCCATACCTATACATGGATACAAGTCTCTTATCCAATATGATCTGTAAATATTTTCTCCCTTTCTGTAGATCATCTTTCACTTTCTTGATAGTGCATGCTGAATATTTGTGCCCCTCAAAACTCATATGTTGAAATCATATTGTCCAATGTGATGGTATTGGAATGTGGGGCCGTTGGAAAATGCTCAGGTCAGGAGAGTGCGGCCCTCATGAATGGCATTATGCTTTTATAAAAGAGACCCCCCCAGAGCTCCCTAGTCCCTTCTGCCATGTGAGATCCCAACAGGAAGTCTGCGACCCAGAGAAGGGCCCTCTCCCAACCATGCTGGCACCCTGATCTCAAACTTTCAGCCTGCAAAACAGTGAGGATTTCTGTTTTTTTTTTATAAGCTGTTCAGTCTGTGATAGTTTGTTATAGCAGTTTGAATGGACTAAACCAGTGTCCTTTGAAGCACAAAACTTTTAAATTTTTATCAATGTCCAATTTGTCTACTTGTTGCTTTTGCTCCTTATGTTTTTAGTGTCATTTCTAGGAATCTTTTGCCAAATCCAAGGTCATAAAGATTTACCCCATGTTTTCTTCTAAGAATTTAATAGTTTTATATCTTACATCTTATAAAGGAAATCAGTCCTGAATATTCATTGGAAGGACTGATGCTGAAGCTGAAGCTCCAATACTTTGGCCACCTGATGTGAAGAACTGATTCATTAGAAAAGGCCCTGATGCTGGGCAAGAGGAGAAGGGGACAACAGAGGATGAGAAGGTTGGATTGCATCACTGACTCAATGGACATGAGTTTGAGCAAGACTAGGAGTTGGTATTGGACAGGGAAGCCTAGCATTCTGCAGTCCATGGGGTCGAAAGGAGTCAGACATGGTTGAGCGACTGAACTGAACTATATGAGTTGGCCAGCCCAGATGGCTGTTCTCTTGCTCCTTGTTCATCGCACGCTTGACCAGTCCCTGCTTCACCTACACCTTACTCAACTGAGTGACTTTCCCTCTTAATCATAGAGCCTAATCAGTAAATATCTATATTGTTACCCTGCTTATTTAACTTATATGCAGAGTACACCATGAGAAATGCTGGACTGGATGAAGCATAAGCTGGAATCAAGATTGAAAACCTCAGATATGTGGATGACATCACCCTTATGGCAGAAAGCGAAGAAGAACTAAAGAGCCTTTAATGAAAGTGAAAGAGGAGAGTAGAAAACTTGGCTTAAAGCTCAACATTCAGAAAACTATGATCATGGCATCCGGTTCCATCCCTTCATGGGAAATAAATGGGGAAACAATGGAAACAGTGAGAAACTTTATTTTTTTTTTTGGCTCCAAAATGACTGCAGATGGTGACTGCAGCCATGAAATTAAAAGACGCTTACTTCTTGAAGGAAAGTTATGACCAACCTAGACAACATATTAAAAAGCAGAGACATTACTTTGCCAACAAAGGACCGTCTAGTCAAAGCTATGGTTTTTCCAGTAGTCATGTATGGATGTGAGAGTTGGACTATAAAGAAAGCTGAGTGCCAAAGAATTGATGCTTTTGAACTGTGGTGTTGGAGAAGACTCTTGAGAGTCCCTTGGACTGCAAAGAGATCCAACCAGTCCATCCTAAAGGAAATCAGACCTGAATATTCACTGGAGGGACTGATGCTGAAGATGAAACTCCAATACCTGGAGTTTGGCCACCTGATGCGAAGAACTGATGCTTGGAAAGATTGAAGGCAGAAGGAGAAGGGGACGACAGAGGATGAGATGGTTGGATGGCATCACCGATTCTATGGACATGAGCTTGAGTAAGCTCTGGGAATTGGTGATGGACAGGGAGGCCTGGCATGCTGCAGTCCATGGGGTCACAAAGAGTCAGACACCACTGAGCAACTGAATTGAACTAAACTCCCCTTGGCCCCAGCTAGTGACTGTCCTAATCTTTAGATCGGAACTATCTCCACTGTGATAGTTTCCTTGGCAACTGATGAACCAACCTGATATCAATTCCCCCACAACTGGTAAACTCCCTCTTCCTGTGGTAGTGAAGACTACTGCCTTGTCCAGCCTGCTATCTGCTGCCCGTGGTGGGGTGTCACTCGAGCTCCCTCATCCATTAAACTCCTGATGTCTCTGTCACCAATTCCTGGCTCTTTTTTCTGGTCTTGAAGTTGGGCAAGTACAGGCCTTGCAGGCCTGTGGGGTGCAGCCCAACACATCCATTTTGAGCTAATTTTTGTATGTCTTATGAGAACTTCATTCTTTTGCATGTGATTTTTTTTTCATAATAAGAATGGAAGCCTTTACCATATGAGCCAACAATTTCATTTTTTCCCCCAAAAAAACTGAAAACAGGAACCTAAAAACTTATTCATGTACCCATGTTCTATTCTTAACAGCCAAGGGATAGAAGCAATCCAAATGTCCATTAACAGATGATAGGTAAACAAAATGTGTTATACACATACAGTGGAATATCATCCAGCCTTAAAGAGGAGTTCTGACATGCTACAACATGGATGAATTTCGAGGACACTGAGCTAAGTGAATTAAGCCAGTCACAAAAGATAAATACAGTGTGATTCCACTTATAGGAGTAACTAGGATAGTCAAATTCATAAAAACAGAAAGTAAAATGGTGCTTACCAGGAGCTGGGCAGAATGTGGAGTTGCTTAATGAATATAGAGTTTGAATTTTGCAAGATGAAAATTTTCTAGAGATTGGTTGCACAATGATGAAAATATAGTTAATGATACTGTTCTGTACACTTAAAAATGGTTAGGATTTTATGTCATATTTTTTTACAACAATAAAAGTAATTTAGAAATGTTTAAAAGTTTTAAAACAAGACCTCAGAATTTGGTCAAAGGAAGCCAGTTAGTATCGAGATTTAGTTACAGCTAAGTACACATCCTAGGTTTAATTTCTGGAAATGTTTATATTACCTTTTAATTACCCTGTAGGGACCTCTCTGCTCAGAGAGTCATCCTGGTCCCCAGGCCAACAGTAAACAGTAAGTGAGACAAAGGAACAGACCTCATGACTCTCAGTGTTTCTGCCATGCCGTGGGAGCTCTTCTGGGTCATCACCTACTGTGTTCCGGGATTTAGAGTGCGTTCTAAAATACCACGCGGCACTGGTGATGGATTAAACTTTACTAGGGAAAGAGAACTCTTACGAGGCTGGGGCAACAAGCAAAGGGAAAGCAGAGAGGTGAGCTGGGGTAGCATGTTCTGCTGGATATAGAGATCTACCTTGTTCTCACAGGGCTGACGAACTATGATGGAGAGAGTTAACAAATTTCTGACCAAAAAAGATGGCTGGAAAACAGTTTTTGGAGTATACCATTCCCTGCTGCTGCTGCTGCTGCTGCTTAATCATTTCAGTTGTATCTGACCCCATGGACTGAAGCCCGCCAGGCTCCTCTGTCCCTGGAATTCTCCAGGTAAGAATACTGGAGTGGGTTGCCATGCCCTTATCCAGGGCATCTTCCCGACCCAGGGTTCAAAGCTGGGTCTCCTGCATTGCAGGCAGATTCTTTACCACTGAGCCACCAGGAAAGCCCATACTATTCCCTGACCCAGGTTCACATAATAACAAATGTTCAAAGGCTCAGAGCACATTTCAGTTCATTTTCAGTTCAGTGTGATAATCTTGTTCCAGTGCTACCATTTCACCTCCTTTTAGTAACAGGATCACCATGCCCTCGATGTCTATAGGTACTAGGAGGGAAAAACACAACAAAGAAAAATCACTGATCAGAATTTTTAACAAGAGAAGGGCCAGCAGCAATAGACCCTATCACAAAGAGAAAATAATGATGAAGCTATTTCCCAAACAGCCTGAAAGTTTTTTCTCTCCCAGAAATAGCAGCCTAAACAATTTTTGGCAAATCTCCAAATTTGGCAAATCTCATTCTAAGAATAAATAATAGGAAAAAATTGCCTATGCTTGCATGCATGAGTGCTCAGCTGTGTCAGTTGCATCCGACTCTTTGTGACCCCATAGACTATAGTCCACCAGGTTCCTCTGTCCTTGGAATTCTCCAAGCAAGGATACTGGAGTGGGTTGCCATGTGCTCCTCCAGGGGATCTTCCCAACCCAGGGATCAAACCTGGGTCTCCTGCATTGTAGGCAAATTCGTTACCACTGAGCCAGCAGGGAAGCCCTACCTGTTTACCATGTGCCAAGAACTTAAAGAATCTTACATACATTACCTCATTTAATCATCACACCAACCCTACAAGGTGAGCACTCATCTTATGCCCCTTTTCTATAGGAGGAAACTAAGAAGAGGTGCCAAGAATACAACAGAAGAACTGTACAAAAAAGATCTTCATGACCCAGACAATCACGATGGTGTGATCACTCACCTAGAGCTAGACATCCTGGAATGTGAAGTCAAGTGGGCCTTAGGAAGCATCACTATGAACAAAGCTAGTGGAGGTGATGGAATTCCAGTTGAGCTGTTTCAAATCCTAAAAGATGATGCTGTGAAATTGCTGCACTCAGTATGCCAACAAATTTGAAAAACTCAGCAGTGGCCACAAGACTGGAAAAGGTCAGTTTTCATTCCAATCCCAAAGAAGGGCAATGCCAAAGAATGCTCCAACTACTGCACAATTGCACCCATCTCACATGCTAGTAAAGTAATGCTCAAAATTCTCCAAGCCAGGCTTCAACAGTACATGAACCGTGAACTTCCAGATGTTCAAGCTGGTTTTAGAAAAGGCAGAGGAACCAGAGATCAAATTGCCAACATCCGCTGGATCATGGAAAAAGCAAGAGAGTTCCAGAAAAACATCTACTTCTGCTTTATCGACTATGCCAAAGCCTTTGACTGTGTGGATCACAATAAACTGTGGAAAATTCTGAAAGAGATGGGAATACCAGACCACCTAACCTGCCTCTTGAGAAATCTGTATGCAGGTCAGGAAGCAACAGTTAGGACTGGACATGGAACAACAGACTGGTTCCAAA
>SJYT01025529.1:0-39672 GCA_006410635.1 Cephalophus harveyi | reverse complement strand
TAACCTGCTTCTTGAGAAACCTGTATGCAGATCAGGAAGCAACAGTTAGAACTGGACATGGACCAACAGACTAGTTCCAAATAGGAAAAGGAGTACGTCAAGGCTGTATATTGTCACCCTGCTTATTTAACTTATATGCAGAGTACATCATGAGAAATGCTGGGCTGGAGGAAGCACAAGCTTGAATCAAGATTGCCGGGAGAAATATCAATAACCTCAGATATGCAGATGACACCACCCTTATGGCAGAAAGGGAAGAAGAGCTAAAGAGCCTCTTGATGAAAGTGAAAGAGGAGAGTGAAAAACTTGGCTTAAAGCTCAACATTCAGAAAACAAAGATCATGGCATCTGTTTCCATCACTTCATGGCAAACAGATGGGGAAACAGTGGAAACAGTGACTGACTTTATTTTGGGGGGCTCCAAACTCACTGCAGATGGTGACTGCAGCCATGAAATTAAAATACACTTACTTCTTGAAGGAAAGTTATGACCAACCCAGATAGCATATTAAAAAGCAGAGACATTACTTTGCCAACAAAGGTCTATCTAGTCAAGGCTATGGTTTTTCCTGTGGTCATGTATGGATGTGAGAGTTGGACTATAAAGAAAGCTGAGCACCAAAGAATTGATGGTTTTGAACTGTGGTGTTGGAGAAGACTCTTGAGAGTCCCTTGGACTGCCAGGAGATCCAACCAGTCCATTCTAAAGGACATCAGTCCTGGGTGTTCACTGAAAGGACTGTTGTTGAAGCTGAAACTCCAATACTTTGGCCACCTGATGTGAAGAGCTGACTCATTTGAAAAGACCCTGATGCTGGGAAAGATTGAGGAGGGAAGGAGAAGGGGATAACAGGATGAGGTGGTTGGATGGCATCATCGACTCAGTGGATCTGGTTTTGGGTAGACTCCGGGAGTTGGTGATGGACAGGGAGGCCTGGCGTGCTGCGGTTCATGGGGTTGGAAAGAGTCAGACACAACTAAGCAACTGAACTGAACTGAAGACATAAGGGGGCTTCCCCAGTGGCTCAGTGGTAAAGAATCCACTTGCAATAGAGGAGTTGCAGGAGACTCTTCTGGGTCTGGAAGATCCCCTGGAGGAGGACATGGCAACACACTCCAGTATCCTTGCCTGGAGAATCTCACTGGCAAAGGAGCCTGGCGGGCTACAGTCCATAGGGTCGCAGAGTTGAACACAACCTAAGCAACTTAGCATGCACAAGGTCAGGATAGGAAAACCAGGATTGGAACCCAAGCTGTCTGTCTCAGAGTGTGTGCTTTTACCTATCACATTAAACAGAACTGAAACACTGGGCTGAATTCTACAAGGGCCTTAAGTGTGCACTGTCCTAGGACCTGGAAAGAATTAGGGAGAGAAGCACCAATAAACGTGGCAGGAGATAAGGTGTGTCCTGTGATAGAGTCAAGTGGGACAGGAGATGTTGGAGAACATCAGTGAGAGTAGAAGAGCAAAATAATGGGGAAGGGGGTGTGGAGTACAGTTGGGAGGGAGCTTTCAGGGTGAAGACACAGTGATATGACAAAATGAAGCAACAGAGGACTGTAAAGTCCCTTGGATTCTTTTAAAATAGCTTTGAAAAGTAAATGAAAATTGCCGGGAGCCAGCGTGAGGAACTCCGCCCATGGCAAAGGTCATGAGGAAGAGGCATACGCAAAGGCGTGATCAAGCCTCAGGAAAACCTCCTGTTCCCGAGCATCTACCCCCAAAACCAGAGTCTACCTACTTTACTGTTTCATGCTCTCACCTGTACCTCTGACTTTATGGAGGGCTGACCCTCATTACCTCTCTCGGAGAAGGAGTTAATTTACAGCTCCAAGTCAATAAAAATTCCCGGGCGTGACAAGAGTGTTTCAACTTAGGAACTCCTCTGAAGGTTATCTAGCCTGCCTGTACAGGTTCCTTGGGCCATGTGTGATTGTTTACAGCCTCCCAACCGAGATGTTTTAGATTTACTAAACTCAGATTCTTTTGGAAAGTTAGAGATTATTAGTATAGTGGGTTGGTTAGGAATTATACTGGTGAAGGGTTTTTCATTTGTTGTGCCAATAATTGCTGCTAATTCCCTGCCCTGGGTGTGACAAGGGTGTCTCAGGTCAAACCTCTCTGCTGGCAAACTAGCTTGTGTGACAGGATTATCCATACTCCTGCCACTACACACATGATTGTTTACTACCTCTCAACCATAAACAGCACAGAGAGTTTGGAGTATTTTGAGAGTCTTAATTAGCATAGGGCTTTTCTCATTGTTGAGTCAATGATTGCCGCCAGGCCTCCATATCCTTAGGCACCTGGGAATATATTGCTAAGTCGCTTCAGTCGTGTCCGACTCTGTGCGACCCCACAGATGGCAGCCCACTGGGCTCCTCCATCCCTGGGATTCTCCAGGCAAGAATACTGGAGTGGGTTGCCATTTCCTTCTCCAATGCATGAAAGTGAAAAGTGAAAGCGAAGTCGCTCAGTCGTGTCTGAATATATTAATATATATATAATCAATGTATTTGGAATATAGAAAAGGAAATATAGTAGTTTTTGATGTTAGCAATACTAGACTTTTTGAGTTAATGAATTTTCTCTTTTGTTATAGATCATTGTACTTTGTTATAAATCACTGTGTCCTTGCTATGTAAAAATGTAACTTTATCACTATCTTAAGACTAAATAGATCTTAAGGGGAACATTGGTGAAGGGTTTTCATTTGTTGGGCTGATGTTTGCTGCTAAATCTCCATATTCCCTGCCCTTATAATGAATATAACTAGCATATAGGAGAAATAAGTATTAACCTTTAAGATTAATCATGTTAACCTTGGGTTAAATAAATTCCTTTCTTGGTTGTGACCCATTACACCCTCACCCTATAGAAATGCAACTTTATCTGCTACCTTCAGAGGGTGGCGCCTGGTTTAAGAAAAAATACCCTTGGAAAAAATAAGTTTTTTGGTTATCAGAAAGAAAGGGTCTTAAAATGTCAGCAGGCCTCATGGCCAGAAGATGATGTAAAACCCCTAAGACCTTTTTTTAATGTAAAGCACCTGATTTTGATAAAGGTTAGGACTGCTGACCCCCACGTGACTCTGTATTCATCCCTATGTGTAACAAAAGGTATATAAGCAAACCTAAAAATAAAGAAATAGGATCAGTTTCTGGAAAGACTGATTCCCCCATGTCGTTTCTTTCTTGCTCCCCGTTTTTCTGGCTGAATTCCCATCTGGAATGTGGGTACTCACCAAGCCTGTTAATTTTGCCTGGGCTTCTAAGATCGGACCGGGGAGGCCTCAGTGCCTCCTCTCCTTCAGGAGAACGGAAAGACGCCTGTGGCCTACATAGGTGGTGATTGGTATTCCACGTAAACCAAGTTATTCAGCCTCTTTTTCTCCACTAATTTTCCTACTACGCTATTCGTTTCTAACCTCTCTATATATCTGTAATTAAATAAGTTTTTCCTAGGACGCCGACTCCATCTCACCTTCAAATTACCCTGGATCCACCGGGGCTGGACCCCGGCAGAAAACTGCCTAGTTGTGTCGGACTCTTTGCGACCCCATGGACTATACAGTCCATGGAATTCTCCAGGCCAAAATACTGGAGTGGGTAGCTGTTCCCTTCTCCAGAGAGATCTTCCCAACCCAGAGAATGAACCCAGGTCTCCTGCATTGCCTGCAGATTCTTTACTGTCTGAGCCACCAGGGAAGCCCAGTAAATTGCACATATTTAAAGTATGTAATTTGATAAGTTTTGATTTATGTATATACCCATGAAACCATCACCACAGTGAAGATAACAAAAATGAACATCATCCCCAAGTTTCTTTGTGCCAAATTTGTAAACCCTCCCTTTCTGTGCCTCACCCCAGACTCTCCCTGCTTTCTGTAACTATAGATTATTTCACATTTGCTAGAATTTTACATAGTTGACAGTACTTACTCTGTTTGGTCTAGTTTCTTTCCCTTTTCACTTCGTGCAATTAATTATCTTGAGATTCATCTGAATTGTTGTGTATGTTAATCATTTATTCCTCTGATAAGGGACTATATCTACACTATGTAAAGAACTCTTAAAACTCAATAATAAAAGACAATCCAATTGTTTAAATGAGCAAAGGATCTGAATAGACACTTCTCCCAAGAAAATACACAAATGTATATAGAAGATGCTTAACATCATTAGTAATCGGGGAAGTGCACATCAAAACCACAATGAGATACCACTTCTCACTCACTAGGATGGCTTTAGTTAAAGTCAGATAATAGGAAGTATAAGTGAGTATGCAGAGAAACTGTAACTCATATACATTGCTGGTGGGAGTGTAAAATGCTTCCCTGGCGGCTCAGCTGGTAAAGAATCTGCCTGCAATGTGGGAGACCTGGGTTCAATCCCTGGGTTGGGAAGATACCCTGGAGAAGGGAACAGTTAACCACTCGAGTATTCTGGCCTGGGGAATTCCATGGACGGAGGAGCCTGGTAGGCTGCAGTCCATGGGGTCGCTGAGAGTTGGACACGACTCAGTGACTTCACTTTCACTTTTCACTTTCCTGCATTGGAGAAGAAAATGGCAACCCACTCCAGTGTTCTTGCCTGGAGAATTCCAGGGATGGCGGAGCCTGGTGGGCTGCCATCTATGGGGTTGCACAGAGTCGAACATGACTGAAGCGACTTAGCAGCAGCAGCAGCATAGTCCATGGGATCACAAAGAGTTGGACACAACTGAGCAAATCTAAAATGGTGCAACTACTTTGGAAAACAGTCTGGTAGTTCCTCAAAAAGTTAAACAGGAACTTAGGATTTGACCCAACAATTCCACTTCTACATTTATACCCCCCCAGAAAATGAAATATGTGCATATGTCTTTTACACAAATGTTCATGGCAGCATTATTCATAATGAAAGTGAAAGTCACACAGTTGTGTCTGACTCTTTGCTATCCCATGGACTATATCCTACCCTGCTCTTCTGTCCATGGAATTATCCAGGCAAGAGTACTGGAGTGGTTTGCCATTCCCTTCTCCAAGAGATCTTCCCAACCTGTTGATCAAACCCAGGTCTCCCATTGCAGGCAGATTCTTTACCACTAGGGAAGTCTATTATTCATAATAGCCAGTATGTGGAAACAACCCAAATGTCCACCATATGATGAATGGATTAATCAAATGTGATATATTCATATGACGAAATATTCAGTTCAGTTCAGTCGCTCAGTCGTGTCCGACTCTTTGCGACCCCATGAATCGCAAACAGGGAGGCCTGCGACGCCAGGCCTCCCTGTCCATCACCATCTCCCGGAGTTCACTCAGACTCACGTTCATCAAGTCTGTGATGCCATCCAGGCATCTCATCCTCGGTCGTCCCCTTCTCCTCCTGCCCCCAATCCCTCCCAGCATCAGAGTCTTTTCCAATGAGTCAATTCTTCGCATGAAGTGGCCAAAGTACTGGAGTTTCAGCTTCAGCATCATTCCTTCCAAAGAACACCCAGGGCTGATCTCCTCTAGAATGGACTGGTTGGATCTCCTTGCAGTCCAAGGGACTCTCAAGAGTCTTCTCCAACACCACACTTCAAAAGCATCAATTCTTTGGCACTCAGCCTTCTTCACAGTCCAAGTGTCACATCCATACATGACCACAGGAAAAACCATAGCCTTGACTAGACGGACCTTAGTTGGCAAACTAATGTTTCTGCTTTTAAATATGCTATCTATTGTTCCGCCATAAAAAGAATAAAGTACTGCTACATGCTACAGCATGGTTGAACCTGGACACATTATGCTAAGTGAGAGAAAGACACATACACAAAAAAAAACACATATTGCATGATTCCATTTCTTAATGAAATGTTCTGAATTGGCAAAGATATATATAGAAAAAGTAGATTAGTGATTGCTTAGGACTGCAGGCAAAAGTTGAGGGGAAATTGAAGGTGTACAGCTTTTCTTTGTGGGGTGATAAAATGTTCTCAAGTTGATCATGGTGATGGTGGCACAACTCTGTGAACAGAGTCAAAAAACTTTTGACTTTTATACATTAAATGGGTGAATTTTATGGTATGTGAATTACCTCTCAAGCTGTTACCAATTTTTTTTTTTACTTTTTATTGATGATTAGTATTCTTTTATATGAATATACTGAAGTTTTCTAATCAGTTTACCTGTTGATGGACTTTTGAGTTGTTTACAATTTTTCACTATTAAAAATAAAAGTGCTATGCACATTCACACACAAATCTTTGTGTGGACATATACTTTCTTTCCCCCTAGGTTAATATATAGGAGTGAAATGGCTAGATCATATGGTAGGTATGCTTAACTTTTTAAGAGACTACCAAACTGTTTTCTAAGGTGATTGACCATTTTATACTCCCATTAACAATTTATGAGAGTTCCAGTTCCTCCACAACCTTGTCAACTCTTGGTATGATCAGCCTTTTTAATTGGGCATTCTAATAAGTATATAGCAATATCTCTTTGTATTTTTTCTCTTTCTGATTTATATTTGCATTTCTTTAATGACTAACAATGTTTAGCATCTTTTAATGTGCTTATTTGCCTTTCTTATAACTTCTTGAAAATATCTGTTCAAAATTTTTTGCCCACTGAAAAAAATTGAGTTGTCTATTCTTATTATTGAATTTTCAAAGCTCTTTATATTTCAGACATTAGTCCTTTATCAGATATGTGTTTTGGAAATATTTTCTCCCAGTCTGTGGCTTATCTTTTCATTTTTCTCACAGTGTCTTTTCAAGAACAGAAGTTTTAAATTTTGATGAAATCCAATTTATCAAAATTTTATTGATTGTGTTTTTAGTGTAGTATTTACAAAATACTTGTATAATCAAAGATCACAAAGATTTTCTCCTATGTTTTCTACTAGTAGCTTTATAGTTTTAGATTTTACATTTAGGTCTATGATCTATTTTGACTTAATTTTTGGTATGAGGTATAGATGAAAATTTATTGTCCAGTATCATTCATTGAAACAACATCCTTTCTCCATTAAATTGTGTTGTCTTTGGATATTCTTCAAAAATCAATTCCACATATACACATATACATATAGTTTTATAAGAAGTCTTAAAATTCAGTAGTCCTCCAACTCTGTTGTTCTCTTTCAAAGTCATTTTGGCTATTCTAGGTCTTTTGCATTTCCATAAGAATTTTAAACAGCTTATCAATTTCTACAATTGCTTTTTCTGTAGAGTAGAGACAGAAATATGGCATATTAATGAAAAACCCAGGGCTCCACAGTCAGTCTGCATAGGTTCAAGACCCAGACTTACCTCTTCTTAGCTGCTTGACTTTGGGCAAGTTACCTAACTTGTTTGCAACTCCACTTCTCGTTCATAAAGCTGAAGTAAGAATATTAACAATCTCACGGGATTATGATGGGGCTTAAGTGAAACACTACAAATATTGCAGGCATGGAAAATACAGGCAGACAATGGGCAGATCATATATCTGACCCACAGCAGTCACTCCAGGAAGCCAAACCAAAGTCTCTGCAAGAACTGACCCAGAACAGTCAGGATTTGGTCAAGTCATGACTGCAAACGTCTCTCATATTTGCCCTGGTTTCAACTCAGGACCAAGCAGAGAAAGCCAAATTTGCTCTCCAAACCAATCACGTAAGATACCCCATTGCTAGCCCACCTCCAGCCTTCCTAAGCCAACAACCTCTTCTCGGGTTCTGCAAGAACTGACCCAGAACAGTCAGGATTTGGTCAAGTCATGACTGCAAACGTCTCTCATATTTGCCCTGGTTTCAACTCAGGACCAAGCAGAGAAAGCCAAATTTGCTCTCCAAACCAATCACGTAAGATACCCCATTGCTAGCCCACCTCCAGCCTTCCTAAGCCAACAACCTCTTCTCGGGGTTTCCCTGAAGCCTTCCCCGTTTTGACTACACAGCTTTTCCACTCCCCTGCCTGTCTTTGACTCTCTGCCAAATGCACCTGATGGTGGTTGACGCCCTGGCTGTAGCAGGGCTCTGAGTAAATAGCTTCTGCTGCTTCTCATTCGGGTGATGGTCGGGAAGATCCCTGGAGTAGGAAACGGCAACCCACTCCAGCACTCTTGCCTGGAGAATCCCACGGTTGGAGGAGCCTGGCGGGCTACAGTCCATGGGGTCGCAAAGACTCGGACATGACTGAGCGACTTCACTTCACTTCTTCACTTCATTTATTTTTACAGTGCTTAACATTGTGTTCACAGAGCTTAATCCGTGCCCACTAAATTTCGTATAAGCAGCAGAATTGTTTTGTCAAATGAAGTTTTTCACAGAATCCAAATATACATAAAACAGGAAAAAAAAAGTTTATTTTATTTAAGCCAGTCAGTAACAGTGGGACTTTGTGGTGATTAAATGGGGATAAAGGATGACAATTGCTGATGTGGTATTTAAACACACACACACACAGACAAACACCCTGATTCTCACTATTAGTTAGTGTTAGTCGCTCAGTCATGTCCGACTGTTTGCGACCCCATGGACTGTAGCCCTCCAGGCTCCTCTGTCCATGGGGTTCTCTAGGCAAGAATACTGGAGTGGGTTGAATCCATTCCTTTCTCCAGGGGATCTTTCTGACCCAGGGTCTCCCACATTGCAGGCAGATTCTTTATTGTCTGAGCTACCAGGGAAGCCCCCAGTTCTCACTAAAAGTTGCAAATGATAACAGGTTTTTTTGTTTTTTTTACTTTTAAGCAGGTCACTTTACAATCAAACATTTGTAGAACTCCCATAGCACTTCAAAACTCTAGGGCTCTCAGAAAAATGAAGGCTACTAGTGTGAGCTCAGGGTTCAGAGTCTTAAATTACAAGGATGATGCAAACCAGCTGGGTAACCCTGGGCAAGTCAACTGAAGTTCATCTGTTTTGTTTCTTTCACTGCAAATTGAGGAGGCTGAACTAAACAAGAACTCAGCATTCAGTGTCTACCATTATCTTCGTGTAGTGCAGGGGGCTGTGTCTGTTTAAAAAAATTCAGGTATCTAGCCCAACCAGTGGATCTAACTCAATAAATCTGGGGTAAGGTCCTGTCTAGATTTTAAACAAGCACCTAACTGATGACCGTTATGCTGGTGATCCTTGTGCATAATTTGAGACAAATGAATAAGTGATCTTTTAGGTCCCTTCTGGCTTTGCTTTGTGTGATTTATATGGGAGAAGTCACAGAGCTACATTATGGGGAAGGGGGGAAAGAGTGAAAGGGGAGGGGAAGATTGCTCAACAGTTAGGGAAAATGTTGATGGGAAGTCTTTTCAAAAAAACCTATTGTATCAATATTCTCCTTTTGAAAGTCCCCATGAAGCTGGTCCATAGAGACTTGGACTCTGCAAGGAATTGTTGCAAAGACTATTCTCCACTCACCTGCGGGAAAAAAGCACTCCTGAACTTCCTAGCTCCGTGCCCTACCGTTTGAATACACCAGAGAGTAATTACAACGTGAAAAAATGTTTCCTTGCCCTCCAACTCCTCAGCTTCCTAATAGCTCGCTTGGGGCAGGGCGGGCCGGAGCAGGATTTGCCCATTTGGGTGCCTCAAAACCAGATTAAATCCGGGCCATTTCCCCAGAGCTCAGGGCAAAAATCCTCTCCATTCTCCTTCAGCTGAGACCCCAGCTCAGTGTAGCAACACCGCCCTCTTGCGGCGGAGAACGGGACTCCGCCTGTTGAGGAGAACAAATGCCAGGGGCGATACCACCCAAGAAGGCCCAAAGTTCTCCTGGGTCAGAGGGAGCAGGTAAGAGAAGGAAGAAAATAAAGATATCACCGCTTTTCTTCATTGTCTCTTTCTACTTTATAGTTCCTTTCTGCCTCCCCCAAACCAATCCTCCCACGAACTCTAGTATTACTCACTCACTCTGTCTGACTCTTTTTGATCCCATGGACACAATGTCTCTGCCTTGCCAGCTTCCTCTGTCCATGGGATTCTCCAGGCAAGAATACTGGAGTGGGTTGCCAGGCCCTCCTCCAGGGGATCTTCCTGACCCAGGGATTGAACCTGGGTCTCCTGAATTGCAGGCAGATTCTCCTTGCCCTCTATTAATAATTTATTTTCCTAATGCTTTGCAGTATACAAGATGTTTTCACAAACATCTTGTGTGATCCATTCTCACTTCCTTTCACATCATCTGCCCACCTAATTCCAGAATGAGAAGGAAAAACTGAAAACTAACAACCTATGTAAATGCTCTTCTTGTATTTTGCATAAGGGTGAACCTGACCTCCCCTTCTTCTTGAATTGCAGGACCTTGTAGCGGACTTTGGCCCCTGTAAGAGCCCATTGAGCGACTGAGCTGAACTGAACTGAACAAGAGCGCGTTAACTTTTTTCTGCTGTGTGGTCACAAACGGAACCTGAAACATGCCAGGACTTTTCTCCACAAGGAGATAAAACAAACCATATGATCAAAGCAGCACAGCCTAAGTACACAACTATTTTTTTATTTCAGCACTCTTTAAAATTAATCAAATTAAAATAAACATAGAAAAATGCACAAATCATTTTGTATGTGTACTAAGTGTCTCAGTTATGTCCGACTCTTTTTGACCCATAGACTGTAGCCTATCAGGCTCCACTATCCATGGAATTCTCCAGGCAAGAATACTGAAGCGGGTTGCCATTTCCTCCTCCAGGGGATCTTTCCAACCCAGGGATCAAACCTGCATTTCCTGTGGCTTCCGCATTGGTAGGTGGATTCTTTACCTCTGAGCCACCTGGGAAGCCCTATATATATATAGGGAGTAGGAAATATATATATATATATATATAGGAGTAGGAAAATGGCAGGAGAAGGCAATGGCACCCCACTCCAGCATTCTTGCCTGGAAAATCCCATGGACGGAGGAGCCTGGTGGGCTGCAGTCCAGGGGGTCGCTAAGGGTCAGACACGACTGAGCGACTTCACTTTCCCTTTTCACTTTCATGCATTGGAGAAGGAAATGGCAACCCACTCCAGTGTTCTTGCCTGGAGAATCCCAGGGACGAGGGAGCCTGGTGGGCTGCCGTCTAACATGACTGCAAACGTCTCTCATATTTGCCCTGGTTTCAACTCAGGACCAAGCAGAGAAAGCCAAATTTGCTCTCCAAACTAATCACGTAAGATACCCCATTGCTAGCCCACCTCCAGCCTTCCTAAGCCAACAACCTCTTCTTGGGATTTCCCTGAAGCCTTCCCCGTTTTGACTAAACAGCTTTTCCACTCCCCTGCCTGTCTTTGACTCTCTGCCAAATGCACCTGATGGTGGTTGACGCCCTGGCTGTAGCAGAGCTCTGAGTAAATAGCTTCTGCTGCTTCTCATTCGGGTGATGGTCGGGAAGATCCCTGGAAAAGGAAATGGCAACCCACTCCAGTACTCTTGCCTGGAGAATCCCACGGTTGGAGGAGCCTGGCGGGCTACAGTCCACGGGGTTGCAAAGACTTGGACACGACTTAGCGACTTCACTTCACTTCTTCACTTCATTTATTTTTACAGTGCTTAACATTGTGTTCACAGAGCTTAATCCGTGCCCACTAAATTTCATATAAGCAGCAGAATTGTTTTGTCAAATGAAGTTTTTCACAGAATCCAAATATATATAAAACAGGAAAAAAAAGTTTATTTTATTTAAGCCAGTCAGTAACAGTGGGACTTTGTGGTGATTAAATGGGGATAAAGGATGACAATTGCTGACGTGGTATTTAAACACACACACACACACAAACACCCTGATTCTCACTATTAGTTAGTGTTAGTTGCTCAGTCATGTTTGCGACCCCATGGACTGTAGCCCTCCAGGCTCCTCTGTCCATGGGGTTCTCCAGGCAAGAATACTGGAGTGGGTTGAATCCATTCCTTTCTCCAGGGGATCTTTCTGACCCAGGGTCTCCCGCACTGCAGGCAGATTCTTTATTGTCTGAGCTACCAGGGAAGCCCCCAATTCTCACTAAAAGAAGTTGCAAATGATAACAGGTTTTTTTTTTTTTTTTTTTTACTTTTAAGCAGGTCACTTTACAATCAAACATTTGTAGAACTCCCTTAGCACTTCAAAACTCTAGGGCTCTCAGAAAAATGAAGGCTACTAGTGTGAGCTCAGGGTTCAGGGTCTTAAATTACAAGGATGATGCAAACCAGCTGGGTAACCTTGGGCAAGTCAACTGAAGTTCGTCTGTTTCTTTCACTGCAAATTGAGGAGGCTGACCTAAACAAGAACTCAGCATTCAGTGTCTACCATTATCTTCGTGTAGTGCAGGGGGCTCTGTGTGTGTGTCTGTTTAAAAAAATTCAGGTATCTAGCCCAACCAGTGGATCTAACTCAATAAATCTGGGGTAAGGTCCTGTCTAGATTTTAAACAAGCACCTAACTGATGACGGTTATGCTGGTGATCCTTGTGCATAATTTGAGACACAAGTGAATAAGTGATCTTTTAGGTTCCTTCTGGCTTTGCTTTGTGTGATTTATATGGAATTGGAGGGGAGAAGTCACAGAGCTACATCATGGGGAAGGGGGAAAAGAGGGAAAGGGGAGGGGAGGATTGCTCAACAGTTAGGGAAAATGTTGATGGGAAGTCTTTTCAAAAAAACCTATTGTATCATATTCTCCTTTTGAAAGTCCCCACGAAGCTGGTCCATAGAGACTTGGACTCTGCAAGGAGTTGTTGCAAAGACTATTCTCCACTCGCCTGCGGGAAAAAAGCCCTCCTGAACTTCCTAGCCTCGTGCCCTACCGTTTGAATACACCAGAGAGTAATTACAATGTTGAAAAAATGTTTCCTTGCCCTCCAACTCCTCAGCTTCCTAATAGCTCGCTTGGGGCAGGGCAGGCCAAAGCAGGATTTGCCCATTTGGGTGCCTCAAAACCAGATTGAATCCGGGCCATTTTCCCAGAGCTCAGGGCAGAAATCCTCTCCATTCTCCTTCAGCTGAGACCCCAGCTGAAGGACCTCAGTGTAGCAACACCACCCTCTTGCGGCGGAGAACGGGACTCCGCCTGTTGAGGAGAACAAATGCCAGGGGCGATACTGCCCAAGAAAGCCCAAAGTTCTCCTGGGTCAGAGGGAGCAGGTAAGAGAAGGAAGAAAATAAAGGTATCACCGCTTTATTCATTGTCTCTTTCTACTTTACAATTCCTTTCTGCCTCCCCCAAACCAGTCCTCCCACTAACTCTAGTATTACTCACTCACTCTGTCTGACTCTTTTTGACCCCATGGACACAATGTCTCTGCCTTGCCAGCTTCCTCTGTCCATGGGATTCTGCAGGCAAGAATACTGGAGTGGGTTGCCAGGCCCTCCTCCAGGGGATCTTCCTGACCCAGGGATTGAACCTGGGTCTCCTGAATTGCAGGCAGATTCTCTTTGCCCTCTATTAATAATTTATTTTCCTAATGCTTTGCAGTATACAAGATGTTTTCACAAACATCTTGTGTGATCCATTCTCACTTCCTTTCACATCATCTGCCCACCTAATTCCAGAATGAGAAGGAAAAACTGAAAACTAACAACCTATGTAAATGCTCTTCTTGTATTTTGCATAAGGCTGAACCTGACCTCCCCTTCTTCTTGAATTGCAGGACCTTGTAGCGGACTTTGGCCCCTGTAAGAGCCCATTGAGCTACTGAACTGAACTGAACTGAACTGAAGACCACGTTAACTTTTTTCTGCTGTGTGGTCACAAACGGAACCTGAAACATGCCAGGACTTTTCTCCACAAGGAGATAAAACAAATCATATGATCAAAGCAGCATAGCCTAAGTACACAACTATTTTTTTATTTCAGCACCCTTTAAAATTAATCAAATTAAAATAGACATAGAAAAATGCACAAATCATTTTGTATGTGTACTAAGTGTCTCAGTTATGTCCGACTCTTTTTGACCCATAGACTGTAGCCTGTCAGGCTCCTCTATCCATGGAATTCTCCAGGCAAGAATACTGAAGCGGGTTGCCATTTCCTCCTCCAGGGGATCTTTCCAACCCAGGGATCAAACCTGCATCTCCTGTGGCTTCCACATTGGTAGGTGGATTCTTTACCTCTGAGCCACCTGGAAAGCCCTATATATATAGGGAGTAGGAAAATGGCAACCCACTCCAGTATTCTTGCCTGGGAAATCCCATGGAGAGAGGAGCCTGGTAGGGTACCGTCCATGGGGTCGCACAGTTAGACATGACTGAGTGGACTTAACGCGCACACACACACATATAAACTTATAAGTATATATGTATAACTGAATCACTTTGCCATTTACCAGAAATTAACACAACATTATAACCAACTATACTGTAATTAAAAAAAAAAAAAAAGAATGCTTCTGTGAACATTCTTCTTCATAGCTTCCACATAGCTTTGGGGAAATAAAAGTCCACATTTCTGTTGGCTTTATAACTAAAAGTGGAATTGCCTGGTTGTGGGATTGCTTTCATTGACACTGCCAAACAGATTTTCAAAGTGTTGTAGGTGCTAATTTACATTCCCACCAGCAACATTTGAGAGCTTCTGATGCTTCGTGTTCTTGGCAATGCTGATATGTTGTTTTTCATTTTAGTCATCCTAGCAGATGGGTAATGGTATTGCCTTATAATTTTAATTTACATTTCCCTGATGACTAATGAAGTTGAGCACCTTTTCATGAGCCATTTGATTTGGATTTGGATATCTTCTTTGGTCAAGTGGCCTATTCAGTGCTTTTAGGCAAACAATTTAAAGCTGAAATGTCCTTGTACTGAGTGATAAGAGCATTGTTCAATAGTATTTCACCCCCCCCAAAGCATGTACTGTCCATGGGCTATACTGAGAGATGGTTCTTACCTTTGTGTGGTATTTACATGATGTCATTTGGTTAGTACAAGCTCTCCCAAGAGTAGAAGGTAGTGCTTGTTTTACAGAAGAGGAAGCAGTTCCTGGAAGACTGTGAATTGCTCAAAATAAGTGGTAGGATCAAGATCCTTGCCCACGGTTTTGCTGTTTCCTGGCCAAGTGCTCATTCTACTACAGTAGTTTAATCTCCCCACCTGTTATAACAAATACTTTGTATTACTGCCCCTCTTTACCATGACGAAATTAAATCTACAGATAATTTCAAATGATAATCAGTATGTACACCCATGGTATAAAGGAGAAATAAATGAATAATGGTTTATAATAAATAATTGCTATTAATTAACTACAAATAAAAATAATAATCTAATCATAGTATAATTGCAAATGAAATGCTTGAGTAAAACTATACTAGACCATGTAATGAAATAACAGATGCTTAAAGAAGATTAGCTATAAATTCAAACAGCCACAAATAGAGATAAACACAAGTGGTTGTAGTGACAACTCTAATTTCACGTATTGCTGTCCCTGACATGATTTTCCATATGGGTGAACAACTTGAGACAAAGTTCTGAACAAAACAAAGTATGATCAACCCTTAACTTGCATAGTTGTCATATTCCTGAGAAATTCACTGTATTTTTAAACCATATAAAAAATATTTTTTGCTTCAGTGCCAAAGAGAGTTAGGTGTTAGACTCAGATAATTATGGACAGCTGGATGAATATTGATACATTAAGAAGTTGGACAAGATGCAGGACACATCTTCATTCTGCAGGACTGTACGTTCATCGCAGGATAATGTACAGGCCTAGCCATTCCCTCTAAATGGCAGCAGCGTCACTCAATCATGGGGACAACACAAAACTCCTTGGAGTGGCACTGCTCCTGCTGAGAACAGTGCGCCACATGTTCTGTACCGCAGCCCCAGCCTGAAATATGGAATGTGAGCCAAAAGCTGGGCTTGAGACTGCTGAAGACCTGAGTTCAGCGGAGAGCCATTCATTCTGTAAGACCCTGAGCAAGTCACGTAACATCTGTGAGCCTCTTTTCTCCAGCAACGGGGCTGGCCTCTGCCTGCCACAGCAGTGACAGCAGTTGCTGTGTCTCCTGTGAACTTGCGGCAGGCTGTATGGAGACGGCCTCCATCCCTCACACCCCATCACTCAGCCCTCCAGTCCACCAACCACCTCACTTTGCACAGTTGACCAGTTACACCCACTCCAATATTCTTAGGGCTTCCCTAGTGGCTCAGATGTTAAAGAATCTACCTACAATGTGAGAGACCTGGGTTTGAACCCTGGGTCAGGAAGATCCCTTGAAGAAGGGAATGGTAACCCCCTCCAGTATTCTTGCCTGGAGAATTTTGTGGACAGAGGAGCCTCGTGGTCTACAGCCCATGGGGTCACAGAGTCGTACGCGACTGAGGGACTTAATGCTTTCACTTTCTGCATGTAGCGTTTTGTATTTTTTATTCTAATTTTTCTGCTATGCTCCGTGGCTTTTAGGATCTTAGGGCAGAGTCCTGACCACTGGACCACCAGGGAATTCCATGCATGTAGTGCTTTTTAAAATTTGTTTTAATATTTATTTATTTGGCTGCACTGGGTCTTAATTGTGGCAGCAGAGATCTTTGATTTTTGTTGCAGCATTTGGGATTTTTTTTTTTTCTCTTTTTTAAGCTGTGGCATGAGAATTCTTACTTGCAGCATGTGGGTTCTAGGTCCTGATTAGAGATCGAACCCAGGCCCCCTGCATTGGGAGCATGGAGTCTTAGCCACTGGACCACCAGGGAAGTCCCCATGTGGCGCCTTTGATCTTTCCAGTCCTGTTGATAAATACATTCAGCAGTAGATGGTATGGAAAATATTAGCATATCTCTCAAAAAGAAGTATCAAAATACATGTCTCTTGCCTCAGTAGAAAATGCTCCTTACAGCCTTAGCTATGAAAAAATACACTAGTTGACACTTTCTCAAGTCTAAATGAATTACCTCATCCTGGCCAAAATCGTGGTAAAAGTAACACCTTCCCATTGAGATTCCCAACTGCAGGCCTTGCTAACACATGCCTTTTTGAAATTGGTGATAATTGGCCTGCTTGAAAAATAGAAATCAAACTACTGAGGGATATCACAGTGGATTCAAAAGTATTACTGGAGCTTAAATTCAAAGGCACTGGGTACCGCATACAAACATAATATAAATATATAAATTATACTGGCGTAAAGATTGTTTGGGCTTTTCTTGTGATTCAGTGGTAAACAACCCACATACCAATGCAGGAAACGTGGGTTCAGTCCCTGGGTTGGGAAGACTCCTGGAGAAGGAAATGGCAACCTGCTCCAGTATTCTTGCTGGGAAATCTCATGGAGAGAGGGACCTGGTAGATGCTTAAAGAAGATTAGCTATAAATTCAAACAGCCACAAATAGAGATAAACACAAGTGGTTGTAGTGACAACTCTAATTTCACATATTGCTGTCCCTGACATGATTTTCCATATGGGTGAACAACTTGAGACAAAATTCTGAACAAAACAAAGTACGATCAACCCTTAACTCGCATAGTTGTCGTATTCCTGAGAAATTCACTGTATTTTTAAACCATGTAAAAAATATTTTTTGCTTCAGTGCAAAGGAGGGTTAGGTGTTAGACTCAGATAATTATAGACAGCCAGATGAATATTGATACATTCAGAAGCTGGACAAGATGCAGGACACATCTTCATTCTGCAGGACTGTACGTTCATTGCAGGATAACGTACAGGCCTAGCCATTCCCTCTAAATGGCAGCAGAGTCACTCAATCATGGGGACAACACAAAACTCCTTGGAGTGGCACTGCTCCTGCTGAGAACAGTGCCCCACATGTTCTGTACCAGAGCCCCAGCCTGAAATATGGAATGTGAGCCAAAAGCTGGGCTTGAGACTGCTGAAGACCTGAGTTCAGCGGAGAGCCATTCATTCTGTAAGACCCTGAGCGAGTCACGTAACATCTATGAGCCTCTTTTCTCCAGCAACGGGGCTGGCCTCTGCCTGCCACAGCAGTGACAGCAGTTGCTGTGTCTCCTGTGAACTTGCGGCAGGCTCTATGGAGACAGCCTCCATCCCTCACACCCCATCACTCAGCCCTCCAGTCCACCGACCACCTCACTTTGCACAGTTGACCAGTTACACCCACTCCAATATTCTTGGGGCTTCCCTAGTGGCTCAGATATTAAAGAATCTACCTGCAATGTGAGAGACCTGGGTTTGAACCCTGGGTCAGGAGGATCCCTTGAAGAAGGGAATGGTAACCCCCTCCAGTATTCTTGCCTGGAGAATTTTGTGGACAGAGGAGCCTCGTGGGCTACAGCCCATGGGGTCACAGAGTCATACGCAACTGAGGGACTTAATGCTTTCACTTTCTGCATGTAGTGCTTTTTTTTTTTTTTTGGCTATGCTCCGTGGCTTTTAGGATCTTAGGGCAGAGTCCTGACCACTGGACCACCAGGGAATTCCATGCATGTAGTGCTTTTTAAAATTTGTTTTAATATTTATTTATTTGGCTGCACTGGGTCTTAATTGCGGCAGCAGAGATCTTTGATTTTTGTTGCAGGATTTGGGATTTTTTTTGTTGTTGTTTTCTCTCTTTTTTAAGCTGTGGCATGAAAATTCTTACTTGCAGCATGTGGGTTCTAGTTCCTGATTAGAGATTGAACCTGGGCCCCCTGCATTGGGAGCATGGAGTCTTAGCCACTGGACCACCAGGGAAGTCCCCATGTGGCGCCTTTGATCTTTCCAGTCCTGTTGATAAATACATTCAGCAGTAGATGGTATGGAAAATATTAGCATATCTCTCAAAAAGAAGTATCAAAATACATGTCTCTTGCCTCAGTAGAAAATGCTCTTTACAGCTTTAGCTATGAAAAAATACACTAGTTGACACTTTCTCAAGTCTAAATGAATTACCTCATTCTGGCCAAAATCTTGGTAAAAGTAACACCTTCCCATTGAGATTCCCAACTGCAGGCCTTTCTAACACATGCCTTTTTGAAATTGGTGATAATTGGCCTGCTTGAAAAATAGAAATCAAACTACTGAGGGATATCACAGTTGGCCCCCTGCATTGGGAGCATGGAGTCTTAGCCATTGGACCACCAGGGAAGTCCCCATGTGGCGCCTTTGATCTTTCCAGTCCTGTTGATAAATACATTCAGCAGTAGATGGTATGGAAAATATTAGCATATCTCTCAAAAAGAAGTATCAAAATACATGTCTCTTGCCTCAGTAGAAAATGCTCCTTACAGCCTTAGCTATGAAAAAATACACTAGTTGACACTTTCTCAAGTCTAAATGAATTACCTCATCCTGGCCAAAATCGTGGTAAAAGTAACACCTTCCCATTGAGATTCCCAACTGCAGGCCTTGCTAACACATGCCTTTTTGAAATTGGTGATAATTGGCCTGCTTGAAAAATAGAAATCAAACTACTGAGGGATATCACAGTGGATTCAAAAGTATTACTGGAGCTTAAATTCAAAGGCACTGGGTACCGCATACAAACATAATATAAATATATAAATTATACTGGCGTAAAGATTGTTTGGGCTTTTCTTGTGATTCAGTGGTAAACAACCCACATACCAATGCAGGAAACGTGGGTTCAGTCCCTGGGTTGGGAAGACTCCTGGAGAAGGAAATGGCAACCTGCTCCAGTATTCTTGCTGGGAAATCTCATGGAGAGAGGGACCTGGTAGGCTATAGTCCTTGGGGTCACAAAAGAGTCTGGTATGACTTATCAATTAAACAACAACAGCAATAGATTGTTTAAAAACTAATAACATAAGCTTATGCAAATATAAAATTAACACATCAAAGGTTTTATTGAACTTATGATTAATGAAAAAACCAATAGGATGTTAAAATTCAAATGAGAATTTAACACTCTAGACAATGTGTTTCTTACAGTTCTATGAACAGAATCATTTGCATAACTATAGACAGGAAGTATTTGTATTTCTCTCAATTTTCTACAGTTTAACTTCTACCTCTAGGTTCATAGAGTCAGTATATGTTATGAAAACAAACAAGCAAACAACAACAAAAGCCAAACCTGGTATTAGTTTTCCCTTGTTGCTATTACAAATTACCAAAAACTTGGTAGCTTAAAACAACACAAATTGATTATCTTACAGTTTACTTGGAGTATCTTACAGTTGGAGAGAAGAAGTCCAAAATGATTTTCACTTGGTTAAAAGGTGTCAGCAAAGCTGTGTTCTTTTTGAAGATTCTAGTGGGGAGTCCGTTTCTTTGCTTTCTCCCCGTTCTAGAGGCCACCCCCACCCTTTGGCTCCTGGTCCCCTTCCTTTATCTTCAAGGCAGTAATGGTGGGGTGAGTCTTTTTCATCCTGCAGCACGCCGGATTCTCTGACTACATTGTCGCATCTTCTTTGACTCTCCTGTCTCCCTCTTTCACTATTTATTTATTTATTGGTTGTGCTGGGTCTTTGTTGCTGCACACGGGCTTTCTCTATTTGTGGAGAGCAGGGGCTGCTCTCTGGTTGCAGCGCTCAGGCCTCTCATGGCAGTGGTTTCTCTTGCTACAGAGTAGAGACTCTAGGGTAAGCAAGAGTCAGTAACTGGCGCATGAGGTTAATTGTTCCACGGCACGTGGTCTCTTCCTGGACCAGGGATCAAACTTGTGTCCTCTGCATTGCAAGGCAGATTCTTAACCACTGTACCACCAAGGAAACCCTCCCTCTTTCACTTTTAAAGACCCTGGGGATTATCCTAGGCCCTGCTGGATACTACAGGACTGTCTCCCCATCCCAAGATCCATCGAAGGTGCAAACTCCTAGGACAGTCAAATGATCCCTGAAGAGTCCACAAGAGACCACACCCTGTGGTCCACTGAAGGATGCCAAATAATCTCTTTTGCCCTTTCTCTAGTCTTGGAAAATCTTTCCTGATGATGCCAAGGCTCATAACCAAAGTGACTATGCAAAACACAAAATCAGGCAGCCTTGACCACATCCCTGAGCAGAGAAGCAGCCGCCCCTTCGATCAGGCCGCAGTCGCTGTCCTTGCCCAGTTGATTCGTCTTGTTTCCCTTGGCCTCCGCTAGCATCTGAATTTTCCAATCCTGGTTACTGACCAGATTTCCTTTCCTCCACCCTGGAAGGATAGGAACAGAGCAGAAACATTTAGTCGATAAACTGGGAAAAAGTTAGATGGTGGCAAAAAGAGACAGGAGGCGTATATTAATACAAAGCCGAACCTTAAACACTTTATGGTTTTGTGTCAATGGGCCTTGTCCCAAGGCTGGGGCAGGGAATGGGTGCATTAGAGAGCGGAGTTGTCTCTCCTCACTGTCCTCCTCTTCCCAACCTTTTGGCCCTCATGGAATAAGGTAGAGCCAAGGATTCTCCTGTCATTAAGTCCAAGGTGGCCTCATGCTATTCATTAAATGGTCACAGTGAAATAGGAAGTAACCAGCCATTCTTGATCAATCCAACAATTCTCAAATTACTCCTGCTCAAACTTCTGTTTAACACTGAATTTTCACATTGCCCGGTTAGTTACTCATCTCCTCTCTCCTAAGAAAATCCTCTTCAATAAATGACAGTCAGTTCAGTTCAGTCGCTCAGTCGTGTCAGACTCTTTGAGATCCCATGAATCGCAGCACACCAGGCCTCCCTGTTCATCACCATCTCTCGGAGTTCACTCAGACTCACATCCATCGAGTCAGTGATGCCATCCAGCCATCTCATCCTCTCTCGTCCCCTTCTCCTCCTGCCCCCAATCCCTCCCAGCATCAGAGTCTTTTCCAATGAGTCAACTCTTCGCATGAGGTGGCCAAAGTACTGGAGTTTCAGCTNTTTCTCAAGAGGCAGGTTAGGTGGTCTGGTATTCCCATCTCTTTCAGAATTTTCCACAGTTTATTGTGATCCACACAGTCAAAGGCTTTGGCATAGTCAATAAAGCAGAAGTAGATGTTTTTCTGGAACTCTCTTGCTTTTTCCATGATCCAGCGGATGTTGGCAATTTGATCTCTGGTTCCTCTGCCTTTTCTAAAGCCAGCTTGAACATCAGGGAGTTCACGGTTCACGTATTGCTGAAGCCTGGCTTGGAGGATTTTGAGCATTACTTTACTAGCATGTGAGATGAGTGCAATTGTGCGGTAATTGGAGCATTCTTTTGCATTGCCTTTCTTTGGAATTGGAATGAAAACTGACCTTTTCCAGTCCTGTGGCCACTGCCGAGTTTTCCAAATTTGCTGGCAGATTGAGTGCAGCACTTTCACAGCATCATCTTTCAGGATTTGAAACAGCTTAACTGGAATTCCATCACCTCCACTAGCTTTGTTCGTAGTGATGCTTTCTAAGGCCCACTTGACTTCACATTCCAAGATGTCTGGCTCTAGATTAGTGATCACATCATCATGATTATCTGGGTCGTGAAGATCTTTTTTGTACAAACCAAAAGGAAGGAACAAACCAAGGATCAGTGGCTGCACAGGCGCAGGAGGGCCTAGAGGATCTATCCCACATTGAAGGTCAGGAACGGCCCCTCATCCAAGGTAAGGAGCAGCGGCTGTGCTTTGCTGAAGCAGCCGTGAAGAGATACCCCACATCCAAGGTAAGAGAAACCCAAGTAAGATGATATGTGGTGCAAGAGGGCATCAGAGGGCAGACATACTGAAACCATACTCACAGAAAACTAGTCAATCTAATCACACTGGGACCACAGCCTTGTCTAACTCAATGAAACCAAGCCATGCCTGCAGGGCAACCCAAGACGGGCGGGTCATGGTGGAGAGGGCTGACAGAACGTGGTCCACTGGAGAAGGGAATGGCAAGCCACTTCAGTATTCTTGCCTTGAGAACCCCATGAACAGTATAATGACAGTCAACCAAAATGGAATAAGAAACTGTCTGAGGGAGGTCAGAAGGTCACTTCAGTCAAAGCCAAAGTAACTCATTCCTTCCCTGAGCAAAAGCCACCTGGACCTTTCCTGAGTGCAAAGCCCCAGGTCAGGCTCAGCTGGGAGTACAAATAAGTCCTGTCTTCAAGGAATGTCCAGTCTGGGAGAGGGAGAGGTAAAGTTGAAGTCACATGTCCAAAAGCAAAGAAAGGAAAGGATTCCAGGCTAAGGGGACGGCCGCAGGGTAAATACAATGATGTCGCCACGGAGGGTGCATTCTTGACTGGGAACTTCAAGTAGAAAGAAGTTCAACCTGTTTGCTCAAGCTCGGGAGGAATGGAAAAATGCCATGAGAGATGAGACTGAAAAAGGGGAGGAGGATCAGGTGAATGCTTGTATGCCTTCAGTCATGGGTTGAGTCCTTCATTCAAGAATCTTATCTGTTACTTTCTGTGCACCCAATGCCAAGTCAAGCACTTCTAATGGCTTTACCTTCATAAGCCACAGTCTTGGGGGGAGAAAGGTCTATGCAAATACTCTCCGAAAAGTGTTGTTGTTTTTGTTATTTTAGTCATGTCCAACTCTTTGCAACCCCATGGACTGTAACCTGCCAGGCTCCTCTGTCCATGGAATTCTCTAGGCAAGAATGTTGGAGTGGGTTGCCATTTCCTTCTCCAGGGGATCTTCCCCACCCAGGGATCGAACCTGCATCTCCTGCATTGGCAGGCAGATTCTTTACCACCAAGGCACCTGGGAAATTCCCTCAGAAGAGAAATACATGCAAAAAGAGGTGTACTTTAAGTGCTGAGCAAGAGATACACGAACTCTGCCCACAGGAGTGGAAAGGAGAAGGAAGCCCATTCAGAAGATTTTGCAAAGGTTGTATAATTAGTAACACACTTCCTGGGTAGCAAGCAGGAGACCGGAGTAATGGAGTGACAGCTCACAGTCAGCTGGTAAGCAGCTCACAGTCTGCTTCACGCTCAAAGCCACAAAACTCAGCACATCCGGTCTAATCGGGTCCTTAAAGGCTCTGTTCCCACTGCACCAAGACAATCCAAAGCTGGGTTTAAATCCCACACAAATTCACTTCTCTCCTGCTCCATTTACCTGCCTCCTGCATCACATTCCTTGAATGTTTCTCTCTGCCCTGTAGCTCTACAGTTTAGCTCAGGATTTTGACCTTGGATTCACAGTCTGGCTGCAGCTCTTTAAATTGCTGATTCCATGAAAGACCTTAGGGTCACATCAACTGGCTCTCTACTGGTTACTCAGTAGCTAACTTGCAAACTCTGAGATTACCAGTCAGACAAGAAGGAAAAGCTCCCGGGCACATGGCATTCGCTCCACTTGGCTAACTCAGCATTGCAAAGAAAGTTTCTCCTTCCAGAGGTGAATTCCAGCTTGCACAACCAGTGGAGCCCACAGCTGGGAGCCCATAAGCACCATTGCCATCCTCCCCCAGTGCTGGGCAGGTCCACAGTGTTTTCCCCTCACCTTCCTGACTACACCGAAAACCACGCAGTTTCATGGCATCCTGCTGCAGCTGCCTAAGTTTTGACCCTCCAGGCCCCAAAGATAATCAGAGTGATTTCTGTTTTCCTGCCTTACTGAGAAGCTCTGAAGTGGCCTGTGCCCCTTGTGCAGCGGAAAGACCCTGTACAGATTCTTCACAGGATCATTTAGAATAAAAAAGACCCTAGCAGGCACTGGCTGATGACCACTGCAGCCTATGAAAAGATTAGTGAGCCTGTCTTTCATGGAACCTATTTCCTGGCTCTGGATTCGCTCAATCACTAGATCGTGTCTGACTCTTTGCGACCCCATTGACTGTAGGTCACCAGACTCTTCTGTCCATGGGATTCTCCAGGTAAGAATACTGGAGTGGGTTGCCATTTCCTTCTCCAGGGGATCTTCCCAGCCCTGGATTTCTTGTTGTTGCTCAGTTGCATCCGACTCTTTGCGATCCCATGGACTTCAGCACGCCAGGCTTCCCTGTCCTTCACTATCTCCCAGAGTTTGCTCGAATTCATGTCCCTTGAGTCGATGATGCCATCCAACCGTCTCATCCTCTGTCGCCCCATTCTCCTCCTGCCCTCAATCTTTCCCAGCATCAGGGTTTTCTCCACTGGTTTGGATTTGACCTGTGTGCAGTTTTCCGGGAGAGGCCGAACATAATGATGCTATGAACCAGCTTGGATGCTGGAGGAGGTGGCCGTACAGGAATAGTGGTCCTCAAGGTAAGGCCCAGAAAGGCAAGCTGGCTAACCACCTACACCTGTTCACCAGTCTGGGCAAGCCCGGAATTTGGCTGGGGCCTGTCCACAGCACAGAGCTCTGGGTGGATGGCTGTAATTGTGTGCCCATGACCGTAGAGACAGGTGTCATTGACACAAGTTTCTAAGTACTGAGTTGGGCTTCCCTGGTGGTTCAGACAGTAAAGAATCTGCCTGTGATGCAGGAGACCTAGGTTTGATCCCTGGGTGGGAAAGATTCCCTGGAAAAGGGAGTGACTACACATTCCAGTATTTTTGCCTGGAGAATTTCATGGACAGAGGAGTTTGGCGGGCTAGAGTGCATGGGGTCACAAAGAGTTGGATACAACTGAGTGACTCTCACACACACACACACACACACACACACACACACACACACAGGAACTGAGTCACCTTATCAAACAGGGCCAGTCCATAGGGTCCAAATTCCATCACACCAGACTTTCCTGTTTTAAGATGCTAGGGTCATGCCCTGAGACCTCAGGTGGCAGCCACTTCTTAACTACCTGCTGCTTGTCAACACTGCTTACAGGCTTTGTGGTCTGTAATTTACATGTAATTTACAGTAACAAGACCAGGCTCCCAGGCCCCCCTCACTTCTTGCTCCCTGCTCTCATCTGACCTCTCCCAGACTGCTGGCCACACACCTGAGGAGTAAATAACAGCTCACTGGGACAGTGGCTGTCTGTGTCATCACCTTTATGCCCACTGCTACTGATATTTGTATACACTGACCAGCACAGGAAAAGCACTGTGTTTGCTCTTTATGGGCTTCCCTGGTAGCTCAGAAAGTAAAGAATCTTCCTGCAATGCAGAAGACCCAGGTTTGATCCCTGGTTTGGGGAGATCCCCTGGAGAAGAGAATGGCTATCCACTCCAGTATTCTTGCCTGGAAAATCCCACGGACAGAGGAGTCTGGCCAGCTACATACAGTACATGGGATCGCAAAGAGTTGGACACAACCGAGTGACTAAGAACATAATAACAGGCCCTTTATAAACACTATTTTCACTACTGTTATGCTATATGCTGCTGCTAAGTCGTCTCAGTCGTGTCCAACTCTGTGCAACCCCAGAGACGGCAGCCCACCAGGCTCCCCCGTCCCTGGGATTCTCCAGGCAAGAACACTGGAGTGGGTTGCCAATTCCTTCTCCAATGCATGAAAGTGAAAAGTGAAAGTGAATCACTCAGTCATATCCGACTCTTTGCGACCCATGGACTGCAGCTTACCAGGGTTCTCCGTCCATGGGATTTTCCAGGCAAGAGTACTGGAGTGGGTTGCCATTGCCTTCTCCAGTTATGTTATATAATGATCCCTAAATAGACAGTTTTTCAATTCTGGGACCATCTTTCTTCTAATTGTCAGCCGAACATCCCTCATGTCTTGCCATGACTTCAAATTCAGCACGATTAACAAATCCCCTCCAAATCAGGTGTTTCCTTCCAACCACTCTATTTCTGTTACCATTCTCTCAGTCTTTGGGATTAAAAATCCGAGTCCCCCCTCCAATTCTTCCAAACAACCACAGCTCACATTTTATCTGTTCCCTGATACCTCAGATTCTTTTTGAATGCTTCCCTAACCCAGCAGTTCTCAGCCCTGGTTGTATATTAGAATTATTAGAGGAACAATTTTAAAATTACAGATGTGGGCCTGGGGTGGCCTGGGGTCACCTCTCTCACGTGGTTGGGCAGATCATTCAGTGTAGAAGCGGGAGTGGGTGGTTGAGCTGGTTCATGTTCTGCTGCCTAAGCCAGCGGCGCTGGCGTGAAGTTACATTTGATGAGAGGAAGGGGAGCCTTTGAGTTCACACAAAGGCACGATACAGACCGAGAAAGCCCTGGCCATCCTCTGAAATTCTGACTCAGCAGACCTAGAGGTTTATATTTTAAATAGTTCCAGTGAAATAAAGACTTCATTCCTAAATAACTGCATCCCCACTCTCTCTCTTTTTGTGCTTTTATTGTCTTGTATATTACATCTATGTACATTATAAACCCAGGAATACATTGCTATAATTATTACTTAAAGAGGCTTAGAGAAGGAGAGCAATTATATGTTACAGAGCTGTTCTATTAACCTTCTGTTTTGCTCTTCTTGTTTCTCTTTATTTCTTCCTATGGATTTGAGTTTCTATCTGGGGTCATTTCCTCACTCCAATACAGCTCTGCTTCCACCTGCTTCCTTCATGCTGTTATTGTCAAATATGTTACACTTTTACATGTTCTACCCCCAGCAATACAATCCTATATATATATAATTTTATGTCATTGCTTTTTAAAACAATCTATAACTCAATACCATAAAATTCACCCTCTGATGACTATTAATGACTAGTGCTTGTTGGCCATTTCTGTATCTTCTGGGGAGAAATGTCTATTCAGATCCTTTGCCCATTGAGTTATTCCTCTTTTTATTATTGAGTTGTAGAATATTCTAGATACAAGTCTTATATCAAGCACATGATTTACAAATATTTTCTCTCATCCTGTAGATTATCTTCTCACTTTATTGATGGTGTTCTTTAAAGCAGAAAAAGTTTTTAATTAAAAAAAGTTTGAAATTTTGATGATTCCAATTTATCTACTTTGTTTCTTTCATTGCTTGTGCTTTGGTGTCATATGTAAGGAATGGTTTCTATTTCAGTTTATGTCTTTCCTCTTGCATTTGGTTATGAGCTATAAAGGGAAATCGGGTCATGCCTTGGATATGTCAACTAGTGCTTTGCATAAAGTTTGGAGTTTTCAAATATTTATTTGAATATTCTTTTCTATCTCTTTCTCCCCTCTTCCTGGTACTATAATTATGCATATGCTGGTATGCTTAATCGTATTCCACACGTCTCCGAGGCTCTGTTCATTGTTATTCATCCTTGTTTCTCTTTATTCTTATGATGACATAATCTCTATTGCTCTATCTTCAGCTTCACTGATTCTTACTCCTGACAGATCAAATCTACTGTTGAGCCCCTCTAGTTAATTTTTCATTTTGGTTACTGTAGTTTTTGACTCCAGAATTTCAATTTGAATCTTGTAGTTTTTATCTTTTTATTGATATTTTCTGTTTAATGAGACGTTGTCATCATAAATCCTTTAAATCTTAAGGTATGGTTTGCTTTAGTTCTTTGAACATATTTATAATGGCCTTAGGAAGCATCACTATGAACTAGGCTAGTGGAGGTGATGGAATTCCAGCTGAGCTATTTCAAATCCTAAAAGATGATGGTATTCAAGTGCTGCACTCAGTATGTCAGCAAATTTGGAAAATTCAGCAAAGGCCACAGGACTGAAAAAATCAGTTTTCATTCCAATCCCAAAGAAGGGCAATGCCAAAGAATGTTCAAACTACTGCACAACTGCATTGATTTCACATGCCTGCAGGAGAAGGAAATGGCAACACACTCCAGTATTCTTACCTGGAGAATCCTGTGGACAGAGGAGCCTGGTGGGCTGCTGTCCATGGGGTCGCACAGAGTCAACATGACTGAAGTGACTTAGCATGCCTGTATGCATTGGAGAAGGAAATGGCAACCCACTCCAGTATTCTTGCCTGGAGAATCCCAGAGAGAGAGGAGCCTGGTGGGCTGCTGTCTATGGGATCACACAGAGACGGACATGACTGAAGCGACTTAGCAGCAGCAGCACATTCTAGCAAGTAATGCTCAAAATTCTCCAAGCCAGGCTTCAACACTACGTTAACCAAGAATTTCCAGATGTTCAAAGTGGATTTAGAAAAGGCAGAGGAACCAGAGATCAAATTGCCAATATCTGTTGGATTATAGAAAAAGCAAGAGAATTTCAGAAAAATATCTACTTCTGCCTCACTGATTATGCTAAAGCCTTTGTGTGGCTCACAACAAACTGTGGAAATTCTTAAAGTGTTGGGAATACCAGATCACCTGACCTGCCTCCTGAGAAACCTGTATGCAGGTCAAGAAGCAACAGTTAGAACTGGGCATGGAACAATGGACTGGTTCCAATTTGGGAAAGTAGTACGTCAAGGCTATATATTGCCATCCTGCTTATTTAACTTAAATGCAGAGTATAGCATGTGAAATGTGAGTTAGATGAACACAAGCTGAAGCCAAGATTGCCGGGAGAAATATCAATAACCTCAGATAGGCAGATGATAGCCATCCTTATGGCAGAAAGCGAAGAGGAATTAAAGAGCTTCTTGATGAAAGATGAAGAGAGTGAAAAAGTTGGCTTAAAACTCCAACATTCAAAAAACTAAGATCATGGCATCTGGTGCCATCATTTCATGACATATAGATGGGAAAACTATGGAAACAGTGACAGCCTTTATTTTCTTGGGCTCCAAAATCACTGCAGATGGTCACTGCAGCCATGAAATTAAAAGAGGCTTGCTCCCTGAAAGAAAAGCTATGACAAACCTAGACAGCATATCAAAAGGCAGAGACATTACTTTGCCAACCAAGATCCATATAGTCAAAGCTATGGTTTCCCTGGTGGCTCAGATGGTAAAGAATCTGCCTGCAATGCAGGAGACCTGGGTTCAATCCCTGGGTTGGGAAGATCCCCTGGAGGAGGACATGGCAACCCACTCAAGTATTCTTGCCTGGAGGTTCCGCATGGATAGAGGGGCCTGGCCGGTTAGAGTCCATGGGGTTGCAAAGAGTCGGACATGACTGAGCGACTAAGCAGAGTACAGCACATGGCTTTTCTAGTAGTCATGTATGGACGTGAGAGCTGGACCAAAAAGAAGGCTGAATACTGAAAAATTGATGCTTTTGAAGTGAGATGTTAGCGAAGACTCTTGAGAGTCCCTTGGACTGCAAGGAGATCAAACCAGTCAATCTTCAAGGAAACCAATTCTGCATATTCATTAGAAAGATTGATGCTGAAGCTGAGGCTCCAATACTTTGGCTACCTAATGTGAAGAGCCCGCTCATTAGAAAAGACCCTGATGCTGGGAAAGATTGAAGGCAGGAGGAGAAGGGAACGACAGAGGATGAGATGGTTGGAAGGCATCACTTACTCAATGGACATTAGTTTGAGCAGGCTCCAGGAGATGGTAAAGGACACTGAAGCCTGGTGTGCTAAAGTCCATGGGGTCGCAAAGAGTCAGACAGGACAAGTGACTGAACAGAAGCAACAAATAATCAAGGCTGTGGAGTCCTCGTCTACTAAGTGCACCATCCGGGCTCTTCAAGGCAGTTTCCACTTTCTGATTTTTTCCCGTGTGGATGTGTCACACTTTTCTGTTTCTTTCTTTGTCTCATCATTTTTTATTGAAAAGTGGACATTTTGGATAATAGATTGTAGCAACAATGGATGCTGATTTCCCATCCCAGAGGGTTGTAGCTCTTGTTTGCTTCATCATTTGTTTGTTTAATGGCTTGACTGATGCATTGTTTAATGTTGCAAAGTTTATTACCCCTCTGATGTGCAGCCTCTGATGTTCCTGCTCAGATATTTTCCCCTTGTTTTTATCTTTTAGCCTGGCTAACTGAGGTCGCCCTGGATTGGCCTCAGCTACTTATTGGCCGCAGGTTGCACTTTAAGCTCCTTAGCCAGTTATATGTTTACCCTTTATCATTGGATGTGTGTTTGGCTTGGAGGCTACTGTGACATTAAGGGAGTTTACTTTCTTGCCCCATGTTTGTCCAGATATAGCTTAGATATCACTCTGATCAGATATCACTCTGATCACTCCTGATATGGTGCAGCCTCGGGCATGCCCACAGTCATCCCGACTGCCAGGTGTGAGTGTGATTTGACTTTTCTTTAAAAAATTATTTACGCATTTATGGCTGCACTGGGTCTCCGCTGCTGCTTGAGGGCTTTCTCTAGTTGCGGTGAACTGGGACTGCTCTTCATTGCGGTGCACAGGCTACTCCCTGAGGTGGCTTCTCTTGTTGTGGAGCACCGGCTCCAGGCTCGGAGCCTCAGTGTTGTGGCGCACAGGCTTAGCCGTCCCAGAGGCATGTGGGATCTTCCCTGACCAGGGATTGAACCCGTGTCCTCTGCATGGGCGGGCGGATTCTTAACCAGTGGACCACCAGGAAAGCCCTGATTTTATTTTTGAGACTACTTTCCCAGGCGCTGTCCCTGGTCAGAGTAGCTTATTGTTCTGTCAGTGTTTGGTCAGAAGTTGTATTTGTGCCTCTTGTGTCCTAAAGAGCCCTGTGTTAACAGCCAGTGTGTGTCTTGGGGAAGTTTTCAAGTCTGCTCCATGCCCTGGCCTGAGTGCCCCTGAGTGGGAACAGCCAGGCATGTGCGCTCAGGCTCTCTGATCCCTAGAGTTAAACAGGCTTCCACGGGGGTGCGCCTTAGCTTCTTCCTCTTTCCCTGGTTCTCTATTAAATTTCTAGCCACAGTGCTATTTTGCTTATATCATGGAGCTACCAGCTCCTCTTAATTGTTCTACGTCAAGACTGTTGTTTTCCACAATACCATTAGGCAGAATTCTCCGGGCTCTCTTCCAACACCGTCTTAAGCAGACTTCTGAAGCTCTTTGTCCTCAAGGGTTGCCTTTCCTCCTTGGCAGAACCCACAGCATCAGGGCTGGGGGCGGGGCCCCTTTTTTCCTGGAGCAACATCCTGCTTTTCCAGTGGGTGGAGGTGGGGGGTGGAAGCTACTGATCTTCTCTGCCTGCTCCTCCTGGTGTAGAACCCCCACTCTACAATGGGATTGGGAGAGGGGTGTAAGGCTGGGGGCCCCAGTATTCTCAGCCTGCCATGCCTATAACAGAGAACTAGGGGATGGGAATTCTGACAGTCTACTTCTCACAGGGTGAAATTAGCCACAGATTGGGAGCTGGGATGAATCTTCTCGTTAAAAGGAGAGCTCTCCGGGAGAGTTTCTATAACAAAAAGCTGGGAGAGGAAGGCTAAGGGAATCATGGGTCATGGCTCAAATGCTGTAGACTCATCATTCTTCCTAAAATGTGGGTTTCTTGTACAGTAAGTCCTCTACATACGAATAAGTTCCATTCCAAGAGCGTGTTCATAAGCCCAGTTTGTTCATAAGTCAAAAAAAGTTAGCCTAGGCACCCACTAACACAATTGGCTGTAGAGTACTGTACTGTCATAGGTTTATAATACTTTTCATACAAATAATACATAAAAAAAACAAGCACAAACACAAAGAAAACATTTTTAATCAAACATACAGTACCTTGAAAAGTACAGTAGTACAGTACAACAGCTGGCATACAGGGGCTGGCATCAAGTGAACAGGCAAGAAGAGCTGCTGACTGAAGGAGGGAGGGGAGGTAGGAGATGGTAGAGCTGAAGGATCATCAGCAATAAGAGGGAGGGCAAGCTGCAGTCTCACTCAACGCTTGAATGCACATTCGCACCTTTGAAAGTTCATAAATTAAGGGTTCGTATGAAGGGATTTATTGTATATTTTTCTTTTTGCTCTATGCTCTTGGAGCAATTTTGAGTGATTTTTAATGATAGCGTGTGCTTTGTTTTACAGTTTTTACCAGTTGAGGTGAGGTGAAGTCGCTCAGTCGTGTCCGACTCTTTGCGACCCCATGGACTGTAGCCTACCAGGCTCCTCCACCCATGGGATTCTCCAGGCAAGAGTACTGGAGTGGATTGCCATTTCCTTTTCCAGGGGATCTTCCCGACCCAGGGATCGAACCCGGGTCTCCCGCATTGGAGGCAGACACTTTAACCTCTGAGCCACCAGGGATCATTTTACCAGTTAAGTTGTTGTTTTGCTGGGGAGAGGATCCACCTAACTCCTTCCTCTGCCATCTAAAAATTCCACTCTCCATGTATTGTACTTAGAACAGTGTGCATCAGAGGAAGAGCTTGACAAATGGTAACTGATATAGTTTGTTTCTTGCCATTTATCCTTCAAAATTCAGTGTTTTCCATCTTTAGTGAAGCCTTTCTTTGGGTGCAAAGCCTGTGACAGCAAGCCTGCCTCTGAACCCAGTGTGTGCATGTGTGCTAAGGGGCTTCAGGCGTGTCTGACTCTTTGTGACCCTGTGGACTGTAGCCCGCCATGCTTCTCTGTCCATGGGATTCTCAAGAATACTGGAGTGTGCTGCCAAACCAGCCTCCAGGAGATCTTCCCGACTCAGGGATCGAATTTGTGTCTCTTGTGGCTCCTGCATTGCAGGCAGATTCTTTACCACTGAGCCACTGGGGAAGCCTCTGAACCCAGTAGCATTTATTATGTTCTGTTTTGCCCAATTACTTACCTTCTGTGGACGAGTGCTGTCTCCTTGGTTGGGGCGTGAGATGTTCTGCATTTTTATATTCCCGACACATCTGATGCTCAGTAAATATTTGTTAAGTGATATGAAACACAGAGTAGTATAAATTAGAGAGGAACAGTTTGTACCCGACAACAATGTAAGTAATCCTATTGACACGTCCACTCAGTAGGCTGTTTTTTTAAAATAATGATTTTATCATAATTCTTACATCATACAATTCAACCATTTAAAGTGTGCAAGTTAATGGTTTTTAGTATATTCACAGAGTCTCACAACCATCAACACAGTTTTAGAACACTTTCATAACCCTCACTGGCAGGCATTCCCTATTTCCCTTCAATCTCCCACCCTTAGGCAAATCCACTCTCTCTCTCCACGGGTTTGCCTAGTCTAGACACTTCATGCAAACAGAAGCACAGTGTGTGATCCTTCTTTTCTGGCTTCTTTCACTCAGTGTATTCAAGGTTCATCCAGTTTGTAGTGTTTCAGTACTTTGTTTCTTTTTATTCCTATGAACAGTAGGTTACACTGCTTCACTGCATAGATATATCATATTTTGTTTATTCGTTCACCGGTTGATGGACATTTGAGTTGCTTCTGGCTTTTAGCTATTATGAACTGTGCTGCTCGTGTGCACGTGCAAGTGTGTGGACATGTCCTCATTTTTCTTGGGTATATACTGAGGAATGGCATTGCTGAGTCATATGTAACTCCATGTTCAAACTTTTGGGGAGCTGCCACATGGTTTTCCAAAGCAACTTGTATCACTTTTCCCACTGGCAGTATACCAGGCTTCTCATTATTGTCTTTTTGATACAGACATCCTAGTGAGCGTGAACTTGTTGTGCTATCTTGTTGTGGTTTTGATTTGCATTTCCCTGTTGAGCATCTTTTCATGTGCTTATTGGCCATTTGTATGCCTCTTTTGGAAAAATGTCTATTCAAATCTTCTGCCCATTTTAAATTGAGTGGTTTGTCCTTTTTTTTTTTTATTATTTGTGAGAATTTAAAATTAATCCTAGATACAAGTCCCTTATCACATATATGATTTGCAAAAAATGCCTCTCTCACTCTGTGGATTATCTTTTCACTTTCTTGACGATGTCCTTTGAAGCACAGAAGTTTTTAATTTTAATAGTGTCTAATTTACCTCTTTTTTCTTTTTGTTGCTTGCTGTTATTGTTTATCCTTAAAAATTGTGGACACAGTTTAATATTTTTTCGGATGTATCTACTCAGGCAAGGGAAACAGAAGCAAAAATAAATAAACAGAATACATCAAACTAAAGTTTTTTCACAGTGAAGGAAATTAGCAACAAATGAAAAGGCCAGCTACTGAATAGAAGATATTTGCAAACTACATACCCAATAAGGGGTTAATATCCAAAACTGACAAAGAATTCATACAACTCCACATCAAAAAATTAAATCATCTGATTAAAAAAATGAGCAGATCTAAATGGACATTTTTTCAAAATAGACATACAAATAGCCAACAGGTACGTGAAAAGACACTTAACATTACTAAGCCTAGAATGATTAATGCAAATCAAAACCACAATGAGGTATCACTTTATACCTGCCAGAATCACTGGTGTCCAAAGACAACAAATAACACAGTGACGCTGTGGAGAAAAAAGAACCCTTGCGCACTGTTAGTGGGAATGTAAATTGGTGCAACCACTACAGAAAACATTATGGCTATTCCTCAAAAAATCAAAAATAGAATTACCATTTAGTGCAATAAATCCAGCAATTGCACTTCTGGGTATTTATTCAAAGAAAATGAAAACACTAGTTATGAAAAGATATATGCATTTCTATGTCTGTTGAAGCACTATTTACAATAATCAAGTATGAAACCAACTTAAATGCCCATGAAAGGATAAAGAAGATTGTGCGTGTGTGTGTATATACATATATATTCATATATTCATTACACATTGGAATATTATTCAGCCATAAAAATGAATGAAATCATGCCCTTTACAAAAACATGGATTGACTTAGAGGATCTTATATTAACTCAAATAAGTCAGAGAAAGACAAACACTGCATGAGTTCACTCTTGTGTGGAATCTAATAAACAAAACAAACATAATAAAACAGAAACGGGGTTATAGATACAGAGAACAAAATGTGGTTGCTGGACTTCCCTGGTGGCCCAGTGGTTAAGGATCCACCTGCCAACGCAGGGGACATGAGTCCCACATGTTGCAGAGCAACTGAGCTCCTGCACCACAGCTGCTGAGCCTACACATCCTAGAGCCTGTGCTCTGCAATGAAAGAAGCCATTCCAATGAGAAGCCCGTGCAATGCAGTGAAGAATAGACCCCACTCACTGCAACTAGAGAAAAAGTTCACACAGCAATGAAGACCTAGTGCAACCAAAAATAAAATTAATAAATTTAAAAAAAAAGTGGTTGCCAGAGGGGAGGGAAGTGCTGGTAGAAAATAAATAGATGAGAGAGATTAAGAGGTACAAATTACAAGTGCAAAATAAATGAGTAGGAAATATTTATTTATTTCATAAAAATAATTGGGTATGAAATATACTGTGTGTGGAATATAGTCATTAACTATGTAATGTCTTTGTATGGTGACATATTGTAACTAGACTTATCATAGTGATCTTGTTGAAATGTATAGAAATATGGAATCACTATGTTATGTAACAGGAACTAACATAGTGTTACAGGTCAATTATACTTCAAAGAAGAACTCATAGAAAAGAGATCAGACTTGTAGTTATCAGAGGTGGGGAGTGAAAGGCGGGGGGGCGGAATTGGATGAAGACAGTCGAAAGGTACAGTCAGTTCACTCAGTTGTGTCCAACTCTTTGCGACCCCATGGACTGCAGCACGCCAAGCCTCCCTAACCAACACCAACTCCAGGAGTTTATTCAAACTCATTTCCATCAAGTTGGTGATGCCATCCAACCATCTCATCCTCTGTCATCCCCTTCTCCTCCCACGTTCAATCTTTCCCAGGATCAGGGTTTTTTTCCAATGAGTCAGTTCTTCACATTAGGGGCCTGAAGTATTGGAGTTTCAGCTTCAGCATCAGTCCTTCCAATGAATATTCAGGACTGATCTCCTTTAGGATGGACTGGCTGGATCTCCTTGCAGTCCAAGGGACTCTTAAGAATCTTCTCCAACACCACAGATCAAAAGCATCAATTCTTCAGTGCTCAGCTTTCTTTATAGACCAACACTCACATCCATACATGACTACTGGAAAAACCATAGCTTTGACTAGACGGCCCTTTGTTGGCAAAGTAATGTCTCTGCTTTTTAACATGCTGTCTAGGTTGGTTATAACTTTTCTTCCAAGGAGCAAGTGTCTTTTAATTTCATGGATGCNGTGTAGAGTCTTCTCTTATGTTGTTGGAAGAGGGTGTTTGCTATGACCAGTGTGTTCTTTTGGCAAAACTCTGTTAGCCTTGCCCTGCTTCATTCTGTACTCCAAGGTCAAATTTGTCTATTCCTCCAGGTATTTCTTGACTTCCTACTTTTGCATTCCAGTCCCCTATAATGAAAAAGACATCTTTTGAGGGTGTTAGTTCTAGAAGGTCTTGTAGGTCTTCATAGAACCATTCAACTTCAGCTTCTTCAGCATTACTGGTTGGGGCATAGACTTGGATTACTGTGATATTGAATGGTTTGCCGTGGAAACGAATAGAGATCATTCTATAGTTTTTGAGATGGCATCCAAGTACTGCATTAACTACGATGGTTACTCCATTTCTTCTAAGGGATTCTTGCCCACAGTAGTAGTTATAAAATAAATAAGAACTAGAAATGTAATGTACAATATGATATTAAATATTATTAACACTGCTGTTAATGTTAATTATAATGTTATATATGAAAATTGTTAACAGAGTAAATCCTAAGAGTTCTCATCACAAGGAAAACATATTTTTCCTGTTTCTTTAATCTTGTATTTATATGAGATGATGGGTGTTTATTAAACCTGCTTTGATCATCACTTCATGATTATGTAAGGCAAATTATTATGGTGTGCACCTTATACAGTGCTGTATGTCAGTTATATCTCAATGAAAATGGAAGACAGGAAGATTGTACAGAGAAAAACATGCTTAGGATGAATGTGCTAATTTTTTTGACATAAGATATCTACCCAATTCAAATACATTTCAGCAGACAGGAAATTCATTGGTTGTGAACTTTGAGAAAGGTCAAACAATTAAATTATAGAAAGGCTAGGGTCATGGATCAGACTCAGAATGAGCTAGATCCAGAATTTCTAATAGCACCAGGGCTCTCTCTTAGTAACATATCCAGATACACCATCCCTGGCAGCTCCCAAATTTTGCACTTGCTGTTCTAACACTAAGGAGGTGCTGCTCACATTTTTAGGCATCCATACCCCAAACAGCATCAAATCTACCACTTGCCCTAGCCTCTCACAACACATGCCAGCCCAGCCATACACCCTATATAAAAAGCTATTTCCTGAAAAGATGTATAAGCATTGACAGTGGTCACTGGGGATAAAGCTAGAGGAGAGAGACTGTTACCTTTTATTTCACACTTTTATCATGTACTTCAATTACTTGTTTTTTTCAGATTTTTAAAATAAAACAATCCTCTAATGCTTAGAAGGGGAAAATATGTATAGGAGAAAAGATGGGAAAGAAAATCTCTAAATGCTAGCATGTGATAGATGCATTAAGAGGATGGAGTCATGTAGGAGTATTTCCTTTCTTTGGTAGTTTTTCCCAAGTCTTTTATAAAATGATTATATTATTTTATACCAAAGATGATCTTTAAAAAAAACAGAACCACACAGGGAACTATATTCAATATCTTGTGATAAATCATAATGGAAAAGAATACAAAAAATAACATATATATGTATAACTGAATCACTTTGCTGTACAGAAGAAATTAACACAACATTGTAAGTCAACTATACTTCAGTAAAATATAACATCAATACATAGTCACCTCCCAAATCACTTCAGGGAAAAAAATCCAGATTTCTATATTTATTTTTGCATGGAGCAAAGCTAGCCCAGAGTCACTCTGCTCTTTCAGTGCTGGCGGTCATGACTGTTGCTGGCTAGTGTGTGAGTCAGAGAACTGAAAGAAGAATCTTTTCCATAGTCTGTATTATCTCAAGACTGGTTCTGGGATAATAAACTAGGGGAAAGTGGTGAGGTCTTAGAAGCCTAGAGATGATGATAGAGCTTCTTTCATACAACATAAGTGGGGTTTGGCTGCCCCAGTTTTATTGCTGGGCAAGGTCTGCATGGACCCACCCAGGTGCAAGAGTCCACTCAACCACAGACATGGCTGCAGAGATTGCCTTGGACTGCGCTTGGCTGATAGATTTCCTCCAGCTTCAGCCCTAGTCTTCCCTCTTTCTCCTTCTTCCCAGTCATATCTCTTTTTGTATGGACCCCATAAGTTTCTTCGCCACTAATCATTAGTAAGGCTAATCACTGATCTCTACATTGTGACCTAACAAATTTCTGTGGTGCTGCTGCTCTCCAGAGGGCTCACCATGGCCTTTACTGTGTTGTCCATCAAATTGTCAGCAGGAAATTCTCTTTTTGTATGGACCCCATAAGTTTCTTCGCCACTAATCATTAGTAAGGCTAATCACTGATCTCTACATTGTGACCTAACAAATTTCTGTGGTGCTGCTGCTCTCCAGAGGGCTCACCATGGCCTTTACTGTGTTGTCCATCAAATTGTCAGCAGGAAACGCAGAGGACAAGATGAGTGGACAGGAGAGGCCTGAAGTGACCACGGTTATAATCAGCACATTTAGACATGGACCTCACAGCTCCAAGCAGGATGAATCAGCAATTGGAAGAGGGCTGGCTCTTTCCCATTTCTTTAGCTCCTGGACTCACCATCCAGGCTGTGGAAGTGAGAAAGGACAGTGGATGGAGTGGTATTGGTTTTCCCTTGGATCTCTGTGCTATTTTAGAATTCCAAACTTACAAGACACTTTTAACTTTTAACCTTCCTTATATTTGTTTATTTGCTTTATTACTTTCTCTTGGCCACCATATTTTATATGTCAGTGCAAACACTTTCATAGTTTGCCTATGTTTGTGTATTAACACCAATATAGGCCAGCAAAACTCAGAGCATCTGATCACTTAAGGTTGTCCCCCAGTTGGGTCTGATCCTTCTATATCTTTCCCTCAAAGAATCAAGCTGACTTCCAAGTGGAAGGATCTGGCCATCTCCTGTTCACAGAGACATTCTCAACCTTGTTGTGGGGAGGGGGGTGGGACAAGGGGAGTGGCAGAGAGTACTGGCCTAGAACCCAAGCTCAAGAGTCCACAAACAACTGGGACAGAAGGTTGCTCCTTTTTAACAAAGAACTGGAAGCTCTGGCAACTCAGCTGGTCTCCTGCGATTAATTCAAATTTGGTTTTACTTAATGGAATTATGGTCCCTTTCTCTGGTCCTGTTTTAAGGTCAGGCCATGGTGTCCTGGGATTAGG
>SJYT01025510.1:57909-84968 GCA_006410635.1 Cephalophus harveyi | reverse complement strand
TGGAATTTGGAACAAAAACTGCTGAGAAAAATAAGGATTTACCTGGGGAAAACCTGGAGCAGTCAAGAATGGTGCAGCACATATGACTGAACAGATTTATGAATGACCAGAGCCAGGAGGGCTCACAGGTTTATTTTCTTTTATTACAGTGTTGATGACACTAGTTATTGTGGCAGTAAAAGTAGCAGATCAGCAGAGAAATTAATCACCAGTTGACTGACCTCATTTATATGTTTCTGGTTTCTCCACCATAACTTAGACTCACAGTTTGGGTTGAGTAAAGTATTAGTGTTCTTGAACTTTGTCTAAAATCTAGATGTACAGTAGAAACCATTCCAGAAGATTAAAAAAAAAAAAAAGTTATTTCTGAGAAATATGAGGTGTTTTATTTTAATATTAAGAGACAGAAAACTTAATGTTTTTGTATCCTTAATTGGACTGAAGGAAAAAGAGAAAAAAATAATAAAGATAAAAAGTAATGTATTTAGGGTAATTTAATGATGGCTTTATAGCAGTGTGTATATACAAAGCAAAATGCCTTCAGTCAGGGTCATTGTTCCCGCAACTCTGTATATGTGAGTAACCAATTTGCTAAGGTTTTGTTTTGTTTTCTTTCTTTCTTCTTCTTCTTTTTTTTTTTTTTCCAGAACATCTGTGGCTCTATTTTTCTCCAGTTTTCCTTAAGATACTTGCTACGTTGATTTTGGAGCTGCATATCTAGTTGAATAAGTGTAAAATGCCTTTGAAATTCTACCTTTATTATCTTCTTTATAAGAAAATAGTGAGAAAACCAATAGCAAAAACTGGGAACAAAAATAGCTGTTGTGAAATATCTCTGAATTTGAAGGCCTTGATCTGATGACCTTTAGGGAAATTTCAATGCTAAAGAATTTATCTTGATAAGAAGATTTTTCTTTTGACAATCAGCACTATTAACAGTAGAGCTTTTAGCTCTTTTGAAACACTGGAGAAATATTGGGCAGTTTACATATTTTTTATTTTCAAAGAGAAATCAGTTAAGTAACAGCCTTTCAGAGATAGCGCTCTTTGTCAGTCTGGTACAGGAAAAAAAAATAGCAGTAATGCTTTAAATATGTATTTTTTAAAATACACTGGTTCAATTTTTAGACTAACTTGGGTTAGTTTCAAAAATTCAAGCAGAGTGAAAATAATTATAAGTCTCATCCTTAAAGTGCTCTGACTGCCTTTCTAAATTCAATGTGACAACTCTGTTCTTTGTATGCCATTTTTTATGGTCTATACTGATATGGTATAGAAACATAAGGTATTAATAATAGGTATATTTAAGTTAAATTTATTTGTGGTATTGATATTTTGTTGTTTAGTTACTATGTTATGTTCAACTCTTTTGCAACCCCATGGACTGTAGCTTACCAGGTTCCTCTGTCCATGGAATTTTCCAGGCAAGAATATTGCAGTGGGTTGCCATTTTCTCCTCCAGGGGATCTTCTCAACCCAGTGATTGAATCCTGGGTTTAACAGGTAGCTCAATGTTAAGGAATCTGCCTGCCAATGTAAGAGACACAGGAGATGCGGCTCAATCCCTGATTCAGAAAGATCCCCTGAAGGACAAGGCAACCCACTTCAGGATTCTTGCCTGGAAAATCTCATCAACAGTGGAGGCTGGTGGACTACAGCCCATGAAGTCACAAACAGATGGACACAACTGAGCTATTAAGCATGCACACAATTGATATTGTATTGAAATATCAACTGTAAAATTGATAATATATTTCAATACCAATTGTAAAATTGATATTTTATATTACAGAGATTAGTGTACTAGCTTGATATAAACATACATTTTCCTTCTTCATATCAAGTCAATAAAATAGTTTTTTCATGCATAGAATCTATTTTTAGTTCTTTCTGGAAAAATATACATATGTATCAAAAAACAACTTATACTATTGATTTGGGAAAGGTCAATCAGCATAGGCTACAATACTCCATAGTAACAAACACCTTCCAAAAATCACAGTGACTTGAAAACTGCAGAATCATATTTCTTGCTGTCAGTTATTTCCACTGAGGCTTGTTCAACCACTCTACTCCTCATAGTCATCTATGACATTTAGATACCAGCGTGACACTGGTCCAGAGTCAAAGAAGGTTACACTTAAGCCCCTCCACTCACAACTCAAAAGTCATATCCAGTTTCTTGACTTTACTCACTTAGAAGTGGGTTAAAATGTATATCCTACCAAGTCCTGAAAAGAGGAAGAACCAGAAAAATGAGCTGAACAGCACTTAACAACTACTACATCTTTCTTCATCGAATAGCTGATTTGCTCTCCTTTCTGCATACAATGTATACTTGATTCTCAAAGTAAACAACTCCTAAGTACTAACGGGGGGCTTCCCTGGTGGCTCAGAGGTTAAAGAGTCTGCCTCCAATGCAGGAGACCTGGGTTCGATCCCGGGGTCGGGAAGATCCCCTGGAGAAGGAAATGGCAATCCACTCCAGTATTCTTGCCTGGAGAATTCCATGGACGGAGGGGCCTAGTAGGTTACAGTCCATGGGGTCACAAAGAGTCGGACACGACTGCGCGACTTCAGCTTCACCTTCAAGTACTAACTCATCACAATATTAACCTAAAAGCTAAGGATATTTGGGTGATGCATGTAGGTCTTTGCAAGTGATATGTGAAATTAGCTTTAAATCAGAAATGACTCACCTTCATCCAGATATATACAGACCAGTATGTAATGGACCAAAAAGTATTGGAAAGCTGCAATAAATGCTTATATTTAGATAAAAGGAAGTTGTGAGGCACAGCATGTAGTAATCTATAGCAATTCTGAAGTCACCAGTGGGCAAACTTTTTGAGGTATCACTACCCTAGTAGTAAGGACTGTTTTTGTAATATTCCCTGATTCTGCTTTGTGGAATGAGTCCATTAGCCTCTTGTTTTTGATGGCTTTTTGCAGCTCTTTCAGAGATTTTACCCTTTGTTATATTCTTGGCCAGGTCTGAAGTTCAGTTTGGAAAATCCTGTTCTCCTGGGGGCTGAGTAGCATTATTAGATGGATCTCTTTCTAGAGAAAATCATTTTAAGTCTCAGATAGTAACAGTCTTTTTTAGTCTGGGTTGTGGTTCTTCTGGCACTCTAGCTCTTTCAATAACTTAACGTTTTTAACAACTGAAGTCAGTTGCATGTGCCAATAACTACAATCATAGTTCTGCTTAGGACATCTTTCTTTCTCTTCACTTAATTACAAATAATTTGAGTTTACCAGCTTTAGTAGGTATGTTATACCACTAAATCTTTTCCTAAATCATTTTCTCAATAAAAGAGATTTTTCTAAGAACAGTATTACTTGTTAGGTTTTTAGTGTAATGATTCTCCAACTGATGTGATCTTTCTGCAAGGTGTACTTAATTGATATTTTTGCTTATGACATTTCTCATTTTATTATTCATCTTCTTAGAGTTAAGAAGTTACAGCCACTTCCTACTTAAAATTGATTTTATATATGTAAAGGGCCTAATTATTTATTAATTGCAATTACCTTGTTAAATAGACCTAACAACATCTAACATTGACTGTAATCATTCTAACTGTACAATCTTTTTTTTCTGAACACTACATCCTTAATTTTATAATCTGAATTTCAATCTAATCTCAGGTGACCAGTTAGCCAAATGTGTTGGTCTATATTACATGAATTTCCATTTCTCAGTTTCTTTATCTTAGATGAACCATCCTTAAGATACTGCATGTGTTCAGGTTTGTTTTCTTCAAGAGCATCTGTTTTCTGGTTTTCATTTCTATGTCATGCAGGGTAGACTAGGTTCAGTTCAGTTCAGTTCAGTTCAGTTGCTCAGTCATGTCTGACTCTTCGCAAACCCATGAATTGCAGCACGCCAGTCCTTCCTGTCCATCACCAACTCCCGGAGTTCACTCAGACTCACGTCCATCGAGTCAGTGATGCCATCCAGCCATCTCATCCTCTGTTGTCCCCTTCTCCTCCTGCCCCCAACCCCTTCCAGCATCAGAGTCTTTTCCAATGAGTCAACTCTTCACATGAGTTACACTATGACAAAAGTCAATTCTCAAATTTTGGTGACTCAAGCATCAAATATTTACAGTTGCTTATTCTACATGATCGTAGATGAACAATTCTTCTAATTATGTCACTCTGACACCATGACTGTCAGGAGAGCAAACACCAAATATTGCCAGTGTTCTTGCCAGAGTGAAAATGTAGCTCTGAAGTATTTCACCCTGATACGTAAATGTTTTATCTAGAAGTAGTTACAAGGTGTCACCCACCCTCAAATAGGGAAGGGAGTGAAATCTTTTTCTGAGGCAAGAAATGAGGAAAGAGGAAAAATCTAATGAACTACACAAATGTCGACTATGTATGTCTTCTGTACTGGTCATGGATACAAAAATCACAGGTATGATTTTTGAAATGACAGTGAAATATGGACAAGATAGATACCAGTTGCAAACATTTGTTTGAAACTGAAAGTTCTCCAACATCAAAAGCATAAACTGGTAAAGTACTAGAGAATGACATAGTTACCACGTCCATAAAACATTTGCAGTTAGATGATAAGTTGAAAGGTTCCTGTGGAGATAAAAGTCAGTGCTCCAATAGAGTAGAAGGCATTTTCACATTTAGATGATTCAGAAAACCTTGTGTGTGTGTGTGTGTTTATGTGTGTATGTGTGTGCTCAGTAGTGTCTGACTCTTTGTGACTCCATGGACTGTAACCTGCAGGCTTCTCTGTCCATGGAGTTTTTCAGGCAAGATTACTAGAGAGGGTTGCCATTTCCTACTCCAGGGACATTTTCTCGACCCAGGAATAGAATCCGTGTCTCTTGCATCTTCTGCATTGGCAGGCAGATTCTTTACCACTCTGCCACCTGGGAAGCCCTCAGAAAACCTTGCCAGTAGCTAAATAGGGATGTATTCAACAGACTTAATACTTTTATATCATTGATGAAAACAAAAATGCTGAAAGAACGTTTGTCAAGATGAATACGACCAGCCTGATGGTGGTCCAGTTGAGCCCATTAAAATTGGCTTAGATACAGCCAATTAAAAGATTAGATACAGTTGTAAGTCAGAGGCTATTCGGGTCTTTGTAGCACTATATTTCAAGGCTTTATTGATTCCCTGGGCATAAGAGCTTACCCCTTTGTTTCAATTAATACTGAAGGCATTCAATTCAATAGATACACTATTCTGCATTTCAGCGTTTTTGGTCTGCTGGCTACACAACATCAAACTATACAAATAAGTAAGATACTCAAGAAACTCAAAGACTAGTTGGAAAGGGGGAGAAACACTAAATGATATTAATATATAGAATGTGAATGGTTCAAAGTGGTCTGGGTATTCAGCAGTAAGGAATAATTTGAAAGAATCTGAAAGTGATTTCTGTAGGATATATATTTTGATACAATAAATGAGAAATGGATATATGAGCCCTAGTGTGGGATAGAGAAGAAAAGGCAAGGGGAAAAGAAGCATTCCAGAGGTTGGGGAAATAGTACGTAGGTTAGTTGGGCTGTAGACAAAAGCAAATGTATGGAAGCATTGGTTCAAAAAAAAAAAATGTTTAAAATTATTTGCAGACCAGTTCTTTTCCTTGCTTAATATCTGAATATATTTTCTATCCTGGCTGACTTTTTCCACTACCTAAATCTATACTGATCTCTTGATCACTGTATCATTTAATTTATAATATAATATAATTATGAATGGTATTGGTTTGTACATGTGTATATGAATTTTTTCCCTCCTGATAGCTAGAACTCTCTGTAGATTTCCTTATATGCTTATGTTATACAGCAAAGTGTAGACTATTGATTGAATTTTAAAATGTTAAAATTGATGTTTAAAATATAATTCAGGACCTGCTGCCTATTATTTAAAACAAAATTTTATTAGAACATACTCACATTCATTTATATACTGTCTATGACCCCTTTCGTAATAAATAGGAGAACTGAGTGGTTGAGACGAAGACCACCTGATCTGTAGAGCATAAAATATTTACTATCTGGCTCATAATAGAAAAAGTTAACCAAGCCTCTCTTATCAGTACATTTATAAATGTGATCAATGTATGATGTGTTGCTAAGAAACTAAAGATTTGCTAAAACAATAGGGATTTAAGATTCTATCTAGCCAACATACTAACACATCTTCTTGGTTTTCCTCTAAGGAAAGAAAATATACTTGCAGAAAAAGGCAGAAAACCTTTTTACTTTACTAACAATGCTATTCTTACTGAATTCAGCACAGCAATGGTAAAGATAAGCTGCTGGCCTTAAAACTTCTATGGAAAATAGTCATTGTTTAAAACTTTCACAAAAGCTCGGTAAGATCTTAAAACTACAGTGTTTGGGGAAAGAGAGATCTAATCAACACACAAGAAACATTAGAGCATTTACTAATGAGAGATTTCATGCACAGGTTATGACTAATACTTGTATTTATTTCAATTTTACTCTACATTAAAATGTATGTTGTTATAATATCATATTAATTGCACTTAGTTTCATACTTAATATTTTGCAAATATGTAAGCTAAATATAAAAAAATATAATGCTGATACAAAAAGTATAGTTTAAGAAATAATGTGCAAATATCTAGGGCTTCCCATGTAGCTCTAGTGGTAAAGAATCTATCTCCCAATGCAGGAGACAAAGAGATGCGTGTTTGATCCTTGGATCGGATAAGTGCCCTGGACGAGAAATGGCAATCCACTCNTATGTAAGCTAAATATAAAAAAATATAATGCTGATACAAAAAGTATAGTTTAAGAAATAATGTGCAAATATCTAGGGCTTCCCATGTAGCTCTAGTGGTAAAGAATCTATCTCCCAATGCAGGAGACAAAGAGATGCGTGTTTGATCCTTGGATCGGATAAGTGCCCTGGACGAGAAATGGCAATCCACTCCAATGGTCTTGCTTGGAAAATTCCATGCACAGAGGAGTCTGGCAAGCTAAAATCCATTGGTCTACAAAGAGTCAGACATGACTGAGCACATAGACACACACTAATACTTGTATTCATTTCAATTTTACTCCATATTATAATGTGTATTATACTAGAATACTATATTAATTGAATTTAAAACATTAATACTTTTTTTGATAAGTGAAAGTGAAGTTGTTCAGTCGTGTCTGACTCTTTGCGACCCCATGGACTGTAGCCTACCAGGCTCCTTGGTCCATGGGATTTTCCAGGCAAGAGTACTGGAGTGGGTTGCCATTTCCTTCTCCAGGGGAATCGAACTCAGGTCTCCCACATTGCAGGCAGACGTTTTAACCTCTGAGCCACCAGGGAAGCCTTGGTAAGTATGTAAGCTAAATAAAGAAATCTAATGCTGATACAAAAAGGTATAATTGAAAGAAATAATGTTCTAATATCTATTCATAGTTAGTTATCATCCAGAAAACCTGAGCTTTTAGAAAGTAAAAACATAAGTACTATAGTGAATAATTAAATGGATAGATTGTAAAATCAGATAACCCGATAACCCTAACCTAAAATCCTGGTTCCTTCTCCTTTTAGCTGTGTGGCCTTGATCAATTTAAAAATGTTCTAAGCCTCAGTTTCTTCATGTACAAAATAAATTTAATAGTAAGACCTAGCTCATTGGCTTGTTATTGTTGTTGTTTAGTCTCAATGTCATGTCTGACCAACTCTTTGTGACCTTGTGGACTGCAGCACACTCCTCCACTGTCTCCTAAAGTTTGCTCAAATTCATGTCTATTGATTCAGTGATGCCATCTAACCATGTCGTTCTCTCGTCCCCGTCTCCTTTTGCCTTCAATCTTTCCCAGCGTTAGGGTCTTTTCCAATAAGTTGGTTCTTCACATCAAGTGGCCAAAATGTTGGAGCTTCAGCTTCAGCATCAATCTTTCCAATGAATACTCAGGGTTGATTTCATTAAGGATTGTTTGGTTTGATCTCCTTACAGTACAAGGGACCCTCAACTGTCTTCTCCAGCATCAAGAATTGAAAAAATCAATTATCTGGTGCTCAGTCTTCTTTATAATCCAACTCTCACATCTGTACATGACTACTGGAAAAACCACAGCTTTGACTATATAGACCTTTGTCAGGAAAGTGATATCACTCATTTTTAATATACTATCTAGGTTTGTCATAGCTTTCCTTCCAAGGAACAAGAATCTTTTAATTTCGTGGCTGCAGTCACAATCTGCAGTGATTTTGAAGCCCAAGTAGTAACATTTTATTTACTGCTTCCACTTTTTCTCTTCTCTTTGCCATGAAGTGATGGCACCAACTAGATGCCATGATCTTAGCTTTTTAATGCTGAGTTTCAAGCCAGCTTTTTTCATTCTCCTCTTTCACCCTCATCAAGAGGCTCTATAGTTCCTCTTCGCCTTCTGCCATTAGAGTGGTATCATCTGCACATCTGAGGTTGTTGATATTTATCCCATCAATCTTGATGCCAGTTGCTGCTTCATCCATCCCAGCATTTTGCATGATATACTTTACATATACGTTAAATAAGCAGGGTGACAATATACAGCCTTGATGTACTTCTATCGCAATTTTGAAACAGTCCATTGTTCCATGTCCAGTTCTAAGTGTTGCTTCTTGATCTGCATATAGGTTTCTCAAGAGACAGGTAAGGTGGTCTAGTATTCCCATCTTTTTAAGAATTTTCCAAAATCTGTTGTGATTCACAAAGTCAAAGGCTTTAGCATAGTCAATGAAGCCGAAATAGATGTTTTTCTGGAGTTCCCTTGCTTTCTCCATAATCCAATAAATGTTGGCAATTTGATCTCTGGTTCCTCTGCCTTTTCTAAACCCAGCTTGAACATCTGGATGTTTTCAATTCACGTACTTCTGAAGCGTAGCTTGAAGGATTTTGAATACAACCTTACTAGCATGTGGAATGAGGCAATTGTGTGGCTGTTTGAAAATTCTTTGTCATTTCTTTTCTTTGAGATTGGAATGAAACTGACCTTTTCCAGTCCTGTGGCCACTGCTGAGATTTCCAAGTTTGGTGACATATTGAGCACAACACCTCAACAGCATCTTTTAGGACTTTAAATAGTTCAACTGGAATTCTGTCACTTCTACTATGTTTGTTCATAGTAATGCTTCCTTAGCCCACCTGATTTCAAACTTTTGGCTTATAATTAGGTTTAAATGACATAATGAACACTTGGAAAGAATCAGCACTAAATTAATGCCTCATTGTTGTTGTTTACTTTGTTATAGTCTCTACCTATATTGTGGAAGATTATATTAATTGGCTTTGTTATTACTAAAAAGAAGTGAAGTGGTTGGTTCAAAATAATACTAAAAAACAAAACAAAACAAAACACACAGCATGGCAATACACAGCATAGCTCTGTACAGTTGGTGAGAGAAAATCCTTATAAGTAAGGAATCTTACCTTAAGTTTGTTTTCATTTTTATGTTTAATCCACTCATAATTTACTATTATATTATTTTCAAATTTTGTCACTAATTGAACTATTATTTTAACTCTAAATTAAACTTAAAAAAATACTCAGTAATAAGCACCTGATTGTAACCATGGAAGTCTGTGAAATGTGCTCGCACAAAGGATATAGAAAAGCAAAATCTATCTTTTTAATTTTAAATGAGATTAATTTCTTCACAAAGGAACACATTAAAATACATTAGTTTTAATAATTACATATAATGAGACTAGCATTATCTACTCTTTTGACCAAATAGTGAAATGTACTAATATCAGTACATTTCCAAAAATAAAAAGAAGTTAAATGAAAAATGATATGTACTAAGTTGACTGATTATAGTTTTTTTTACGTTGTGCCTTTTGAAGATTTTGCACAGAAGTCATGTGTCTGTATTACTTTAAACTGAAAAACATGAAACACCAAGCTTTTCTCATATTACATTACACTAAGTTTTAGCTTTCTAATCTCTATGAAAAGAACATGATTACATGAAAAACTTATGAATAAAAGGGATAAGTAGTTCAATACAGAGCAATTTATTCTTACAGTAAATGGATAAAACAGACACACACATCAAATTGGGAACATGTCTTTATGTAGTTCTCTTCTTTTCAACTGCTGGAAAATTAACTGATTGGAAGTATTTAGAAGATTAATTGGTGAATGTTCACAGTTCATCACAGAAATATTTAAATATGCTCATGGTACTTTTGAACTTGGTGTCAATTCAATTTCGTTTATAAGAATCAATAAATGCTAAACTACATTACAATAATCTCAAATCCTAGGTTAACCTTTATTGGTTTGTTTTAGAATGCATTAATCTCAAATTAATGAAGAAGCAAGCTAGCAAACAAAGGTATCCTTGTTACACAAGGGGTAAAAATAACTAAATTGCAACCATCAGAATAAGTCTGTGTATGGCTGTGTGTACTTGAATGAGTGTGGAGGAGGATATGGAGAAAGTATCTATATATCCGATTTAGAGTTAAATGTGCATTTTTTAAGTGATAAACTAAATCAAAGTCCATTTTGCTTTCTCTATAGACTCAGAATTCTTCCAAATTAAGGGTAAAAGGCCTATTTTGGGCTAGAATATTATCAAGAAGATATAAAATATCTGGAATGTACAACTGACAAAGAGTCACTCTAGAGTCACTTCTTTGGCTGCTGCTGCTGCTGCTGCTGCTAAGTCGCTTCAGTCATGTATGACTCTGTGCAACCCCGTAGACTACAGTCCACCAGGCTCCCCCGTCCCTGGGAATCTCCAGGCAAGAATACTGGAGTGGGTTGCCATTTCCTTCTCCAAAGGAGGAAAGTGAAAAGTGAAAGTGACGTCGTTCAGTCCTGTCTGACTTTCAGTGACCCCATGGACTGAGGCCTACTAGGCTCCTCCGTCCATGGGATTTTCCAGGCAAGAGTACTGGAGTGGGTTGCCACTGCCTTTGTTACTAGCATGGTTGAATATGATGGCATCATTTATGTCAGGCTATGGAAGAGATGACTGCAAAATAACTATAGGTTACTATTTTGATACAAGCAACATTTCCCCAATGCCAAAAAAGCAAAACCAAAACACTGAGTAGGTAGTTTTCTATACAATATGTTTGTTGCTGTTCAGTCGCTCAATTGTGTCAGACTCTTTGAGACCCTATGGACTGCAGTACACCAGGCTTCCCTGTCCATCAACATTTCCCAGACCTTGCTCAAACACATGTCCCTTAAGCCGATGATGTCATCCAACCATCTCATACTCTGTTGTCCCCTTATCCTTCTGCCTTCAATCTTTCCCAACATCAGGATCTTTTCTAATAACTCAGTTCTTTGCATCAGGTGGCCAAAGTACTGGAGCTTCAACTTCAGCATCAGTTCTTCCAATGAATATTCAGGATTGGTTTCCTTTAGGATTGACTGATTTGACCTCCTTGCAGTCCAAGGGGCTCTCAAAAGTCTTCAACACCACAGTTCAAAGGCACCATTTTGTCAGCGCTCAGCCTTCTTTATGGTCCAACTCTAACATTCATATATGACTACTGAAAAAATCACAGTTTTGACTATTCAGACTTCTGATGGTAATGTCTCTGCTTTTTAATATGCTGTCTAGGTTGGTCATATTTTATTTTCTAAACAGCAAGTATTTTTTAATTTCATGGCTGCAGTTAACATCTGCAATAATTTTGGAGTCCAAGAAAACAAATTCTCTCACTGTTTGCACTGTTTCCCTGTCTATTTGCCATGAAGTGATGAGACTGGATACCATCATCTTAGTGTTTTGAATGTAGAGCTTTAAGCCAACATTTTCATTATTGTCTTTCACTTTCATCAAGTGGCTCTTTAGTTCCTCTTCACTTTCTGCCATAAGCATGGTGTTATATGCATATCTGAGGTTATCAATATTTTTCCCTGCAGTCTTGATTCTAGCTTGTGCTTCATCCAGCCCAGAACTTCTGATGATGTACTCAGCATATAAATTAAATAAGCAAGGTGTCAATATACAGCCTTGCTGTATTCCTTTCCCAAATTTGTAATCAGTCAGTTCCATGTCTGGTTCTAACTGTTGCTTCTTGACCTGCATACAGGTTTCTCAGGAGGCAGGTAAGGTAGTCTGGTATTCCCATCTCCTTAAGAATTTTCCACAGTTGTTGTGATCCACAAAAGGCTTTGGCATAGTCAGTAAAGCAGAAGTAGATGGTTTGTTTCTGTAATTCCCTTGTTTCTTCTATGATCCAATGCATGTTGGCAATTTAATCTCTGGTTCCTCTGCCTTTTATAAACCCAACTTGAACATCTGGAATTTCTTGGTTTACATACTGTTGAAGTCTATCTTGGAGAATTCTGAGCATTACTTTGCTAGCTTGTGAAATGTGTGCAATTGTGTGGTAGTTTGAACATTCTTTGGCATTGTCTTTCTTTATGATTGGAATGAAAACTGACATTTTCCAGTCCTGTGGTCACTGCTGAGTTTTCCAAATTTTGTGACATATTGAATGTAGCATATTCACAGCATTATATTTTAGGATTTGAAATAGCTCAGCTGGAATTCCATCACCTCCACTAGCTTTGTCTGTAGTGATGCTTCCTAAGGCCCACTTGACTTTGCACTCCAGGATATCTGATTCTAGGTGAGTGATTGCATCATCGTGGTTTTCTGGGTCATTAAGATCTTCTTTATAGTTCTGTGTATTCTTGACACCTCTTCTTAATATCTTCTGCTTCTATTAAGTCTGTACCGTTTCTGCTTTTTATTGTTCCCATCTTTGTATGAAATGTTCCCTTGGTATCTCTAATTTTCTTGAAGAGATCTCTAGTCTTTTTCATTTTATTGTTCTCCTCTGTTTCTTTTCACTGATCATTTAGGAAGGCTTTCTTATCTCTCCTTGCTAATCTTTGGAACTCTGCATTCAGATGGATATATCTTTCCTTTTGTCCTTTGCCATTTGCTTCTCTTCTTTTCTCAGCTATTTGTAAGGACTCCTCAGATAAACATTTTGCCTTTTTGCATTTCTTTTCTTGGGGATTGTTTGATACTGCATCCTATACAATGTCACAAACCTCCAGTCATAGTTCTTCAGGCACTTTGTCTATCAGGTCTAATCCCTTGAATTTATTTGTCACATCCACTGTGTAATCATAAGGGCTTTTATTTAGGTCATATCTGAATGGTCTAGTGGTTTTTCCTACTTTCTTCAATTTAAGTCTGAATTATGCAATAAGAAGTTGATGATCTGGGCCATAGTCAGCTCCTGGTCTTGTTTTCCTGACTGTATAGAGCTTCTCCATCTTCAGCTGCAAATATAATCAGTCTGATTTCAGTATATAATATGTTTGCACTGTTATTAAACAATGTTTATAGAACAAAAGTATTGGTCATTCATTTGAACTATGAGCTTTTTTTAACATTTTATTAAAATAATGTTCTTTTAGAGCAGTTTTAGGTTCAGAGCAAAGTGAGAGGATAGTATGAAGATTTCCCATATGCTGTCTGGCCCCACACACGTATGCATGTGTGCATGGTCTGTAGCTTCAGTCATTTTCAACTCTTTACAACCCCATGGACTGTTGCTCAGCAGGTTCCTCTGTCCATGGATTCTCCAGGCAAGAATACTGGAGTGGGTTGCCATGATTTCCTCCAAGGAATCTTCCCAACTCGGGGATTGAATCCACGTCTCTTGTGACTCCTGTGTTGCAGGCAGATTCTTTACCAAGGGAGCCACCTGGGAAGCCCCACATATATAGCCAAACTTATTATTATCAACATCCCCTACCAGAGTGATGCATTTGTTGCAATTGATGAACAAAAGGAACACAATCACTCAAAGTCCATAAGAGATCAAACCCTCATCTCTTCCATCTGCAGCACGTTCTTTACCACTGCACCATCAGAGAAGTTCCGAATCATACAGTATATAGCCCTTGTGGATTCTTTCGCTTAGTAATAAGTATTTAAATTTGATCCATGTCTTTTCATAGCTTAATGGATGTTATTTTCAGCACTGAATAATATTTCATTATCTACTGTGCCACAGTTTATGTGTTCTTCTACTAAAGGCCTTCTTGGTTATTTCTAACTTTTGATGATTACAAATAAAGCTCCTAAAAACTTTCCTTTGCTGGCTTTTGTATAGATACACGTTTTCTACTTGCGTGGATAAATGCCAAAGTAAGTTTTGCAAGAAATTTTCAAACAGTCTTCCAAAGTAACTGGACCATTTTCTATTCTGAACAACAATCATTAAGGTTTTCTGTAACTCCTCATCCTTGCCATGCTTTTTATGTTGGCAGTGTTCCAAATTTTGGCCATTCTAATAAGTGTGACCTAGTATGTCATTGTTATTTTAATTTAGTTTCTCAACTGACATGACTTGGAGCATCTTTTCGTGTGTTTATTTGTTATCTATACATCTTCTTAGCTAAGGTGTTCGTTGTTTATCCTCCCCTTTTTTATCAGGCTGTTTTCTTAATGTTGAATTATTTGTATATTACAGATTACTCTCCTTTATAAATGTGTCTTTTACAAACATTTTCTCCTAGTCTCTGGCTTGTCTTCTCATTCTCTTGACCTTCTCTTTCAGAATAGATGATTTTCATTTTAATGAAGTGTGGCTTATCAATTATTTCTTTCATCTATCATGGTTTTGGTATTGTATCAAAAAAAAGCATTGCCATACTCAAGGTAATATAGGGTTTCTCCTATGCCATCTTCTAGGAGTTTCATAGTTTTATGCCTTTGATTTAGATCTTCAATCCATTTTGAGTCAATTTTTGTGAAGGTATAAAGTCTGTATCTAAATTCATTTTTATATGTGGATATCAGGTTGTACTGGTCATGTTAATATTTGTTGAAAATATTATATTTGCTCCCTTGTATTGCCTTCAATTCCTTTTCAAAGATCAGTTAACTATACTTACAAGGGTTTATTTTAGTATTTTCTATTCTGTTGTTTTGTTGTTGTTTAGTTGCTAAGTCATGTTGGCCTCTTTTCAACCCCATGGAGTGTGGAGCCACCAGGCTCTTCCATCCATGACATTCTCCAGTCAAAAATACTGGAGTGGGTTGCCATTTCCTTCTCCAGGGGTTCTTCCCAACCTGAGGACCTAAACCACATTTCCTGCATTGGCTGGCAGATTCTTTATCACTGAGCCACCAGGGTAGCCTGCCATTAAATAATGTCTGTTTATTAAAATGTAGACCACAAAATAGCTGCTAAGATTTCATAATAAAAATAATTCACTTTTTATTTAATCTTTACAGTGCATTAGACAATATTCTAAACCATGAACAAAAATTATTTCACTAGCCTCTTATTACAAAACCATGATAAATATTTTTCTATCATCATCATCAGCCATTTTGTAGATGAAAAGTTATACTTAGGTAATTTAATTTCTTTGAAGTTATACAAAAAATTAATGAATAGCATTAAAATAAAGATATGTGCACATAAATTAAGTGGTATTGTCAGCATTAATCGGAGAAGGCAATGGCACCCCACTCCAGTACTCCTGCCTGGAAAATCCCATGGACGGAGGAGCCTGGAAGGCTGCAGTCTGTGGGGTTGCTGAGGGTCAGACACGACTGAGCACTTTCTCTTTTCACTTTCATGCATTGGAGAAGGAAGTGGCGACCCACTCCAGTGTTCTTGCCTGGAGAATCCCAGGGACGGGGGAGCCTGGTGGGCTGCCGTCTATGGGGTCACACAGAGTCGGACACGACTGAAGTGACTTAGCAGCAGCAGCAGTCAGCATTAATACTTTATTTGGACTCTAAAGTTCTTAAAACTGTGGAGCAATTTTCTATTGTGTTTGTTCCCTACATTAATATTTCATATCACTCATGGTATTTTACTATATATACACAATGCAATTCAACAATGATCTGCTAATTAGCTGTTCAGTTCAGTTCAGTCGCTCAGTTGTGTCTGACTCTTTGCGACCCCATGAATCGCAGCACGCCAGGCCTCCCTGTCCATCACCATCTCCTGAGTTCACTCAGACTCACGTTCATCGAGTCCGTGATGCCATCCAGCCATCTCATCCTCTGCCGTCCCCTCTCCTCCTGCCCCCAATCCCTCCCAGCATCAGAGTCTTTTCCAATNGAGTTCACTCAGACTCATGTCCATCGAGTCAGTGATGCCATCCAGCCATCTCATCCTCGGTCGTCCCCTTCTCCTCCTGCCCCCAATCCCTCCCAGCATCAGAGTCTTTTCCAATGAGTCAACTCTTCACATGAGGTGGCCAAAGTACTGGTGTTTCAGCTTTAGCATCATTCCTTCCAAAGAGATCCCAGGGTTGATCTCCTTTAGAATGGACTGGTTGGATCTCCTTGGAGTCCAAGCGACTCTCAAGAGTCTTCTCTAACACCACAGTTCAAAAGCATCAATTCTTCGACGCTCAGCCTTCTTCACAGTCCAACTCTCACATCCATACATGACCAGAGGAAAAACCATAGCCTTGACTAGACAGACCTTAGTCGGCAAAGTAATGTCTCTGCTTTTGAAAATGCTATCTAGGTTGGTCACAACTTTTCTTCCAAGGAGTAAGCGTCTTTTAATTTCATGGCTGCAGTCCCCATCAGCAGTGATTTTGGAGCCCCCAAAAATAAAGTCTGACACCGTTTCCACTGTTTCCCCTTCTATTTCCCATGAAGTGATGGGACCGGATGCCATGATCTTTGTTTTCTGAATGTTGAGCTTTAAGCCAACTTTTTCGCTTTCCTCTTTCATTTTCATCAAGAGGCTTTTTAGTTCCTCTTCACTTTCTGCCATAATTAGCTATTAGAAATACACAATTTTATTTGAATTTAAAATCTATAAAATCAATCACAGTAATAACTGTAAAGTTTTTACTTTTGTTATAATAGGTGGGAAGTTTTGAGATGTAACTTATTACTTAAATTGCTTCTTTTTTGTTTTCATTGGAATGGCATGCTAACAATAATGTTTAAGGAAGCATTGGTTTATATTTGCCCAAGTTGATGTTTCATCACTTTCTATGTATCCCACATGGACAGTGATTTCACAGATCCATGCATAGCTTGACACATGTGACTGTATATTGGAAACTGAAGTTTGGGAAGTCATTCTCATATTCACAAGCATTGAGAAGTAGAAATCTTCTCTATTTTCTTTTTTCTTGACTGCAGCAGTAACACCCTGCTTGACAAACATGAACTCAAGTAGGAACAAGACAGATGAAGACTGAATGACCAAAAAACAGCTATAACTTTTTAATGAAATATTTGAATAATTACTAAAAGTAAAAAATTTTATTTATCAAAATTATTTTATATAAACTGACTTTAATAAAATAATATATTCATCATTTAAGTATTAATGATGTTCTTCCCTTTACATTTCTTTTTCCTTTCAAAAGGACATTGAAAATAAAATGAATATTTTATATTTTTCAGCTAATTATGACAATTATTTGTCATATGAATATTTTATTGTGAAAAACAATAATGTTGCTGCTTAATGAATAGGATAATCACAAATATTCTTAGGCAACTTAAGCCATTTGTGACAGTTCATACTTCAATGCAATAGCTGTGAAAATATATGTAAGTTTATTATATTTTAGTCAAAGTTTTTAGAAAGATTCTTCTCATTGACTCTTAGATCAACACACTATGCACTATTTTGAGTTAGTTTCCTTAAAAATCATATGGTAAACAAAAAGGCACATTGACTATTATGAATAATTAGTTGGCTTTGCCTGGTATACTTGTCCCTCCTCTCATATACTAAAAATCTAACCCACTCACCCTCAAACTGGGTGCTATAGAACAATTTTTCATGTAAACACTAATGATAATGAATAAGGCTTAAATTGTGCTGTGCCCATTATATACTTATTTTATTTCCTCCTTGCAGCAGCCCTATGACATGGCTATTATTTCTCTTTTAAAAATGAAGAAATTTTGAGAATGAGGACATCAGTAAGCAGCCGAGCCTGCATTTGAGCTCAGTCTAACTGATTTCAAAGCTTATGTCAAACCCTCTGCATCTCTGCCTTGCAACAATTAATTTCAGCTTATCCACTAATTTTACTCCCTCGATCCAAATAGAATAGAAAAATAATGACAATGTGAAAACATTTTTTAAAATATTCATGATCATAATGCCTCATGTGTCTCATGTGCTATTTATTTGTGTACATGCATATCTGTATGGGCCTTTTTTTCACACCTGTATATAATGTCAATTACAACTTTTTTATTAATCACTTTTAATGGTTGGCAATTATGGCTCAGATGGTAATGAATCTGCCTGCACTGAGAGAGACTCAGGTTGGTCTCTGGGTCAAGAAGATCCCCTGGAGAAAGAAATGTCTTCCCACTCAAGAATTCTTGCCTGGAGAATCCCATGGACAGAGAAACCTGGCAGGCTGCAGTCCACTGGGTTGCAAAGAGTCAGACAAAACTGAATGAGTAACACTTTCACTTTTTCAATTGTATGTATGCTTTTCCTCAATTTGCCTATATGATTTTTCTTAAAACTTCATAGCTGCTTTTGAAGATAGTGAAAATAAGCTATAATAACTATAATAGCTACATATAAGATATTTATCAACATTATATTCTGTCACTATGTTAAATACAAAGATTAGATTCATATATGCCCCGTCTTTAAAAACTTTCTTCAGAATGCAATGGTCAGAAGAATTTAATCTGGATCTCATAGTCACCCTGTCCCCAGGCTTTTTAATCTCTCATCTCATTGCTTTATAGGAATTTGTACCCCAGAGAAGTGACAATAAAGGGACTTAGTGATAGACTCAGATACTGAATCAAGACTACTGAATTCATTGTTTATACTTTTGCATTAACTTATGCTGTTTCTAAGCATTTTGAAAAAAATATAACTATTTGCCTTATATTTTTTTCTAACATCTAGAAAATGAATTTGTAATTTTTAACACTGGTATATTCTTAGTGTTAAAATTCTTTCATCAAAAGTCCACTTAAATTTGGTAGCTATATTTGTCTAGCTATTTTTTTTTGGTTAATTTTGGTGATAAGTCAATAAATAGAAGAATGGATTTAAACTAAAATGAACTTTGTAGAACAAGTGCTTGTAAATGAATTATTACCTTAGATGAAAGATAGCATAATTCTTAGAAGAAGAAGGTTAAATTATGTGAAGAAGTATGCAAGTGACAAAGTTGGTGATGGCACAGTAAATATCACTTGGTAATATTAATAATTATCTGTCCAGATACTTTTGTAAAAATATTACTTAAGATGTCAATAAATAAAATAGCTTTTATAAAAAGAAAGCCACAAACTATATTGAATTATAACTTTCTCTTGGTTATATGTATACCTCTTAAGGAAAAATAATGGATGAAAATTACTGTATTCTATAAGTAGAAATGTTGAACAATGAAACTGCAGGAAGGCTACAAACCAGGTTGTCCCCAGGTGCTATGCAGTAGAAGTGTGTATCTTCTTCTGCTCTGGGGCACTCTCATTTGGAACCAACACAAGTTTAATGTATGTGTCTTTTGGTTCATGCTTCAAATTACTAATTGAGATAGAATCTGATTGGCTTAACTTACTCCAGGAGTTTTTATTCAGTTGCCCATCACTAGCAGACTGGATGACAAATAGTCACTTGAGGAAACATGAGCCAAGCACTCATGCTAAAATTGTGATGCACAAAGCGCTTGATGACTAAGTACTTGGCCAGCAATATATAAACAATAAGTATGATTCCAACACGAAGATGTGTAGTTTAGTAGAAAGGCAGATGCAAGCAGGCCTGGAGTATGGAGAGAGTACAGGCTGGAGCCTGAAGGCCAGCTTGACAGGCATCCTGTAGGTTCTACTAAGAAGGTAACTACACTCTTTCTATCCCTCGCTTTTCCATCTGGAAATTGAAGATAATAACAGTACCCTGTAGTTTTGTCACAGGCCGTTTTGTGATTTAATGAAATGTCTCTAAAGGCCTTTTCACTCACTAACATAAAGGTATTATTTTCTCAAAAATGCTGAATCTATTATAGAGGAAAAAAAAAAAGAGAGCTCAGGATTAGCATTCTTACTCACTGCCTAATTTTGAAATAGGTAAGCAACTGGTATTAAAATTAGGCAGAAGGACTGTCAGGAGAATTGCAGGAAATGCCTTGAAATCATGATTATTCATATAAGCTTAAGCCCACTATCTTTGGGTCTATGAAACCAGAGGTGAGGAAAGCAAATTTTCTCTCTGTCCTTGTATCTCTTTCATAAGTTTTGGTAAAGGTAGTAATTTCTTTGGAAACAGGAATATATTTATAAAGATTATAAGTTACTCATGACAGTATACCAGCATCTAGGTCAACAGTATGTCTAACAAATATAGTAAGGTAGAGTAACTAAAGTACAGATGGCTTTTACATAATTGTGACCATATATATTTGAGCCTTTGCAATTCCAGTCTTGCAAATTATTCCCCAAAACACTTTGTATGAATGTGTACCAACATTCACTATGCAGTAGCCTTCTTTAATTTGCCATCTCTTTCCTTCCTTCCTTTACTTATAACTAGGTTGAAGGAATGCATGAAATTTCCCTCAATTAGTTACACTAGGAGAACTCAGAGGGTATCAGGTCAGTCTATTCAAATAGGTCATGTTATTGATCAAAAAATAACATTCTTCTGGAGTAAGTTTAAATTCTTTGGTGTTATTAAACACATGGGCAAAAGCTATGTTTTTATGACTCTCAATAATGTTCTCTCTTCCCCCATGTCTCTTTCCCTCTCATTTCTCTCTCATGTCATTTTTGGAGCAATTGGCATTTTTCTGTGAAATGTTTTGTGATAAATCAGAGAAACTGAGTACAGTTTGTTGTGCAAATTCAATTTAGTTCTTACGTTAGGAACCAGGGTCCAATACCTAATACCTTCCTAACTCTCCTTCAAACCACTCTTACTAATTTTATATTCAAAAATGTATGACAAGAGAAGATCTGAAACAACTCAGAGCCACCATGGGCCAGTGAGTCAGAGAGGCCCTGGAAGAAAACAAGTGCTGGGCCTGGCTAGCACGGAGAAGGCCTTCTGTGGCTGAAAGTACACCCAGCATTCTCAGGGCACAAGACAAATATGCAATGCAGAGTGAGGTCTCTCTAAATCATCAGATTTGCTAGTCAGGTGGACAGAAGGAATTAGGTCTTTGAAACCATTGCTTCTAGTTGTCAGATGCCCCATCAAATATTGTTAGGAAGCCAGGAAATATTGTTTCTGGAACTGTCTACCTGTATCACTCCATTTTTTTTTCTTTTGTATTTAAGTCTAGTTATCTTTGTTTCCTCTTAGCACATGGCATTGATTTATAATATAAAATTTGAATATATAAATTTATATTTTTAATGTAAAATACGCTTTAAATGGGCTTCCCAGGTGGTGCTAGTGGTAAAGAACCCGCCTGCCAGTGCAGGAGACATGAGAGATGCAGGTTCCATCCCTGGACTGGGAAGATCCCATGGAGGAGGTCACGGCAACCCACTCCATTATTCTTGCCTGGAGAATCCCCTGGACAGAGGAGCCTGGTGGGCTATAGTTTATAGGGCTGCAAAGAGTTGAACATGACTGAAGCAACTTAGCACGCATGCATACCCTATAAATATGTCAGAGCAAATGTATACAATGAAGCTCAAAAATCCTTACAAAAGCTCCCAATCTTGGTGGATCCATATCAATGTATGGCAAAACCAATATGGTATTGTAAAGTAAAATAAAGTAAAAATTAAAAAAATAAACAAAAACAAAAAACTTTACCTGCTGTGATACTGTAGAGTACAAATGATGCTAAACCAATAAAAATAAACCTACATTTTCCAAATGTAAAAATAAATAAATAAATAATAAACTTGCATAAATATATATAAAAAAAATCCTTACAAGAAACTAATCATATTTCTTTGTCTGAATAAATAAATGAAAGCAATTTTCTATTCTCCAGGAGGATGTGCCATGTCTTTCAATCCATCCCAGGGCCATTATGACTTATTCTGAGGTATGATTTTGCCAGTGTTTGAAAGATGTCCTTCTCTGAAACCGAGTCAGTTTAGTCTGCTAATATTTTCAGCAATCCCACCGCTTATAGATACACAACACAAACATCACATGTGAAATTAAAATATTGACCACTCAATGACAGGGACATTGTTCTATATACCTTGAGACACAGAGAACTAAAAAGTGTCCTTAGGAAGGAATGCAATTCTAAGAGCTGCTTTCTCTGTATATAAACATTAAAGCCAGTTCATTTGTTAATATTTCTTTTCTCAAAGGACTGCATGAGATCCAGCTATGCTGAGGAAATAGCAGTTAATGAAGGGATGGAAATGGAATGGATTTAATTTTGTAGCCAGGTATTTTGAAATAGGTCAGGCTGATGACAGGGTTCCTTGAATGGTCAGAAAACAATAAGGGGAAATGAGGAGCTAGGAGGAATGTACTTTATCATTATAACAGGAGATGAAGAATTTTGAAGAGTAAGTGAAGCAAGTAGTCAGGAAGATGGATATTTTTCTCTGTGATTTTATAAAGCCACCACACCAGCTGTGCTTTTCTTTATGGTTCTACTGAGCTTTCAAACTGAGTCTATGTGGAGTTAGTTGTTGTTGCTTATGTCATCTAATATGTGATACCCCTTCAAACCTGATCCCACAGTTAAAGCAATCCAGTGGAAATATTCTCGCTGGTGACTATAGTATACATTCACAGTATGGGCCTTAATTTCACTCAGCAAAGAAATATAACACTCTAAACTGATAATTCCTTATTAGTCTCATTTAGTTGTGGTTTTGTCTACCTGTCATTGGCCTTGCTTTTCTTGTGAATGTAAATCTTATTATATACAATTTTTTAATTGGGAGAATGCTCATTTGTTTTTTTTTTAAAAAAAAAAAAAAACAGAAAGGGCCTCAAATTTATAGTCCCCATCTGAATTCTCAGAGCCCACCCACAAGCCCCAGTGCACTCAACCACATGTGCTTCATTAAATCTGAAGCAATATCATAGAAGCCTCGCACATACTTGGGATTTTATCTGCATTAGGTGAAGCTTGCCCTAACAATAGCATGATGTTCTCTATACAGTCAAAGCCAAATTCATGATTCTGGATTTTACAAGTTAGTGAGGAGGCAGAATGATAACTGTAACAGTATCATCACAGAGCTGAGCATAAGACAGAGTCAGATGGAAGAAACACATGTACAGATTCAGAAATAGAGTCTAACCATGTCTTTCCCTAGTTCCTTTGATCCCATCTATTTCTATTAGAATATGAAAAAATTTCATGATCTAAAATTAGCAAGAAATAAGTCCCTATGATCCATTTGCAAAAACTTCAAAGTTATTGAAATACCAAAGATTCAAAGTAAACAGTGTAAAGCATCATTTCAATTCTGCCTTAAAATTAAAAAAAAAAAATTAGAAGTTGTAAATTTATATGCCTCCATCATTTAAGGGACATGGTGCTTCTGAGTTTAAAGACAAGCAGAAAGTACTTCACACACACACAAAAACTGCATCATAGGCTGACTGAAGAATTGTACCAGGAATCCAGACTCCACATGTTCAAGTTGTGCCTGGTGTGACAGGAAAGCAGAATCAGCGGAAGTCTGATCTTCCATTAGGCTGTAGTAAATAATTAAGACTACGGTTCACTGTTCTAGAGTCAGAATGCATTACGTTTTTTGCTTGGCTCTCAAACTTCATAGACTGAGACTTCCTTTGCTAAGCAGAAATACGTAAGACTAAATTGACTTATAAAGTATATGAACAAACTCTGAGAGGCAGTGAAGGACAGAGAAGCCTCTCATGCTGCAGTCCACAGGATCGCAAAGAGTCAGACATGACTTAGAGACTGAACAAAAATCACTGGAAAAGGAGACACAGTAAAATCGTGTTAGAAGGACCTCTCTTTTAGTCTTTTAAGAAGGAAAAGTTCTATACTTAGGAATGCCGTTGCTTACTTTCCTCTATGATGGTTCTGTCTTCCCTGGGAATGCTGACCATCTGTGACCACCCCTGTGCCAGCACCCACATCCACAGTTTGTCAGCTGTAGCCAGTTAATCATCTGATTCTGGGGAGGGTGGAGAGCCTGTGGCTAGAAACCCAGCAGAGTTCAGGGCAGTTAGTCCATACATCACTCTGTCAGTTTCCCAAGTCCTCCCTCTGACCACTCCCTTCTTCCCTGCAGGCCTGCCCTGCTGGCCTCCTGCAAATACTTCATGGATTTTCTACACCATTTATCTGATCCCATCTGCTTTCAACCTCTAAGAATTTCTCAAAAAATTTTGGTCTATGGATGGTAATAGTTATTTTCTGGCACTGCTTTTGATATATATTTTGAAAGAAAAATATTCTCCACCATTTTGAAACTGTTAAGATAGATGCAGAGATGACATATTTGCTAGGCCTGCAATCTTTGTCCCAATCTCCAGCTGGTCTTTCTTTAATTCAGTCAAAGTCAGGTCATTAAGTTCCTAGGACATCAGGAGGTTATGGCCTCTTGGGGTTCATGTAAATAATCACACCATAGGCTCTACTGTCTCTGGTGGGATGCCCGCACACATTTAAACAGGTGAGGTTCATGCTTCTTAGTATTTCTTAAAGATAGATTATGAATGCCTGGTTTAATATTAGGTTAAAAATGTGTGTCTTCCCCCATATTACACGCAAATGTATATTTGAGGAAGAAGAGAATTCCCATTTAATTTCACCTAGCCCCTTGTATGGACTGGCTTTGCTTGCCCATGGCTATCATCTATGAAGGGGAGCTTGTCCTGTCATTTCTTGAGAGAACATCTGCATGATTTTATTTTATGCTTCAGAATGCACAAACAGAATTAAAATAGAACAAGCTGGTCAAAATTATGAGAGTCTGATGGTGTTGGATCCATCAGTCTCTTTAAGATTCTTAAAGACTAAGTCAGATCAATTTTGCATGAACTTTTTATCAAACTCACTAATAAGAGATGTTGTTAGACAGACATCACACAGACTGGCAAACTGTTAAAAATGACCAGAAATTAAGAGGATAAACAAATATTTATTTATTTTTTAAACAGATATTTAGATTATGCATTTGTCTTAATTCAGTTATTTTTGAAAGATATGTGCCTGCTTTAAAATATGGGAACAGAAAATATGTTAGAATAAGTACCTTTTAAAAAGATTTCTCTAGTAATCTTCTTGAATTTTAAAATATGCATAAATCTCCAGGATTGATTTCTAATACTGATTTGCTAGTATGTTAGATTCACTTCCTTGGTTTCTTGAAATTCTTAAATGAATTATATCAAAGCATCCAATATGGTACTGGGGAAGAACAGAGAAATAGCTTCAGAAAAAAATGAAGAGGCTAGGCCAAAGAGGAAACTATGCTCAACTGTGGATGTGTCTGGTGGTGAAAGTAAAGTCCAGTGCTGTAAAGAACAATATTGCATAGGAACATGGAATGTTCAAGCAGGAGATGACAAGAGTGAACATTGATATTTAGGGAATCAGTGAACTAAAGTGAACAGAACGAAGGAATTAAATTCAGACAACCATTATATCTACTACTGTGGGCGAGAACCCCTTAGAAGAAATGGCGCAGTCCTCATAGTTAGCAAAAGAGTCTCAAATCAGAACTTGGGTGCAATCTCAAAAATGACAGAATGATCCTGGTTCATTTCCAAGGCAAACCATTTAATATCACAGTAATCCAAGTCTATGACCCAGCTACTAATGTCAAAGAAGCTGAAGTTGAATGGTTCTATGAAGACCTGTAAGACCTTATAGAGCTAACACACACACACACACACAAAAGATGTCCTCAGGATAGGGGATTGGAATACAAAGTAGGAAGTCAAGAGGTATCTGGAGTAACAAACAAGTTTGGCCTTGAATACAAAATGAAGCAGGGCAAAGGCTAACAGAGTTTTGCCTGGAGAACACACTGGTAGCAAACACCCTCTTCCTACAACACAAGAGAGAACTCTACACATGGATATCACCAGAAGGTCAATACCAAAATCAGATTGACTAAATTAATTGCAGTCAAAGATGTAGAAGCACTATACAGTCAGAAAAAACAAGACCTAGTGCTAACTGTGGTTCATATCATGAGCTTCTTATTGCAAACTTCAGGCTTAAATTGAAAAAAAAAAAATAGAGAAAACCACTAGACATTCAGGTATGATGTAAGTCAAATCCCTTATGATTATACAGTTGAGGTGACAAATAGATTCAGGGGATTATATCTGGTAGACAGAGTGCCTGAAGAACTATGGATGGAGGTTCATAAGATCGTACAGGAGGCAGTGATCAAAACCATCCCAAAGAAAAAGAAATGCAAGAAGGTGAAGAAAGTGGTTGTCTGAGGCAGCCTTACAAATAGCTGAGAAAAGAAGAGAAGTGAAAGGCAAAGGAGAAAGGGAAAGATATATCCAACTAAATGCAGAGTTCCAGAGAATAGCAAGGAGACATAAGAAAGCTTTCTTAAATGAATAATGCAAAGATATAGAGGAAAGCAATATAATGGAAAGACTAGAAATCTCTTCTGTATATTGTCACCCTGCTTATTTAACTTATATGCAGAGTTCAGTTCAGTCACTCAGTTGTGTCTGACTCTTTGCGACCCCATGAATCGCAGCACGCCAGGCCTCCCTGTCCATCACCAACTCCCGGAGTTCACTCAGACTCAACGTTCATCGAGTCCATGATGCCACTGAGCCATCTCATCCTCTGTCATCTCCTTCTCCTCCTGCCCCCAATCCTTCCCAGCATCAGAGTCTTTTCCAATGAGTCAGCTCTTCGCATGAGGTGGCCAGAGTACTGGAGTTTCAGCTTGAGCATCATTCCTTCCAAAGAAATCCCAGGGCTGATCTCCTTTAGAATGGACTGGTTGGAACTCCTTGCAGTCCAAGGGACTCTCAAGAGTCTTCTCCAACACCACACTTCAAAAGCATCAATTCTTCAGCACTCAGCCTTCTTCACAGTCCAACTCTCACATCCATACATGACCACAGGAAAAACCATAGCCTTGACTAGACGGACCTTAGTCGGCAAAGTAATGTCTCTGCTTTTGAATATACTATC
>SJYT01025510.1:40860-57456 GCA_006410635.1 Cephalophus harveyi | reverse complement strand
GTCATCTGCATATCTGAGGTTATTGATATTTCTCCCAGCAATCTTGATTCCAGCTTGTGTTTCTTCCAGTCCAGCGTTTCTCATGATGTACTCTGCATAGAAGTTAAATAAGCAGGGTGACAATATACAGCCTTGATGTACTCCTTTTTCCTATTTGGAACCAGTCTGTTGTTCCATGTACTGTTCTAACTGTTGCTTCCTGACATGCATAGAAGTTTCTCAAGAGGCAGGTCAGGTGGTCTGGTATTTGCATCTCTCTCAGAATCTTCCACAGTTCATTGTGATCCACACAGTCAAAGGCTTTGGCATAGTCAATGAAGCAGAAATAGATGTTTTTCTGGAACTCTCTTGCTTTTTCCATGATCCAGCGGATGTTGGCAATTTGATCTCTGGTTCCTCTGCCTTTTCAAAAACCAGCTTGAACATCAGGAAGTTAATGGTTCACGTATTGCTGAAGCCCGGCTTGGAGAATTTTGAGCATTACTTTAGTAGCATGTGAGATGAGTGCAATCGTGCCGTAGTTTGGGCATTCTTTGTGATTGCCTTTCTTTGTGATTGGGATGAAAACTGACCTTTTCCAGTCCTGTGGCCACTACTGAGTTTTCCAAATATATAGTAAATAAAAATAATATTTATTTACTATATATATTAAGTATATAGTAAATAAAATTAATATATATAGTAAAAAAAATTGCAAAAGAGATTATAACTACAGTGGACAGCCAAAGGAGAAATAGGAAGTTTTAAAATAGAACATAATAATCAGAAATTGTAAGGTAGGACAGTAAAAAGATATAGCTAATTTTGAATGTGTTTGAACTTGCATAATTACCAGTCTAAAGCAGGCAGACATAGTTTGGGATTAACATACTTAAAACTACATGAACTACAAATCAAAAACATACCATAGGCACACACACACAAAAAAAGAAAGAAACTAAACCATAATAACAAATAACAGGATCAAACTAAGAAAGAAAAAACAAAAAGGAGAAAGGAAGAAAAAGAAAAACAAAATCAACTGGATATACCATTTAAAGAGACCTTCTTCAGGGTGATAGACACACATAGGTCAAAAATGAGCAGATAGAAAAAGATATTTCATATCAATGAAAATGACATGGGAGTGGGCATAGCTATTCCCATATCAGAGAAAAGAGTATAAAACAAACACCATAAAGAAAGAAAAAGGATGCTATATAATAGTAATATCATCAATACAAGGAGAGGATATCACACTCAATATATATGAACCTAATACATGAGCACCTAAAGGAAACACCCACAGATACAAATAAAATAAATTGATGGGAGTGAAATGATACTATTAACACTCCACTGATATCAATGGACATATCTTCCAGACGGAATCAAGACAATGGACACCCTAAATGACACAGTTCAATTCAGTTGCTCAGTCGTGTCTGACTCTTTGAGACCACATGAATCGCAGCACGCCAGTCCTCCCTGTTCATTACCATCTCTCAGAGTTCACTCAGACTCATGTCCATCGAGTCAGTGATGCCATCCAGCCATCTCACCCTCTGTCATCCCCTGCTCCTCCTGCGCCCAAACCTCCCAGCATCAGAGTCTTTTCCAATGAGTTAACTCTTCACATGACATGGCCAAAGTACTGGAGTTTCAGCTTTAGCATCAGTCTTTCCAATGAACACTCAGTTCACCTTCAGGATGAACTGGTTACACATCCTTGCAGTCCAAGGGACTCTCAAGACTCTTCTCCAACACCACAGTTCAAAAGCATCAAGTCTTTAGCGCTCAGCTTTCTTCACAGTCCAACTCTCACATCCATACATGACTACTGGAAAAACCATAGCCTTGACGTGATGGACCTTTGTTGGCAAAGTAATGTCTCTGCTTTTCAATATGCTAATTAGGTTGGTCATAACTTTTCTTCCAAGGAGTAAGTATCTTTTAATTTCATGGCTGCAGTCACCATCTGCAGTGATTTTGGAGCCCCCAAAAATAAAAGTCTGACTCTGTTTCTACTGTTTCCCCATCTAATTCCCATGAAGTGATGGGACCAGATGCCATGATCTTCATTGTCTGAATGTTGAGCTTTAAGCCAACTTTTTCACTCTCCTCTTTCACTTTCATCAAGAGGCTTTTGAGTTCCTCTTCACTTTCTGCCATAAGGGTAGTGTCATCTGCATATCTGAGGTTATTGGTATTTCTCCTGGCAATCTTGATTCCAGCTTGTGCTTCATCCAGCCCAGTGTTTCTCATGATGTACTCTGCATATATGTTAAATAAGCAGGGTGACAATATACAGCCTTGACGTACTCCTTTCCTATTTCGAACCAATCTGTTGTTCCATGTCCAGTTCTAACTGTTGATTCCTGACCTGCATATAGGTTTCTCAATAGGCAGGTCAGGTAGTCTGGCATTCTCATCTCTTACAGAATTTTCTAGTTTATTGTGATCTACACAGTCAAAGGCTTTGGCAAAGTCAATAAAGCAGAAATAGATGTTTTTCAAGAACTCTCTTGCTTTTTTGATGATCCAGGAGATGTTGGCAATTTGATCTCTGATTCCTCTGCCTTTTCTAAAACCAGCTTGAACATCTGGAAATTTATGGTTCATGTACTGTTGAAGCCTGGCTTGGAGAATTTTGAGTATTACTTTAATAGCATGTGAGATAAGTGCGGTTTTGTAGTCATTTGACCATTCTTTGTGATTTCCTTTTTTGGGGATTGGAATGAAAGCTGACCTTTTCCAATCCTATGGCCACTGCTGAGTTTCCCAAATTTGCTGGCTTATTGAGTGCAGCACTTTCAAAAAAGCATCTTTCAGAATTTGAAAGAGCTCAACTGGAATCCCATCACCTCCACTAGCTTTGTTCATAGTGATTCTTTCTAAGGACTACTTGACTTCGCATTCCAGGATGTCTCACTCTAGCTTAGTGATCACACCATCGTGATTATCTACGTCATGAAGCTCATTTTTGTACAGTTCTTCTATATATTCTTGCCACCTCTTCTTAATATCTTCTGCTTCTGTTAGGACCATAACATTTTGGTCCTTTATCGAGCCCATCTTTGCATGAAATGTTCCCTTGGTATCCCTAATTTTTTGAAGAAATCTCTAGTCTTTCCCATTCTTTGGTTTTCCTCTATTTTTTAGCATTGATCACTGAGGAAAGCTTTCTTATCTCTCCTTGCTATTCTTTGGAACTCTGTATTAAAATGGGAATATCTTTCCTTTTGTCCTTTACTTTGCATTTCTCTTCTTTTCACAGTTATTTGTAAGGCCTCCCAGAGAGCCATTTTGCTTTTTTGCATTTCTTTTGCATGGGGATGGTCTTGATCCCTGTCTCCTGTACAATATCATGAACCTCTGTCCATAGTTCATCAAGCACTCTGTCTATCAGACCTAGTCCCTTAAATATATTTCTCACTTTCACTATATAGTCATAAAGTATTTGATTTAAGTTATACCTGAACAGTCTAGTGGTTTTCTCCACTTTCTTCCATTTAAGTCTGAATTTGGCAATAAGGAGTTCATGATCTGAGCCACAACCAGCTTCCAGTCTTGATTTTGCTGACTGTATGAGCTTCTCCATCTTTGGCTACAAAGCGTATAATCAGTCTGATTTCAGTGTTGACCATCTGTGGTGTCCATGTGTAGAGCCTTCTTTTGTGTTGTTGGAAGAGGGTGTTTGCTATGAGCAGTGCATTCTCTTGGCAAAACTCTATTAGCCTTCGCTGTGCTTCATTCCATATTCCAAGATCAAATTTGCCCATTACTCCAGGTGTTTCTTGACTTCCTACTTTTGCATTCCAGTCCCTTATAATGAATAGGACATCTTTTTTGGGTGTTAGTTCTAAAGGTCTTGTAGGTTTTCATAGAACCATTCAACTTCAGCTTCTTCATCATTACTGCTTGGGGCATAGGCTTGGATTACCATGATATTGAACGGTCTGCCTTGGAAACGAACAGAGATCATTCTGTCGTTTTTGAGACTGCATCTAAGTACGGCATTTCAGACTCTTTTGTTGACCATGAATGACTACTCCATTTTTTTCTAAAGGATTCTTGCCCACAGTAGTAGATATGATGGTCATCTCAGTTAAATTCACCCATTAAAGTCCATTTTAGTTCACTGATTCCTAGAATGTCGACATTCACTCTTGCCATCTCTTTTTGACCACTTCCAATTTGTCTTGATTCATGGACCTAACATTCCAGGGTCTATGCAACATTGCTCCTTACAGCATTGGACCTTGCTTCTATCACCAGTCACATCCACAACTGGGTATTGTTTTTTCTTTGGCTCCATCCCTTCATTCTTTCTGGAGTTATTTCTCCACTGATCTCCAGTAGCATATTGGGCATCTACCGACCTGGGGAGTTTCTCTTTCAGTATCCTATCATTTTGCCTTTTCATACTGTTCATAGGGTTCTCAAGGCAAGGATACTGAATTGGTTTGCCATTCCCTTCTCCAGTGGACCACATTCTATCAGACTTCTCCATCATGATCTGTCCATCTTGGGCAGCCCCACAAGGCATGGCTTAGTTTCACCGAGTTAGACAAGGCTGTGGTCCGTGTGATAAGATTGGCTATTTTTCTGTGATTATGGTTTCAGTGTGTCTGCCTTCTCATGACCTCTCACAACACCTACCATCTTACTTGGGTTTCTCTTACCATGGACCTGGGGTATCTCTTCACATCTGCTCCATCAAAGCGCAGCTGCTGCCCCTTACCTTGGATGAGGGGTATCTCCTCATGGCCGCCCCTCCTGACTTTGAACATGGAATAGCTCCTCTTGGTCCTCCTGCACCAAAGCAGCTACTGCTCCTTGGACGTGGGATTGCTCCTCTTGGCCACCACCCCTGACCTCAGAGGTAGGGTAGCTCCTCTTGGCCACTGCCCCTAGATGTGGAGAAGGCTTTTAAGATGTCTCTTTTTCCTTGACAAACAATTTTAAGGAGGCTGTTTGGGAAAGAGTTCTTTTTGCGGTTTGTGTTTAAAATGGTCTCTTTTCCTTATTTTTCAGTTTTAGGAATTGGAGACGGCCTGCATAATGAAATGGTTAAACTTAATTGATATATATATAGGACACTATGTCCAAACGATCCAGAGTACATATTTTTTTTCAAGTACATATAGAACATTCTCTAAGATAGATTACACACTGGGACACAGATAAAAGCCTCAACAAATTTAAGAAGATAAGAAGAAATTCAAATTCAAATTATTTCCTGAATGCAATGGCATTAAAATAGAAATTAACCCCAGAAAGAAAAATAAGAAAAAAATGATTGTATGGAAACTACATAATATGCTACTTAATAAATAATGGGTCAATGATGAAATCAAAGATAAAATCTTTAAAAAACATACTTTGAGATAGAAACAATGAAAACAAAGTCTTTGGGATACGGCTAAGCAGTCCTAAGAGGGAAGCTCATAGTGATACAAGCCTTTTTTTTTCTAAAAAACAAGTAAACAAAAATCTTAAATAAAAAAAAAAAAACTAATTTTTTGCCTGAAAAATAGTAAAAGAAGGAAAAAAAAAACTTAAAATCAACATAAAAGTAAATCATAAAACTCAGAGAGGAAATAAATTAGAAATAAAACAATAGGAAAAAATCCATAAAACCAAAAACTGGTCTTTCCAAAGAGAAGCAAAGTCAACAAACTCCTAGCCAGTCTCACTAAGGAGAGGAAAAAAAGGAGGGCTCAAAGAAACTAATAAGAAATGAGAAAGAGGAACTAACAACTGATACCACAGAAATATAAATAATAATAAGAAAACACTACGAACTATTTATAATCCAACAAAACGGACGATCTAAAGGAAATAGACAAGTTTTTGGAAACACACAGTCTTCCAAAACTGAGTCAAGAAGATACAGTAATCTGAACAGACTAATCACCAGAAGCAATATTGAAATTGTAATAAATACAATACTGCATACAGAAGTCCAAGGCCAAAAAACTTCACTGGGTAATTCTAACAATGGCCAAATAAATCTTTTTTTATCCTTCTCGATTTTTTTGAAAGGTCTGAAGAAGAGGGAATACTCCCAAAGTCATTCCATGAAGCCATCATCACACTGACATCAAAACCAGACAAAGACAGTATAAAAAAAGCAAATTACAAACTAATAGCTGTGTTAAATATAGATGCAAAAATCCTTAACAAAATATTAGCAATCTGAATCCAACAACACATAAAAAGGATAAAACAGTGTGATCAAGCTGAATTAATTCCAATGTTACAAGGATGGTTCAACATAAATAACTCAACCAATGTGCTATGCCATATCAACAACAACAACAAAATGACAGAACCAATATGATCTTGGCAATAGAGCAGAAAAGTATCTGTGAGAACTCAACATCTATTCATGATAAGAAAAAAGCTCTCACCAAAGTAAATGTAGAGAGAGCATATCTCAACAGAATAAAAGCCATTTAAGACAGACTCATACCCAACATAACACTTCATAATAAAAAATTGAAAGCCTTCCTGTTTAATTCTGGAAAAAAGACAAGGGTGCACATTCTCACAACTTCTATTCAACATGGATTTAGAGTGCTAGCCATAACATTCAGACTACAAAAATAAACAAAAGTCATCCAAACTGGAAATAATTGGTAAAATTGCCATTATATGAAAATGACGTATTCTGTATACAAGACCCTAAACACTTCACACATGGACACAAACTTAGAACTAATAAGTTAACTCAGCAAAGTAGCAGGATATAAGATCAATATACAGAAAACTATTAATTTTTATACAAACAGTGAAATATCAGAAAGTAAAATTTAAGCCCATTTAAAATCACTTCCAAAAGAATAGGTAGGAATAAACCTAAACAAGATGTGAAAGACTTATATGCTAATAATTATAAAACATTGATAAAGGAAATTGTACATAGAACAAAGAGGTGAAAAGATATCACAGGAACTTGGATTCAAAGAATTAATGTTATTAAAATGTCAGTATTGCCCAAAGTAATCTACTGTGATTCCCGCCAAATTACTCATGAAAGTTTTAACCTAACTAGAATAGTCTTAGAAACTACATAGACACAGAATTTGTCAAAGAAATTTTGAGGGAAAAAAGTGCTGAAGGAGTAAGCCTCCAGGATTTTACATAATGCTACAAAGCTGCAGTAATCAAAATAACATTGCATTGGCATACAGACATGCATATAGATCAATGAATCAGTAGAGAGAATCCAGAAGTAAGTGCACAAACTTACAGCCAATTAATATATGATCAAGAAGATACAATGGAGAAAACTGAACAACTTCAGAGAATACTGTTGGGAAACCATCACAAGTGGGTCTTAGGAAGCATCACTACAAACAAAACTAGTGGATGTGGAATTCCAGCTGAGCTATTTCAAAACCTAAAAGATTATGCAGTGAAAGTGCTGCGCTCAATATGCCAGCAAATTTGGAAAACTCAACAGTGGCCACGGGACTGGAAAATGTCAATTTTCATTCCAATCCCAAAGAAAGGCAAAGCTAAAGAATGTTCAAACTACCACATAATCACACACATCTCACACGCTAGTGGAGTAATGCTCAAAATTCTCCAAGTAAGTCTTCCACAGTACATGCATCAAGAACTCCCAGATGTTCAAGCTGGATTTAGAAAAGGCAGAGGAACCAGAGATCAAATTGCCAACATCTGTTGAGTCATAGAAAAAGCAAGAGAATTCCAGGAGAAACATCTATTCTTCTTCATTGATTACACTAAAGCCTTTGACAATGTGGATCATAACAAACTATGGAAAGATCTTCAAAGAGATGGGAATACTAGACCACCTGACCTGTCTTCTGAGAAATTTGTATACAGGTCAAGAAGCAAAAGTTAGAAACAGACGTGGAACAATTAGCTAGTTCCACACTGGGACAGGAGTACATTAAGGCAGTATATGATTACTTGGCTTATTTAACTTCTATGAAGAGTACATGATGCAAAATTCTGAACTGGATGAAGCACAAGCTGGAATTAAGTTTACTGGGAGAAGTATCAATAACCTCATATATGCAAATGACACTACTTTTTTGATAGAAAACAAAGAGGACCTAAAGAGCCTCTTGATGAAGTGAATGAGGGAGTGAAAAAACTGGCTTAAAACTCAACATTCAAAAAACGAAGATCATGGCATCTGGTCCCATCACTTCATGGCAAATAGATGGGGAAACAATGAAAACATTGGCAGACTTTATTTTCTTGGTCTCCAAAATCACTGCAGTTGATGACTGCAGCCATGAAATTAAAAGATGCTTGCTCCTTGGAAGAAAAGCTATGACCAACCTAGACAGCACATTAAAATTCAGGGACATTACTTTACCATCAAAGTTCCATCTATTAAAAGCTATGGGTTTTCCAGTAGTCCTACAGGAATGGAGAGTTGGACCATAAAGAAGGCTGAACACCAAAGGACTGTTGTTTTTGAACTGTGGTATTGGAGAAGACTCTTGAGAGTCCCTTGGACTGCAAGGAGATCATACCCATTAATCCTAAAGGAAATCAATCCTTAATATTCATTGGAAGGACTGATGCCGAAGCTATAGCTCCAATACTTTGGCTACCTGACGCAAAATGCTGACTCATTAGAAAAGACTCATACTGGGTAATATTGAAGGCAGCATGAGAAGGACTGACAGAGGGTGGAATGGTTGGATAGCCTCTCCAACTCAGTGGATGTGAGTTTGAGCAAGCTCCAGGAGTTGAGAACAAGGAAGCCTGGAGTTCTGCACTGCACAAGGTTGCAAAGAGTTGGACATGACTAAGTGAGTGAACAACAAAAACAACAAAGCTGGGTAGCCTCATATAAACAATGAAATTAGATCACTTCCTCACAGCATAAACAAAATAAACTTACAGTGGCTTAATACTTAAGATATGACATAAGAAAACTCTTAGAAGAGAACACAGGCAAAGCATTGCCAGACGTAAAACATAGTGTGTGCTCTACATGCTAAATCACTTCAGTTGTGTCTGACTATTTGCAACCCCATGGACCATAACCCACCAGGTTCTTCTGTCCATGGGGTTAATGTGATAAGAATACTGGAGTGAGTTTCCATTCCCTCCTCCAGGGAATCTTCCCAACGCAGGGATAGTGCCTGTATATCCTGCATCCAGTGTATGGTGGATTCTTTACCACTGAGTCACTGAGAAAGCCCCAAGTCATAGTAGGGTAAAATAAATAAAAGCCAAAATCAACAAGTGGTGCCAAATAAAACTTTTAAGATTTTCCACAGCAAAGGAAACAATAAATAAAATAAAAATGCAATCTATGTATTGTGAGGAATTTTTTTCAAAAGGTGCAACCAACAAGGGCTTAATTTCCAAAATACAAAGACAGTTCGTACAACTCAATATCAAACACAAACCCAGTCAGTGGACATAAGACCTAAATAGATATTTCTCCAAATAAAACATACAGATAGCTATCAGGTACATGAAAAGATGTTCTACATCATTATTATTAGATAAATGCATATAAAAAATGCAAAGAGGTACCACCTCACATTTTTCAGGATGGTCATCATCAAACAGTTTACAAATAAATGGTAGAGAGGACATGGAAAAGTCTTAATTCAAAAAGATACATGTACACCAATGTTTATAACATTAAAAAGTAAAACAAAGTAAGTCATCATATTATAAAAATGATATAAATCTTATGAATATGTGGTGACCAAGAAATGTCATTAAATATGTCACCTAAAGTTCATGGAGTATGTATATATTATTTGTTTAACTATAATGATTACATTTAGGATCTTGAGGGGAAGAGTTTATCCTAGATTACCTAGGTAGGCCCTAAATCCAATTAAATTCATCCTTATACTATTGAAGGAGATTCATGATAGACTCACAGAGGAAATGGTCATGTGAAGATGGAGTTAGAGATTGGAGTTGAATAGCCATTATCCAATGAATGTCTTGAGCCACCAGGAGCTGCGAGAAGGAAGGAAGAATTTTTCTCTATAATTTTGTAAAGCCTGGATGGTATCTTGATTTCAGAGGACTTTCAGAATTCAGAATTATACAAGAATATTTTCTGTTGTTTTAAGACTGAATTTGTGATAATTTTATTAAAACTCTAGGAAAATATTAGAGTGTGTTTGTAGATACAAAACCAACAGCTGATAAACTGCAACACCCATCCATGGCAGTATAGTGATGCTTCCTAAGGCCCACTTCATCTAGCATTCCAGGATGTCTGTCTCTAGGCGAGTGATCACACCATCATGGGTTACCTGTGTCATGAAGATCTTTTTTGTACAGTTCTTCTGTGTATTCTTGCCACCTCTTCTTAATATCTTCTACTCTGTCTCTTATACACATCTAGATACAATAATTTTAAATAGTTTTGTACCAAAAATAGAAACATCTCAATACATAAGGCACATTTTAAGCATAAATTAACAGTAACACAGTAGTAGTGGGGGACTTTAACATCCCACTGAAACCAATGGACAGATCATCTGCACAGAAAAATAATAAGGAAATGGAGGCTTTAACTGGTGCAGTAGACTGCTGCTGCTGCTAAGTCGCTTCAGTCATGTCCGACTCTGTGTGACCCCATAGATGGCAGCCCACCAGGCTCCCCCGTCCCTGGGATTCTCTTGGCAAGAACACTGGAGTTGGTTGCCATTTCCTTTTCCAATGCATGAATAGATCATCTGCACAGAAAAATAATAAGGAAATGGAGGCTTTAACTGGTGCAGTAGACTGCTGCTGCTGCTAAGTCGCTTCAGTCATGTCCGACTCTGTGTGACCCCATAGATGGCAGCCCACCAGGCTCCCCCGTCCCTGGGATTCTCTTGGCAAGAACACTGGAGTTGGTTGCCATTTCCTTTTCCAATGCATGAAAGTGAAAAGTGAAAGTGAAATCTCTCAGTCGTCTCCGACTCTTCATGACCCCATGGACTGCAGCCTACCAGGCTCCTCCGTCCATGGGGTTTTCCAGGCAAGAGTACTGGAGTGGGGTGCCATCACCTTCTCCAGGTGCAGTAGACTAGATAGACAATTGATATTTATAGGACATTTCACTAGCAAGCAGCAGAATACACTTTCTTCTCAAGTGCACATGGAATATTCTCCAGAATAGATTACATTTTAGGTCAAAGCTCAAGCCTCAGCAAATTAAGATAATTGAAATCTTAAATTTCATATGAAGCATAATTTCCAACCACAACACTATGAGATTAGAAATCAATTACAGAAAAAAAAAATCTGTAAAACTCAAACCCATGGAGATGAAACAGTACACTACTAAACAATGAAGACATTGCTGAAGAAACAAAAGAGAAAATTAAAAATTCATAGAAATAAGTGACAATGAACACATAATGACCCCCAAATCTGTGGGATGTAGCAAAAGCAGCTCTAAGAAGGAAGTTCACACCCATTTAACCCTACCTGAGGAGAAAAAATCTCAGGTAAACAACATAACTTTACAGCTAAATCAACTGGAGAAAGAAGAACAAGCAAAACCAAAAGCTAATAGAAGAAAAGAAATCATAAAATCCAGAGCATAAATACATGAATAGGGAGGAAGAAATAAATTGCAAAATTCAATAAAACTAATAGCTGGTTCTTTTGAGAAACAAAATTTATAAATTCATCAAAAAAAAAAAAAAAGGAGAAGGAGAGAATTCAAATCAATGAAATTAAAAATGAAAGAAGAGAAAATATACTGCAGAAATAAAAAGGATCATACAAGACTGCTGCAAGCAACTATATACCAGTAGAATGGACAACCTAGAAGAAATAGACAAATTATTAGAAAGTTACAACTTTCCAAGACTGAATCAGAAAGAAATAGAAAATATAAACAGGCCAATCATGAGGAATGAAATTGAAACCCTGATTAAAAGACTTCCAGTGAGCAAAAGTCCAGGACCAGATGGTTTCACAGGATAATTCTATCAAATATTTCTTTATTTATTTATTTTTAATTTTTATTTTTACTTTATTTTGCTTTACAATACTGTATTGATTTTGCCATACATTGACATGAATCTAAAAAAAAAAAATCTAGGAACAAACCTAAGGAGGCAACAGAGAAAAAATTCAATTCAGAAGCAACATTCAGAAAACCATGGGATACTGATGAAAGAAATCAAAGATGGCACAAACTGATGGAGAGATATACTGTGTTCTTGGTTTGGGAGACTTAATATTCTGAAAATAACTTTACTACACAGAGTGACCTATAGATTAAATGCAATCCCTATCAGAATACCAATGGTATTTTTCACAGAAATAGAATGACAACAAAAAAATTGCCATCTTAAAGGAAGCAAAAATATCTCAAATACTCAAAGCAGTCTTGATAAAGAAAAACGAAGCTGGAGGGATCAGGATACCTGACTTCAGACTATACTTACAAAGCTAGTAATCAAGATGGTATTGTCTAGAACAACAGCACAGATATAAATCTGTGGAACAGGATAAATAAATCTGTCCAAAGACAAATCTTCACTTTTATGTCCATCTTATCTTTAACAAAGCAGGAAAGATTGTATAATGGAGAAAGGGTAGTCTCTTCAATAAGCAGTGCTAGGAAAACTGAACAGTTATGGATAAAAGAATGAAATTGGAACACACTCTAACATCATACACAGAATATAAACTCAAAATAGATGAAAAGTTTAGATATAAGCCTAGACATTATAAAACTCTAAAAGTAAAACATAGGAAGAATATTTTGATATAAATCACAGCAATAACTTTATTGACTCACCTCCAGAGTAATGGAAATAAAAACAAAAATAAACAAAAGGGACCTAAGTAAGCTTAATAGCCTTTGCAAGGAAAGGAAGCCATAAACAAAATGAAAACACTACACTCAGATTGGGAGAAAATAATTGCACAGGAAACGACTGATACGGGATTAATCACCAAAACATGGAAACAGCCTCTGCATCTCAATTTAAAAAAAAAAATCAGAAATTGAACAGAAAACCTAAACAGACATTAAAAAAAAAATATGTGTAGATGGCCAACAGACACAAGAAAATGAGCTCAACCTCAGTAATTATTAGACAAGTGTGAATTAAAACTTCAATGTATTATCACCTCACACTGGTCAGAATGACCATGATGAAAAAATCTACAAGTGATAAATACTAGAAGGGCTGCGAAGCAAAGGGAACCCTCTTGTACTGTTGGTAGCAATATAAATTGATAGGGTCACTCTGAGGAACAGAATGGAAGCTCCTTAAAAAAAATAATATAAGAATTACCATATCTGTCTCTTATACACATCTAGATGTGTATAAGAGACAGTATATATATATAGAGAGAGAGAGAGAGAGAGAGAGAGAGAGAGGAGGAAGCAATCCCAGGCTTGTTCTATGAGGCCACTATCACCCTAATATCAAAGTCAGACAAAGATATATATACATATATTAAAAAAAAAAGTTACAGGCCAGTATCACTGATGAACATAGATGCAATAATTCTCAACACAATACTAGAAAATAGAACCCAACAACATATTAAAAAGATCATACATACTAATCAAGTGCCAGGAATGTAAGGGATTCTACCATATACACAAATGAATCAATGTGATACATCCTATTAACAAACTAAAAAATAAAAAGCATGTGATCATTTCAATAGATGGAGAAAAAGAATCTGACAAAATTCAACATGCACTTATGATTTAAAAAAGAAAAAGAAAGTCGGCATAGTGAGAACCTACTTCAACATAATAGATGCCATATATGACAAACCCATAGGAAACCTCATTCTCAATGGTGAAAAATTGAAAGTATTTCCTATAAGATCAGGAACAAGACAAGGATGTTCACTTTAGACATTATTATTCAACATACTTTTAGAAGTCCCAGATCTGGCTATTAGATAAGAAAAAACAAACAAACAAACAAACAAAAAGTCCAAACTGGGAAAGAGGAAATAAAATTCTCACTGCTTATAGATGACACGACATTATACACAGTCGTTTAATCATTAAGCCATATCCGACGCTTTTCACCCATTGACTGTAGCTTGACAGGCTCCTCTGTCCATGGAATTTTCCAGACAAGAATACTGGACTGGTTTGCCATTTCCTTCTTCAGGGGATCTTCATGACACAGGGATCAAGCCCCTGTCTTCTGCACTGCAGGCAGATTATATACTGACTGAGATACCAGGGAGCCTGGATATTATACATAGAAAGCCCTAAAGATGCTACCAGAGGGCTACTAGAGCTCACCAATGAATTTAGTAAAAGTTGCAGGGTACAAAATTAATACACAGAAATTGCTTGCATTCCCATACACTAACAATGAAAGATATGAAATATTAAGGAAGCAATCCCATTTACCATAGCATTAAAAAAAAAAAATCTAGGAACAAACCTAAGGAGGCAACAGAGAAAAAATTCAATTCAGAAGCAACATTCAGAAAACCATGGGATACTGATGAAAGAAATCAAAGATGGCACAAACTGATGGAGAGATATACTGTGTTCTTGGTTTGGGAGACTTAATATTCTGAAAATAACTTTACTACACAGAGTGACCTATAGATTAAATGCAATCCCTATCAGAATACCAATGGTATTTTTCACAGAAATAGAATGACAACAAAAAAATTGCCATCTTAAAGGAAGCAAAAATATCTCAAATACTCAAAGCAGTCTTGATAAAGAAAAACGAAGCTGGAGGGATCAGGATACCTGACTTCAGACTATACTTACAAAGCTAGTAATCAAGATGGTATTGTCTAGAACAACAGCACAGATATAAATCTGTGGAACAGGATAAATAAATCTGTCCAAAGACAAATCTTCACTTTTATGTCCATCTTATCTTTAACAAAGCAGGAAAGATTGTATAATGGAGAAAGGGTAGTCTCTTCAATAAGCAGTGCTAGGAAAACTGAACAGTTATGGATAAAAGAATGAAATTGGAACACACTCTAACATCATACACAGAATATAAACTCAAAATAGATGAAAAGTTTAGATATAAGCCTAGACATTATAAAACTCTAAAAGTAAAACATAGGAAGAATATTTTGATATAAATCACAGCAATAACTTTATTGACTCACCTCCAGAGTAATGGAAATAAAAACAAAAATAAACAAAAGGGACCTAAGTAAGCTTAATAGCCTTTGCAAGGAAAGGAAGCCATAAACAAAATGAAAACACTACACTCAGATTGGGAGAAAATAATTGCACAGGAAACGACTGATACGGGATTAATCACCAAAACATGGAAACAGCCTCTGCATCTCAATTTAAAAAAAAAAATCAGAAATTGAACAGAAAACCTAAACAGACATTAAAAAAAAAATATGTGTAGATGGCCAACAGACACAAGAAAATGAGCTCAACCTCAGTAATTATTAGACAAGTGTGAATTAAAACTTCAATGTATTATCACCTCACACTGGTCAGAATGACCATGATGAAAAAATCTACAAGTGATAAATACTAGAAGGGCTGCGAAGCAAAGGGAACCCTCTTGTACTGTTGGTAGCAATATAAATTGATAGGGTCACTCTGAGGAACAGAATGGAAGCTCCTTAAAAAAAATAATATAAGAATTACCATATAACCTAGCAATTCCACTATTGGGCATGTACCCTAAGAAACCCATAATTTAAAAAATACATGCATCTCAATGTTTACTGCAGCACTATTTACAATAGCCAGGACATGGAAGCAACCTAAATGTCCCTGTACAGAGGAATGAGTAAAGAAGATAAGGTATATATATACACAATGGAATATTAATCAGACATTGAGAGGAAGGAAATTGGGTCATTTGTAGAGACATGGATGAACATAGAGACTGGCATACAGAGTGAAGTAAGTCAGAAGAAAATAAAATACTATATATTAGCACATATATGTGGAATCTAGAAAACAACAGATGAACCTATTTACAAGGCAAGAATAGAAATGCAGACATAGAGAATGGACATGTGAATGTGGGGTCACGGAAGGGAAATATGGGGTGAAATGGGATATTAGGATTGATATATACACTACATGTGTAAAATATATTGCTAGTGGTCACATGTTGTATAGCACAGAAGTCTGGTTTGGTGCTCTAGGGTGACCTAGATCTGTCTCTTATACACATCTCAAAAATCCTTGAGTGAGTTGCTGTGTCCTCCTCCAGAGGATCTTCCCCACCCAGGGATCAAACTCTCTTATGTCTCCTGCATTGCCAGGTGGGTTCTTTACCACTAGCGTCACCTGGGAAGCCCTATTATATTATTACATACTTATTTAATCTTACAAACTACATCACACTCATACGTGTCCCTTTTCCCTATTCTCCCAGTGGAGTTAAATCACAATTTGGAGTGAAGATAATACTTGTTAATTTACATTCTTATTACTATGCCAGTGTTATTCACAGCTAAAGCACATAGTATTGTATGATTTTTTTTTTTGATACAATTTTTGGTTTTCTTCTTTACCAAGTGTTAATAATTACCTTTTTTCCTTATTAATTTTGTATATACCTAGCACTGATTTTTTTTTCCCTTCAAACTCTTTGCTGGAAATACATATTTTCTCTTGGTACCCTCAAGATACATGAGGTTTAATTTTTT
>SJYT01025510.1:10323-40569 GCA_006410635.1 Cephalophus harveyi | reverse complement strand
CCAAGCATTTAAAAAATAAAACTGATAAAATCAATTAAAAAATTACCAATATACAATAAAACAAAATACCTGGAACATATGATTGAGCAATTCCACTTCTAAGTATATATACAACAGAAACGCATACATACATTTGCCAAATGCTCAATACTTTTTATAGAAATATTATTTACAATAGATAATAAATAGAAATAAACTGAATGTCAATGCACTGCATATAAAGTGTAGTGTGGTAAATTATAATGTAGAATACCTGAAAGTAATCATAAAGATTTATCTATTACCCCCACAATATTTGTATATATTTAAGATTCAGTTCAGTTCAGTCACTCAGTCATGTCCCCATGAACCACAGCATGCCAGGCCTCCCTGTCCATCACCAACTCCTGGAGTCCACCCAAACCCATGTCCATTGAGTCAGTGATGCCATTCAACCATCTGATCTTCTGTTGTCCCCTTCTCCTTCTGCTGCCAATCTTTCCTAGCATCAAATGACTCAGCTCTTCGCATCAGGTGGCCAAAGTATTAGAGTTTCAGCTTCAACATCAGACCTTCCAATGAACACATACAATGATCGCCTTTAGGATGGACGGATCTCTCTGAAGTCCAGGGGACTCTCAAGAGTCTTCTCCAACACCACAGTTCAAAAGCATCAATTCTTCGGTGCTCAGCTTTCCTTATAGTCCAACTCTCACATCCATACATGACCACTGGAAAAACCATAGCCTTGACTAGATCAACATTTGTTTACAAAGTAATGTCTCTGCTTTTTAATATGCTGCCTAGGTTGGCCATAACTTCTCTTCCGAGGAGTAAGCGTCTTTTAAATTCATGGCTGCAGTCACCATCTGCAGTGATTTTGGAGTCAAAGAAAAATAAATTCTGACACTGTTTCCACTGTCTCCTCATCTATTTGCCATGAAGTGATGGGACTGGATGTCATGATCTAAGTCTTCTGAATGTTGAGCTTTAAGACAACTTTTTCACTCTCCTCTTTCACTTTCATCAAGAGGCTTTTTAGTTCTTCTTCACTTTCTGCCATAAGGGTGGTGTCATCTGCATATCTGAGGTTACTGATATTTCTCTCTGCAATCTTTATTCCAGCTTGGGCTTCTTCCAGCCCAGTGTTTGACATGATGTACTCTGCATATATGTTAAATATGCAGGGTAACAATACACAGCCTTGACGTACTCCTTTTCCTATTTGGAACCAGTCTGTTGTTCCATGTCCAGTTCTAACTGTTGCTTCCTGACCTGCACATAGGTTTCTCAAGAGGGAGGTCAGGTGGTCTGATATTCCCCTCTCTTTCAGAATTTTCCACACTTTATTGTGATCCACACAGTCAAAGGTTTTGGCATAGTAACTAAAGCAGAAATAGATGTTTTTCTGGAACTCTCTTGCTTTTTCCATGATCCAGTGGATGTTGGCAATTTGATCTCTGGTTCCTCTGCCTTTTCTGACCAGCTTGAACATCTGGAAGTTCTCATGGTTCATGTACTGTTGAAACCTGGCTTGAAGAATTTTGAGCATTACTTTACTAGCATGTGAGATGAATGCAACTGTGCAATAGTTTGAATATTCTTTGGCATTGCCTTTCTTTGGGATTGGAATAAAAACTGACATTTTCCAGCCCTGTGGCCACTGCCGAGTTTCTCATATTTGCTGACATATTGAGTTCAGCACTTTCACATCATCTTTCAGGATTTGAAATAACTGGAACTGAACTGAACTGGAATTCAATAACTGTCACTTGCTTTGATCATAATGATGCTTCCTAAGGCCCACTTGACTTCACATTCCTGGATGTCTGGCTCTTGGTGAGTGATCACACCATCGTGATTATTTGGGTCATGAAGATATTTTTGTACAGTTATTCTGTGTATTCTTGCCACCTCTTCTTAATATCTTCTGATTCTGTAAGGTCCATACCATTTCTGTCCTTTATTGAGCCTATCTTTGGATGAAATATTCCCTTGGTATCTCTAATTTTCTTGAAAATATCTCTAGTCTTTCCTGTTCTATTGTTTTCCTCTATTTCTTTGAATTGATCACTGAGGAAGTCTTTCTTAACTCTCCTTGCTATTTTTTTGAACTCTGTATTCAAATGGGTATATCTTTCCTTTTCTCTTGCTTTTCACTTCTCTTCTTTTCACAGTTATTTATAAGTCCTCCTCAGATAGTCATTTTGCTTTTTTGCATTTGTTTTTCTTGGGAATAGTCTTGATTCCCGTCTCCTGTGCAGTGTCATGAAGCTCTGTCCATAGTTCATCAGGCACTCTATCAGATCCAGGCCCTTAAATCTATTTCTCACTTCCACTGTATAGTCATAAGGGATTTGATTTAGGTCATATCTGAATGGTCTATTGGTTTTTCCTACTTTCTTCAATTTAAGTCTGAATTTGGCAATAAGTTAATGATCTGAGCCACAGCCAGCTCCCAGTCTTGTTTTTGCTGACTGTATAGAGCTTCTTCATCTTTGGCTGCAAAGAATATAATCAACCTGATTTTGGTGTTGACCATCTGGTGATGTCCATGTGTAGAGTCTTCTCTTGTGTTGTTGGAAGAGGGTGTTTGCTATGACCAGTGCATTCTCTTGGCAGAACTCTATTAGCCTTCACCCTGCTTCATTCCGCATTCCAAGGCCAAATTTGCCTGTTACTCCAGGTGTTTCTTGACTTCCTAGTTTTTCATTCCAGTCCCTTATATTGAAAAGGACATATTTTGGGGGTGTTACTTCTAGAAGGCCTTGTAGGTCTTCATGGAACCATTCAACTTCAGCTTATTCAGTGTTACTGGTCAGGGCCTAGAGTTGGATTACCATGATATTGAATGGTTTGCCTTGGAAACGAAGAGAGATTATTCTGTCGTTTTTGAGATTGCATCCAAGTACTGCATTTCAAACCTTTCTGTTGACTATGATGGCTACTCCATATTTAATGTTAGCTGCACAAAAAGAATACATAATATTTGATTCCACTTATATTTAAAAGCAGGCAGATTTAATTTGTACTGTTAAGAATCAGGGAGTGGCTACCTTTGGGTTGAGTAAAGACCAGAGGAAGATATCAGGGTACTTCTGAGTTGCTGCTAATACTCTTCACTTCTATGTTGCTTAAATGGACTTTCACTTTATGAAAACCACGTGTCCTTAAAGAATCAGCACATAAGGGATAATGTGATCAACAAGGTTTTCCCTTACTTCCCCAACCACAAGAAAATGTGTAACAAAAGTTTAGGTGGTGAAATAGGCTAAGCAAGCAGTTTAATACCTGCCAGTTTTAGATGAGAACTGAGAAATTATAATAAAGAAAATCTCTAAACAAGTAGAAAGAGAGTCTATGTTTCCAAATACACTTCAGATGGATTGTAGGGCTATAGCTTGGTTAGGAAAAAAAAAAAAAAAGTAGGAACATCCTGCTTCTCACACAATGAAAAGTCATAAGGATAAAGCAAAATTTCCAAGACGAAACATTGAATACTGTAGTAATCCAAGTCTAAGCCCCCACCACTAATGCTGAAGAAGCTGAAGTTGAACGGTTCTATGAAGAGCTAATGAGAGGGTTAATAGCCTCATTAGGAAGGCCAAGGATCCCCAATGGGCAGGAGGAAATAAATTGCAAATGGTAGACGTTTTCTTTTCTTCTCCTTCTCTACACAAAATTTAAAAAGTCTCATTTTAGTTTTATGTTGAGGACACCTGAATTTACCTTTTCTTAATCCTTGAGCTAACCAATGCATTTTTATTATGGGAGTGTTTTTCTTAAGCTATGTTAATGAACTATGCATTTGCTTCAAAATCTGCCTTTCTTCAAGATTCATGTTAATTGTTTTATGGCCTGGGATGACTCACCTTGTGCCAATGTTATCTCAAAATGCATGTTGTGGGTTAGGGCCCTGAGGCAGTTCCTTTCTCAGCAATGGCACCCCACTCCAGTACTCTTGCCTGGAAAATCCAATGGACAGAGGAGCCTGGAAGGCTGCAGTCCATGGGGTCGCTAACAGTCGGGCACGACTGAGCGACTTCACTTTTGCGTTTCACTTTTAGGCATTGGAGAAGGAAATGGCAACCCACTTCAGTATTCTTGCCTGGAGAATCCCAGAGACAGAGGAGCCTAGTGGGCTGCTGTGTATGGAGTCGCACAGAGTCGGACACGACTGAAGCGACTTAGCAGCAGCAGCAGCAGCAGTAAAGGGAAACTCTTTTTGCTCCCTTCTGATGTCTATGTCAAAAGCTTTCTCCATCCTTTTTATAGTTTAATAAAATTTTATAACATGAAAGCTTCCATTGATCAAGCCTAGTCTCTGACCCCGATTGAAATCCTCTCCTCCGGAAGTCATGAATCCCAGCATAGCTCAGGGTTCACAGCCATAACCTTTCACTGTAAGACCTTCTAAAACTAACAACAAAAAACGTGCCCTTCACATCACAGGAGAATGGTATGCAAAAGTAGAAAGTCAAGAGATACCTGGAGATACACAAGTTTAGCCTTGGAGTACAAAATGAAGCGGGGCAAAAGGTAACAGATGTTTGCCAAGAGAATGCACTAGTCAGAGCAAACACCCTCTTCCAACAAAACAAAAGTCTCTACCTGTGGACATCACCAGGTGGTCAATACTGAAATCAGATTGATTATATCCTTTTCAGCCAAGATAGACAAGCTCTATATAGTCAGCAAAAATAAGACAGAGAGCAGTCTGTGACTCAGATAATGAACATGTCATTGAAAAATTCAGACTTAAATTCAAGAAAATAGGGAAAAACACTAGACCATTCAGGTATGACCTAAATCAAATCCCATATGATTATACAGTAAAAGTGATAAATAGATTCAAGGAATTAGATCTGATAGACAGAGTGCCTGAAGACTATGGACAGAAGTTTATAATGTTGTGCAGGAGGTAATGATCAAATCATCCCCAAGAAAAAGAAATGCAAAAAGGCAAAATGTTTGCCTGAGGAGGCCTTACAAATAGCTGAGAAAAAAAGAGAAATGAAAGGCAAAGAAAAAAAAAAAAAAAAAAAGAAAGAGATACCTATTTGAGTGCAGAAGAATGGGTAGAATAGGAAGAAGAGATAAGAAAGCCTTACTAAGTGAACAGGACAAAGAAATAAAGGAAATCAATAGAATGGGAAAGACTAGAGATCTCTAAGAGAATTAGAGGGATGGCAAGGGATGGCAAGGGATAATTTCACTCAAAAATGGGGAAAATAAAGTGCATAAATGAGATGGACCTAACAGAAGTAGAAGATATTCAGAAAAGATGGCAAGAATACAGAAAACTATACCAAAAAAAAAAAAAAAAGTCTTAATAATCTGGACAACTACAATGTTGTGGTCACTTACTTAGAGCCAGACATTCTGGAGTGTGAAGTCAAGTGGGCCTTAATACAAACAAAGCTAGTAGGGGTAATGGAATTCCAGCTGAGCTATTTCAAATCCTAAAAGATAATGCTGTTGAAGTGCTGCATTCATTGTGCCAAAATGCCAGAAATATGCTCTTAATATGTGCTCGATATACCAGCAAATTTGGAAAACTCAGAAGGACTGGAAAAGGTCAGTTTTCATTCCAATCACAAAGAAGGGTAATGACAAATCATGTTCAAACTACTGTACAGTTGAACTCATTTCACATGCTAACAAACATGCTCTAAATCCTTCAAGCTGGGCTGCAACAGTACATGAACTGGGAACTTCCCAATGTGCAGGCTGGATTTAGAAAAGGCAGAGGAATCAGAGATCAAATTGCCAACATTCATTATACCAGAGAAAAATCAAGGGATTTCCAGAAAAATATTTATTTTTACTTTACTGGCTAGGCTAAAGCCTTTGACTGTGTGGATCACAACAATCTATGGGAAATTCTCTAAAAAGATGTGACTAACAAACCACCTTACCTGCCTCCTGAGAAACCTGTTTGCAGTCCAAGAAGCAATGGCTAGAACAAGATATGGAACAATGGACTGGTTCAAAATTGGGAAAGTAGTATGTCAAGGCTGAATATTGTTACCCTGTTTATTTAACTTATATGCAGAGTACATCATGAGAAATGCCAGGCTGGATGAAGCACAAGCTGGAATCAAGATTGCCAGGAGAGATACCAATAACCTCAGATATACAGATGACATGACCCTAATGGCAGAAAGATGGGAGGAACTAAAGAGCTCCTTGTGGAAGGTAAAAGAGGAAAGTGAAAAAGCTAGCTTAAAACTCAACATTCAAAAAATAAGATCATGGCATCTTGTCCCATCACTTCATGCCAAATAGATAGGGAAACAATGGAAACAGTGACAGACTTTATTTTGTTGGGCTCCAAAATCACTGTGGATAGTGACTGCAGCCATGAAATTAAAAGATGCCTGTTCTTTGAAAGAGAAGCTGTGACAAACCTAGACGGCATACTGAAAAGCAGAAGCATCAATTTGCTGACAAAGTCCCACATAGTAAAAACTATGGTTTTTCCAGTAGTCACATACAGATGTTGAGAGTTGGACCATAAGGAAGACTGATGTTGAAGAATTGATGCCTTCAACCTGTGGTGCTGGAGAAAACCTTGGACAACAAGGAGATCAAACCAGTCAATCCAAAAAGAAACCAACCTTGAATACTCATGGTAAGGACTGATGCTGAGGCTTAAGTTCCAATACTTTGGTTACCTGATGAAAAAAGCCAACTCATTGGAAAAGACCTTGATGCTGAGAAATATTGATGACAGGAGGAGACTGGAGCAAAAGAGGATGAGATGCTTGGATGGCATCATTGATTCAAAGGACATAAGTTTAAGCAAACTCAGGGTGATTACGAAGGACAAGGAAGCCTGGCATACTGCAGTCCATGGGGTGGCAGTGTTGGACATGACTGAGCCACTGAACAACAACAACAACATACATGTACTGTTAATATAAAGATAGTAAACTCTTATTTAAAGTGGAGTCAAGAAGCCCTGAAGAAGATGTTCTCATGCTTGCACCATTCATTGCAGCCTACAGGACTAGTAGAAAGAAGGAAGATAATTCTTTCAGCAACGTCTGTTGATTTAGAATTTATTTTGTAACATTCTCTCAGTCTCAACTTCTTCATCCATTATCATAAGAATAATACATTTCTTCTAATATAAAAAAGACATTTTTCATATGGGAATTTTATCTCCTGTTTTTACAAAGTAGAAAGAAGATCCGTCTCTGTCTTGGAAACAATGCACTAACCACAACTTGAAGTCAATAAGAAACTGCCACAATACCGAACTCTTGCTCTTCTTCAATGAGCTTTTATTCAAATTAACCTATCTCAGTTTCCTCATTAAAACCTAATGAAAGCTGACTTTCTTTTTGTCTTTTCAGACTTGCCTTTTTTTTTCACTAAAGTTTGCCTATCTCAAATTGTAATTTTCTGCAATTACAAAGTTATTTAATGGATAAAATAAACATTTTAAAATAAAGCCCATTTATATTTGAGGTTGACAATACCATATGTAATCACATCATTGACTTTCAGATTTAGTTATCCAGACTTGTCTGCTATTATAAATTCCATAAACTGAACAAAGAATCAATGTTTGTCTAGGTAACAATTTTCATACCAGAATCTGGCTTTGGTTGGAGCCTTACATCAAACAGAGAGTCAGACTCACTGATGTCTGCTCCTTACCACATTAGCTCACCAGAGTTTATCTGAAGCTACTGGCAGTTGGCAGTCATCTAATTGCTGATCATAACATGGGCTTATGCAGAGAGAAGGCTTGCTGGGTTACGTATAGGTAAAACAAAAGGGCAGAAACAAGATGACACTGCTAGACAACTATCAGTCAGTAGGGCATGAAATCAGTACATAGATGATTCAACCTACCATTTCTGACTAGCCTGATTATAAATCATGTTCATCCATTATCTTAGAGACTTCATAATGAAATAGAGGCCCAAATACCATTATCAGAAACCTGGTCTTTATCATACACTTTGTGGTTTAATCACTTTCCCTAATCCATCACTTTTATTATTCTAGCTCTATTCTTTATTAAAATACTTAGACTTAGTTCAGTTCAGTTCAGTCGCTCAGTCATGTCCGACTCTGCAACCCCATGAATTGCACCATGCCAGGTCTCCCTGCCCATCACCAACTCCCAGAGTTCACTCAGATCCACATCCATCGAGTCAGTGATGCCATCCAGCCATCGCATCCTCTGTCGTCCCCTTCTCTTCCTGCCCCCAATCCCTCCCAGCATCAGGGGCTTTTCCAATGAGTCAACTCTTCTCATGAGGTGGCCAAAGTACTGGAGTTTCAGCTTTAACATCATTCCTTCCAAAGAAATCCCAGGGCTGATCTCCTTCAGAATGGATTGGTTGGATCTCCTTGCAGTCCAAGGGACTCTCAAGAGTCTTCTCCAACACCACAATTCAAAAGCATCAATTCTTCAGTGTTCAGCTTTCTTCACAGTCCAACTTTCACATCCATACATGACTACTGGAAAAACCATAGCCTTGACTAGATGGACCTTAGTCGGCAAAGTAATGTCTCTGCTTCTGAATATGCTATCTGGGTTGGTCATAACTTTACTTCCAAGGAATAAGCGTCTTTTAATTTCATGGCTGCAGTCACCATCTACAGTGATTTTGGAGCTGCAAAAAATAAAGTCTGACACTGTTTCCACTGTTTTCACATCTATTAGCTGGGATAGATAGAAATCCCATCTATTTCCCATGAAGTGATGGGACCGGATGCCATGATCTTTGTTTTCTAAATGTCCAGGTGTAAGCCAACTTTTTCACTCTCCTCTTTCACTTTCATCAAGAGGCTTTTTACTTCCTCTTCACTTTCTGCCATAAGGGTGGTGTCATCTGCATATCTGAGGTTATTGTTATTTCTCCCAGCAATCTTGATTCCAGCCTGTGTTTCTTCCAGTCCAACGTTACTCATGATGTACTCTGCATATAAGTTAAATAAGCAGGGTGACAGTATACAGCCTTGATGTACTCCTTTTCCTATTTGGAACCAGTCTGTTGTTCCATGTCCAGTTCTAGGGGTTGCTTCCTGACCTGCATACAGATTTCTCAAGAGGCAGGTCAGGTGGTCTGGTATTCCCATCTCATTCAGAATTATCCACACTTTATTGTGATCCACACAGTCAAAGGCTTTGGCATAGTCAATAAAGCAGAAATAGATGTCTTTCTAGAACTCTTTTTCTTTTTCCATGATCCAGTGAATGTTGGCAATTTCGTCTGGTTCCTCTGTCTTTTCTGAAATCAGCTTGAACATCAGGGAGTTCACGGTTCACGTATTGCTGAGGCCTGGCTTGGAGAATTTTGAGCATTACTTTACTAGCATGTGAAATGAGTGCAATTGGGCAGTAGTTTGAGCATTCTTTGGCATTGCCTTTCTTTGGGATTGGAATGAACACCGAGCTTTTCTAGTCCTGAGAACACTGCTGAGTTTTCCAAGTTTGCTGGCATATTGAGTGCCGCACCTTCACAGAATCATCTTCCAGGATTTGAAATAGCTCAAATAGTTCATGATCTGAGCCACAGTCAGCTCCTGGTCTTGTTTTTGTTGACTGTATAGAGCTTCTCCATCTTTGGCTGCAAAGAATATAATCAATCTGATTTCGGTGTTGACTAACTGGTGATGTCCATGTGTAGAGTCTTGTCTTGTGTTGTTGGAAGAGGGTGTTTGCTATGACCAGTGCATTTTCTTGGCAAAACTCTATTAGTCTTTGCCCTGCTTCATTCCACTTTCCAAGGCCAAGTTTGCCTGTTACTCCAGGTGTTTCTTGACTTCCTGCTTTTGTATTCCAGTCCCCTATAATGAAAAGGACATCTATTTTGGGTGCTACTTCTAAAATGTCTTGTAGGTCTTCATAGAACCGTTCAACTTCAGCTTCTTCAGCATTACTGGTTGAGGCATAGACTTGGATTATCATGATATTGAATGGCTTGCCTTGGAGATGAACAGAGATCATTCTGTTGTTTTTGAGATTGTATCCAAGTACTGCATTTTGGACTCTTGTTGACCATGATGGCTACTCCATTCCTTCTGAGGGATTCCTGCCTGCAGTAGTAGATATCATGGCCATCTGAGTTAAATTCACCCATTCCAGTCCATTTGAGTTAGCTGATTCCTAGAATGTTGACGTTCATTCTTGCCATTCTTGTTTGACCACTTCCAATTTGCCTTGATTCATGGACCTGACATGCCAGGTTCCTATGAAATATTGCCCCTTACAGCATCGGGCCTTGCTTCTATCACCAGTCACATGCACAGCTGGGTATTGTTTTTGCTTTGACTCCACCCCTTCATTCTTTCTGAAGTTATTTCTCCACTGATCTCCAGTAGCATATTGGGCACCTAATGACCTGGGGAATTCCTCTTTCAGTATCTTATCATTTTGCCTTTTCATACTGTTCATGGGTTTCTCAAGGCAAGAATACTGAAGTGGTTTGGCATTCCCTTCTCCAGTGGACTACATTCTGTCAGACCTCTCCACCATGACCCACCTGCCCTGGGTTGCCCCGCAGGCATGGCTTAGTTTCATTGAGTTTTGAATTGACTAGTTTTCTGTGAATATGGTTTCAGTGTGTCTGCCTTCTGCTGCCCTCTTGGAACACCTACCATCTTACTTGGGTTTCTCGTACCTTCAGCATGGGGTATCCCTTCTCAGCTGCTCCAGCAAAGCATAGCTGCTGCTCCTTACTTTAGAAGAGGGGTATGTCCTCATTGCTGCCCTTCCTGACCTTCAACGTGGGATAGCTCCTCTAGGCTCTCCTACGCCCACGCAGGAACCACTCCTTGGACATGGGGTTGCTCCTCCCGGCTGTTGCCCCTGGCCTTGGGCGTGGGGTTGCTCCTCCCAGCCACCACCCCTGGCCTCGGGTGCCTCCCCTGGTCTTGGAAGCAGGGTGGCTCCTCTCGGCCGCTGCCCCTGACCTCCGACACAAGGTAGCTCCTCCCGGCCGCCGCCCCTGACCTTGGACGTGGGGTAGCTCCTCTCAGCCGTTCCTGCGCTGTCGCAGCCTGGCACTCTAGGCCATTGCCCTTGACCTCAGACGTGGGATAACTAATCTTGTTCACCGCGCTTCGGGCATGGGGTCCTCTAGGCTTCTGCCCCTGACCTTGAATGTGGGGTAGCTCCTCTTGGCCATGCTTAGTGTGCCGGCCACATCCGCCTGTGCTTAGTGCGCCAGACCTAAGTCCTTGTCTAAGAAGGAATCCAACTTAGAGAGAAGATATGATGGTACTCAAATAAGAAAACAGTTTTGTTAACTTCCATTTGACTTTTTATGCTAGTGCTGTCTTAGGACCTCTAAAGGTAGAGGCTAGCATTACTGTATCAATTATAACTAGGACAGATCCCCATTTACAAGAATGTGTAAAATATGATGAAAGGATGTTTTACTAAGGCAGACGTTTTACTTTGTCAGTTTGTTTGTTCAGGACCAAAGGAGATATAATCCTCATTGAATAAAAAGAGAAGATAAAATAATGAAAACAAAGAAGTTGCATTAAAGTTTGTTTTCAACAGATCTTAAAAATGTGTATAACACAGAATGTTTAACAATTACTGTCAGTTTTCATTTTCTCTAAATGTTACTCTTCATATCTTTTTTTCTGGAGAAATGTGAAGAAAAAAAATCTGAGTATTTTACAGTTCCTTTTTTTTTCTTAATTTTTTTCATTTTTATTTAGTTTTTACATTATTTCTTTTTTATTTAATTTAAATTTATTTATTTTAATTGGAGGTGAATTACTTTACAATATTGTATTGGTTTTGTCATACATTGACATGAATACACCACGGGTCTACACGTGTTCCCAATCCTGAACCCCGCTCCCACCTACCTCCCCATACCATCCCTCTGGGTCATCCCAGTGCACCAGCCCCAAGAATACTGTATCCTGTATCGAACCTAGACTGGAGATTCATTTCTTATATGATATACATGTTTCAATGCCATTCTTCCAAATCATCCCACCCTCTCCCTCTCCCCCAGAGTCCATAAGACTGTTCTATACGTCTGTGTCTCTTTTGCTGTCTCGCATACAGGGTTATCACTACCATCTTTCTAAATTCCATATATATGCATTAGTATACTGTATTGGTGCTTTTCCTTCTGGTTTAATTCACTCTGTATAATCGGCTCCAGTTTCATCCACCTCATTAGAACTGATTCAGATGTATTCTTTTTAATGGCTGAGTAATACTCCATTGTGTATATGTACCATTGCTTTCTTATCCATTCATCTTCTGATGGACATTTAGGTTGCTTCCATGTCCTGGCTATTATAAACAGTGCTGTGATGAACATTGGGGTACATGTGTCTCTTTCAATTTTGGTTTCCTCTGTGTGTATGCCCAGCAGTGGGATTGCTGGGTCATAAGGCAGTTCTATTTCCAGTGTTTTAAGGAATCTCCACACTGTTCTCCATAGTGGCTGTACTAGTTTGCATTCCCACCAACAGTGTAAGAGGGTTCCCTTTTCTCCACACCCTCTCCAGCATTTATTGCTTGTAGACTTTTGGATCACAGCCATTCTGACTGGCGTGAAATGGTACCTCATTGTGGTTTTGACTTTCATTTCTCTGATAATGAGTGATGTTGAGCATCTTTTCATGTGTTTGTTAGCCATCTGCATGTCTTCTTTGGGGAAGTGTCTATTTAGTTCTTTGGTCCATTTTTTGATTGGGTCATTTATTTTTCTGGAATTGAGTTGCAGGTGTTTCTTGAATATTTTTGAGATTAGTTTGTCAGTTGCTTCATTTGCTATTATTTTCTCCCATTCTGAAGGCTGTCTTTTCACCTTGCTTATAGTTTCCTTTGTTGTGCAGAAGCTTTTAATTTTAATTAGATCCCATTTGTTTATTTTTGCTTTTATTTCCAGTATTCTGGGAGGTGGATCATAGAGGATCCTGCTGTGATTTATGTCGGAAAGTGTTTTGACTATGTTCTCCTCTAGGAGTTTTATAGTTTCTGGTCTTACGTTTAGATCTTTAATCCATTTTGAGTTTATTTTTGTGTATGGTGTTAGAAAGTGTTCTAGTTTCATTCTTTTACAAGTGGTTGAAGAGTTTTCCCAGCACCACTTGTTAAAGAGATTGTCTTTAATCCATTGTATGCTCTTGCCTCCTTTGTGGAAGATAAGGTGTCCATAGGTGTGTGGATTTATCTCTGAGGTAAGGAGAAAGTTCATAGCAATACAGGCATACTTCAAGAAACAAGAAAAAAGTCAAATAAGTAACCTAACTCTACATCTAAAGCAACTAGAAAAGGAAGAAATGGAGAACCGTAGGGTTAGTAGAAGAAAAGAAATTTGAAAAATTAGGGCAGAAATAAATGCAAAAAAAAAAAAAAAGAGAGAGAGAGAGTGAGACCATAGCAAAAATCAACAAAGCCAAATTCTGATTCTTTGAAAGGATAAATAAAATTGACAGACCATTAGCCAGACTCATCAAGAAACAAAGGGAGAAAAATCCAATCAATAAAATTAGAAATGAAAATGGAGAGATCACAACAGACAATACAGAAATACAAAGGATCATAATAGACTACTATCAGCAATTATATGCCAATAAAATAGACAATGTGGAAGAAATGGATAGATTCTTAGAAAAGTACAACTTTCCAAAACTGAACCAAGAAGAAATAGAAAATCTTAAGAGACCCATTACAAGCACGGAAATTGAAACCGTAATCAGAAATCTTCCAGCAAACAAAAGCCCAGGTCCAGACGGCTTCACAGCTGAATTCTACCAAAAATTTCGAGAAGAGCTAACACCTATCCTACTGAGACTCTTCCAGAAAATTGCAGAGGAAGGTAAACTTCCAAACTCATTCTATGAGGCCACCATCACCCTAATACCAAAACCTGACAAAGATGTCACCAAAAAAGAAAACTACAGGCCAATATCACTGATGAACATAGATGCAAAAATCCTTAACAAAATTCTAGCAATCAGAATCCAACAACACATTAAAAAGATCATACACCATGACCAAGTGGGCTTTATCCCAGGGATGCAAGGATTCTTCAATATCCGCAAATCAATCAATGTAATTCACCACATTAACAAATTGAAAAATAAAAGCCATATGATTATCTCAATAGATGCAGAGAAGGCCTTTGACAAAATTCAACATCCATTTATGATAAAAACTCTCCAGAAAGTAGGAATAGAAGGAACATACCTCAACATAATAAAAGCTATATATGACAAACCCACAGCAAACATTATCCTCAATGGTGAAAAACTGAAAGCATTTCCCCTAAAGTCAGGAACAAGACAAGGGTGCCCACTTTCACCGCTACTATTCAACATAGTTCTGGAAGTTTTGGCCACAGCAATCAGGGCAGAAAAAGAAATAAAAGGAATCCAAATTGGAAAAGAAGAAGTAAACTCTTGCTGTTTGCAAATGACATGATCCTCTACATAGACTAAAGACTCCATCAGAAAATTACTAGAGCTAATAAATGAATATTTTACAGTTTCTGAATCATTGCATTATATTCTGTTTGTAGCACTGTGTTATCTAATAACATATTGAAGATATTAGTTTTAACTTGGGTAATTTTAATTGTAATATTGCCATGGTAACAGTAACAAAGGTGATTAACTTAATCATCATTGTTGACATCCAAACCTGCATATATAATCTGGACATAGTTATGATTATGATGACTTCTAACTACTAATGAAAATTAATTAATTTTTTTTCCTTAAATCTTTGCAATCTGAGTATTACTTACTCAGCTTCCTTGAAAAAAATGATAAATAATGAGGGGATTAATTTTACTGCTGCTGCTGCTGCTGCTGCTGCTGCTGCTGCTGTTAAGTCACTTCAGTCGTGTCCGACTCTGTGCGATCCCATAGACTAGAGACCTTATTTTCCTTAAAAAGGCAGAAAATGTTAAAGACTGGGTAGAACTCCTTTATCCAGTGTTGACGAGGAGATTTGTTTTTAGTAAGTATTTTTTAACTATATAATTGGAGACTGAAGGAAATGATGTACTCAAAACACTTCTTTTGAAAATTGTTAACGTATTTAATGAAATTTGACATTTTTACAGGTTTCAACGTGCTGAACTTGCAAGCTGTTGTTTATTTCTCACAGCAGAGAAACAACATTTTTCCAATTATATTTTTGCATTAGCAGAAAATTAATCTCATTCTTTACTTATTTGACCTAATAATCTAGAATTTATAAGTAAAATGTATCACAGTTTATGATAATATTTGTTTGAATTCAGGGCTTGTTTACAATATTTTTGGTTACCCATGTCTCTTTTAGCTATAGGAATGAAAGTGTAACAGAGAACAAACTTGGCACCATGTTGAATCTATTTAATATTCTCTGACCGTTGTTCAAACCATTGTTTAAGATCTTCACCACCAAGATAATCACGATAGAGTGATCACTTACCTAGAGCCAGACATCCTGGAATGTGAAATCAAGTGGTCCTTAGAAAGCATCACTATGAACAAAGCTAGTGGAGGTGATGGAATTCCAGTTGAGCTATTTCAAATCCTGATGATGTTGTCAAAGAGCTGCACTCAATATGCCAACAAATTTGGAAAACTCAGCAGTGGCCACAGGACTGGAAAAGGTCAGTTTTCATTCCAATTCCAAAGAAAGGCAATGCCAAAGAATGCTTAAACTACTAGTAAAACTCATCTCAAACACTAGTGAAGTAATGCTCAAAATTCTCCAAGTCAGGCTTCAGCAATACTTAAACTGTGAACTTCCAGATGTTCAAGCTGGTTTTCAAAAAGGCAGAGGAACAAGAGATCAAATTGCCAACATCTGCTGAATCATGGAAAAAGCAAGAGAGTTTCAGAGAAACATCTGTTTCTTCTTTGTTGATTATGCCAAAGCCTTTGACTGTATGGATCACAATAAACTGTGGAAAATTCTGAAAGAGATGGGAATACCAGACCACCTGACTTGCCTCTTGAGAAACCTATATGCAGGTCGGGAATCATCAGCTAGAACTGGACATGGAACAACAGACTGGTTCCAAATAGGAAAAGGAGTATGTCAAGGCTCTATATTGTCATCTTGCTTATTTAACTTATATGCAGAGGACACATGAGAAATGCTGGGCTGGAAGAAACAAAAGCTGAAATCAAGACTGCCCAGAGAAATATTAATAACCTCAGATATGCAGATGACACCATCCTTATGGCAGAAAGTGAAGAGGAACTAAAAAGCCTCTTGATGAAAGTGAAAGAGGAGAGTGAAAAAGTTGGCTTAAAGCTCAACATTCAGAAAATTAAGATCATGACATCCAGTCCCATCACTTCATGGGAAATAGATGGGGAAACAGTGGAAATAGTGTCAGACTATTTTTGAGGGCTCCAAAATCACTGCAGATGGTGACTGCAGCCATGAAATTAAAAGACGCTTACTCCTTGGAAGGAAAGTTATGGCCAACCTAGATGCATATTGAAAAGCAGAGACATTACTTTGCCAACAAAGGTCCGTCTAGTCAAGGCTATGGTTTTTCCAGTGGTCATGTGGTGCTGGGAGCCACCACGGTAGATCCCACCCATGACAAGGTCATGTGGAAGAGAACTGTTAAGCAAGGCTTCAGGACTCAATGGGCTCCCTAGGCTTTCTCAAACATCTACCCCCAAATCAGACTCTGTCTGTTTTACTATTTCATGACTTTCACCAACTCCTCTGACATTAACAGGGGGCTATTTCTGACCCTTTTTTCTGGAGAAAACCAACTTAGGGCTACAGCTGATAAGTCTCCTGGACATGAGAAGAATATTTCAAAGCAAATCCCCTCTGTTAGCATTCTAGCTTGCTTGGCAGGTATATCCAGACTCTTGCAGCTACGCATATGATTATTCACAGTCTACCAACTGTGAGATGCATGGGAAGCCTAAAGCATAGAGCCTTTTGAAGAGTTAAAAGTTATTAGAGTAGTACTGGTGTAAGATTTCATTGTTGGCCCATGCTTGTTGCTAAGTTCCCATATCTCTTATCCACTGTACACCTGGCAATGCATTAGTTAACATAGTTGGAATGTAAGAAAAAACAAGTGTAGCCTTGAAATTAACCACATTAGACTTTTGAACTAATTGATTCTTTGTTGTAACTCACTGCATCTTTGCTCCATGAGAAATGTAACTTGTTTAATGCTTTCTGAGGCTGACATAGATTAGAAATATAAAGAAAAAACTTTTCAAGGGAAAATAAGTTTTCTGGTTGAGCAGCCTTTATCAAAAGAGGGTCATAAAATGTCCACAGGCCTCCAAGGCCAGAAGATAATGTACACAGCATTGTCTATGGGAAAGATTTGCAGAAAAAATCCTGGTTTCGATCAAGACAAAACAGATGTAATGTCTGGGCTGACTCTTTATGACTTTACATCTTTCATTTCCCTCTATGTACAAGTAAAGGTATAAAAGACCCTTTTGAAAATAAAAACAATGAGCCTGCTCACCAAAGCAGCTTGGTCTCCCCGAGTCAATCATTCTATCTCTACCTCTCCCTCCCTCTTTTTTTCAGGCTGATCCCTTGGAGCATAGAGGCTCCCTGCATTCACTTATCTGCCCGGGTTTCTAAGACCTAAATGGGAAGATATTCTGCGTCTTCACTCCCTCGGGAGACCAGGAGGGCACCTGTGGCCTCCATGAACAGGGCAAACTTCTTATCTTGGAGTTTTATTGGTTCTCTATGTAAACCAAGGAATATCAGCCTCTTTCTCTCCTCTATTTTCTTATTTACAATATTCTTTCCTTATCTCTCTAAATCATCCGCCAATGCCATTTTACCTTCAGGTTCCCCTGGATCCTGCAGGGGCTGGACCCCGGCAATGTATGGATGTGAAAGTTGGACTGTGAAGAAAGCTGAGTGCCGAAGAATTGATGCTTTTGAACTGTAGTGTTGGAGAAGACTCTTGAGAGTCCCTTGGACTGCAAGGAGATCCAACCAGTCTATTCTGAAGGAGATCAGTCCTGGGTATTCTTTGGAAGGACTGATGCTAAGGCTGAAACTCCAATACTTTAGCCACCTCATGTGAAGAGTTGACTCATTGGAAAAGACCCTGATGCTGGGAGGGATTGGGGGCAGGAGGAGAAGGGGACCACAGAGGATGAGATAGCTGGATGGTATCACCTACTCGATGGACAGGAGGTTGAATGAACTCTGGGAGTTGGTGATGGACAGGGAGGCCTGGCGTGCTGTGATTCATGGGGTCGCAAAGAGTCGGACATGACTGAGTGACTGAAGTGAACTGAACTGACCGTTGTTCACTGTTGCCTCTGCTTAGTAATGCTGGCTCTGCAGTTTTGTAAAAGAATGCTGCTTATACCCCAAAATATACATGACAGTCTATTCTCAAGGCCTTTCTAACTTCAAAGGTATAACAGTTTTCCATTTACATGGATATACAAAGTTGCAGATTAGCAATTGTTTGTTGGAGATTTATAGAAACATTTGACCAGACCCAGGAATATAACTTCAAGAACAAAGGATCCCTGAATCAAGATATTACAACAAGCCTCTCTCCTTTTAGTATAAAATAAATATGAATTCTAACTCAAGTAAGATGTTTCTTAGGGATATTTGTTACTCATTTTTTCAGTCTGCTGAGTTTCTGAATTATCACTGTTCCTTGCCCCCAAAATTTGTTCTCTCATTAGCTAGTCATGTAGCAAGCAGTATGAGCTTGAATTTGGTAACAAAAGGATATGTTGATAATATATTTTATTCTTTGTCCCCTGAGATTGCAACTCATACTCCTCTTCCACATGCTGCATGAAGGCTTACTATGCTAGGCTTAATTCTTTCTCCCATTAGTTGCTAATACTTGAGATATTATTGTTTGGACTAGACGGAAAAAAAATTGCAGAAAGTTTGACTCATTGGTGCTAGATGGGTAGAATGGGAGGAAAGATGAGGTACATATATTCTGAATTATGATCCTGGAGAGCTAGCCCAAAGGCATTCTCCTTTCCTGCCTACATTGTCCCTTTGTGGTCACATAACCTCTTTCTCCAATGAATCTATTATTTTTTTCAAACAGAGAATTAAAACCTCTTCAAAACTCAATCTTCAAATCTTAAACCTTGTTGTTCAGTTGCTCAGTCATGTCTGACTCACAACCCCATGAACAGCAGTACAACAGGTCTCCTTGTCCCTCATCATCTTCCTGAGTTTGCTTAAACCCATGTCCACTGAGTCAATGGTGTCATCCAACCATCTCATCCTCTGTCACCCCCTTCTCCTGCCCTCAATTTTTCCCATCATCAGAATATTTTCCAATGGTTCAGTTCATTGGAACTGAACTCATTGGAAAACAAGACTGTTTTCTTTATTTTCCCAGTTTGCTGAAGTTTTTTAAAAACCATGAATGGGTGTTGGTTTTTGTCAGATCTTTTCCTCCCACATTTATTGAGACTATGATGTAATTTGCCTTCTTTTTTCTATTAATATGCATGTGAGCTCAGTCACTTCACTCCTGTCTGACTCTTTGAGATCCCATGGACTGTAGCTCACCAGGTTCTTCTGTCCATGGGATTCTCCAGGCAAGTATACAAGTGGGTTGCTATTTCCTTCTCAAAGGATCCTCCCCATCCAGGGATGGAACGTCCTTTACGTTTCCTGGATTGGCAGTCAAGTTCTTTATAGCACCACCTGAGAAGACTCTATTAACATAGTTATTACATTTATTGATTTTCATATTGTAAAACAGTATATTCCTCTGAAAAATTCCACTTGGTCTTGGTATAATCATTTTATTTGGTGCTTACTTTGTTCTGCCAATATTGTATTAATGTTTATATGCCAATACTCATGAGGAATATTGTGTTAATATATTATTGGGACATCTGTGAATAGCTTTGTATCAGAGTAACTCTAGCTACATATAATGAGATGGGAAGTATTCCCTCCTTTATTTTCTGAGAGAATTTGAGAAGGAATATTATCATTTATTTATTAAAATATTTAAAAGAATACACATATCAAGTTATCTGAGGATTTTCCATAAAACTGGACTCATCACATTTCATGCCCCAAGTCATTGAGCACGTTCAGATGGTTTCATTAAATCCTTAAGTCTTTCTTGGGTTTCCTTTATGTCTCATCCCGCTAGTAAAGACTCTGCCTGCAAAGTGGAAGACCTGGATCCAATCCCTGGGTTGGAAAGATCCCCTGGAGAAAGGAAAGGCTACCCACTCTAGTGTTCTGATCTGGGGAATTCCATGGACTGTATAGTCCATGGGGTCACAAAGTGTTGGACATGACTGGGCGACTTTCACTCACTCACTAAATCTTTCCTTGTCAAAATTTCCACTTGCCTTCCAAATCTCACTTTAAAAGCCATGACCTGCAATAATGAGATTTAACATACTTTTCAATATTACAGAATTGTTCTTTCTATTTTCTAATGTTTTTTGTGAATGAATTGTTCCATGAATATGTGTGCATGTATATTATTTAGTAATTTAAAGGAATCTTTTTGAACTGTGCCATACCCTCCACCAGGGGTTCTTCCTGACTCAGGGATTAAACTTGATTCTTTACATCTTCTGCATTGGCAGACAGATTCTTTACCACTAGCACCACCCGATAAGTCCAATTATTTAATGGTTTTGATAATTAAAAGTGAATTTTTAAACTGTGGAGGTAAATGCTTGAATTCATAGTGCATTTTAATAGTTTAAATAAGAACTATCCTTTCATTCCTCCGAAAGCAACAACTTCTTGTGATTAATGTATTTTGATAACTTTAGGTTTATATTTTCTTAATTCATTTAGAAGTATTTCCTATGCTTAGAATTAATATTAGTCTTATTGGTGCTCACTAGCCAAATTTTGGAGAAGTAAATGACAACCCACTCCAGTATTCCTGCCTGGAAAATTCCATGGACAGAGGATCCTGGTGGGTTACAGTCCATGGGATCACAAGAGTCAAACAAAGCTAAGAGACTAAACCATCACCACCAGCCAAGTTTACCAGAAACACACCAATACTCAAACAACAGATATTATAAGGAAATAAAGGAAATATTAGTAAGATGTTCAATTCAGTTCAGGCACTCAGTCGTGCCTGACTCTTTGTGACCTTGTGGACTACAGCCCACCAGTCTTCCCTGTCCATCTCCAACTCGAGAGCTTGCTCAAACTCATGTCCATAGAGTTGGTTATGCCATTCATCTCATTCTCTGGCATCCCCTTCTCCTTCTTCCTTCAATCCTTCTGCCAGCATCAAGGTTTTTTCCAATGTGTCAGTTCTTAGCATCGGATGACCAAAGTACTGGAGTTTCAGTTTCAGCATCAGTGCTTCCAATGAATATTCAGGACTGATTTCCTTTAGGATTGACTAGTTTGACTTGGCAGTTCAAAGGAATCCCAAGAGTCTTCTCTGACACCACAGTTCAAAAACATAAATTCTTCAGTGCTCAGCTTTCTTTATGGAAAGCTTATGAAAGAAGATGTTAGCTGATGTATTGTCACTGTGATAGGTGGTCTGGGGAAGAGTTCAATAAACCAGATTGCATTTCATTTTTTTTAAATTTAATTATTTTAATTTGAGAATAGTTACTTTACAATATTGTCATGGTTTTTGCCATACATTAGTATGAATCACACATGGGTATAGATCCTCCATCCTGAAATTCCTCCCATCTTCCCCCCCCTTCCCACTCCATCCCCGCAGGTTGTCACAGAACACAGGCTTCAGGTGCCCTGCTTCATATATCAAACTCGCACATCTATTTTACATATGATAATGTATATGTTTCAATCAGATTACATTTTAGAATTGAATGCTATTAAGAGGCATTAGTAATTCTATTAAGTAATAATGCGTAAAAAAAATTTAGCAAATGGCTATTGCAGTAATGGTTCAGGTTTTGGAATCAGGGAAAGAGACTGAATTGTAGGCCACTGAAACAAAAAGCAGGAGACTTTTTAAATCCTAGGGGCATTAGGTCACATGGACCACCGAGATCAAGTGAAGTTGCTCAGTTATGTCTGACTCTTTGTGACCTCACGGACTGTAGCCACACTCCTCCATCCATGGGGTTTTCCAGGCAAGAGTACTGGAGTGGGTTGCCATTTCCTTCTCCAGAGGATCTTCATGACCCAGGGATCGAATCTGGGTCTCCTGCATTGTAGGAAGACACTTTATTGTCTGAGCCACAAGAGAAATCCTCACATAGCCTTATCTAACTCAGTGAAACAATGAATCATGCCGAGTAGGGCCACCCAAGACAGATGGGTCATAGTGAAGAGTTCTGACAAAATGTAGTCCACTGGAGAAGAGAATGGCAAACTACTTCAGTATTCTTGTCTTGAAAACCCCAAGAATAGTATGAAAAGGCAAAAAGATAGGCCACTGAAAGAGGAACTCCCTAGGTTGGTAGGTGCATAATATGCCATTGGAGAAGAGTGGAGAAATAACTCCAGAAAGAATGAAGAAACAGAGCCAAAGTGAAAACAATACCCAGTTGTGCATGTGACTGGTAATGAAAGTAAAGTCTGATGCTGTAAAGAGCAATATAGCATAGGAACCTGGAATGTTAGGTGCATGAATCAAGGTAAATTGGAAGTGGTCAAACAGGGAATGGCAGGAGTGAACATTGACATTTTAGGAATCAGTGAATTGAAGTGGACTGGAATAGGCGAATTTAACTCAGATGGCCATTGTATCTATTATTGTGGGCAAGAATCCCTTAGAAGAAATGGAGTAGTCCTCATAGTCAACAAAGGAGTCCAAAATTGAGTTCTTGGTGCAATCTTAAAAACGACTGAATGATCTCTCTTTGTTTCCAAGGCAAACCATTCATTATCACAGTAATCCAAGTCTATGCCTTGGTCAGTAATGCTGAAAAAGCTGAAGTAGAATGGTTCTATCAAGACCTACAAGACCTTCTACAATTAACACCCCCCCCAAAAAGATATCCTTTTCATTATAGGGGACTGGAATATAAAAGTAGGAAGTCAAGAGATGCCTGTAGTAACAGGCAAGTTTGGGCTCAGAGTACAAAATGAAGCAGAGGAAAGGCTAACACAGTTTGGCCAAGAGAATGCACTGGTCACAACAAAAACCCTCATCGAAAAATACAAGAGAAGTCTCTACACATGGACATCACCAGATGGTCAATACTGAAATAAAATTGATTATATTCCTTCCAGCCAAAGATGGAGAAGCTCTATACAGTCAGCAAAAATAATATGAGGAGTTGACTGTGGCTCAGATCATGAACTCCTTATTGCCAAATGCACACTTAATCTGAAGAAAGTAGGGAAAACCACTAGATCATTCAGGTATGACCTAAATCAAATCCCTTATGAATATACAGTGGCAGTGATGAATAGATTCAAGGGATTAGATCTGATAGACAGAGTGCCTGAAGAATTATGGATGGAGGCTAATGATATTGTACAGGAGGCAGTGATCAAGACTAACTCCAATAAAAAGAAAGGCAAAATGGTTGTCTGAGAAGGCCTTACAAATATCTCAGAAAAGAAGAGAAGCAAAAGGCAATGGAGAAAAGGAAAGATATATCCATTTGAATACAGAGTTACAAAGAAGAGCAAGGAGAGATAAGAAAGCCCTCCTCAGTGATCAATGCAAAGAAATAGAGGAAAACAATAGAATGGGAAAGAATAGAGAGCTCGTCAAGAAAATTAGATATACCAAGGGAATATTTCATGCAAATATGGGCACAATAGAGGGCAGAAATGGTATGGATTTAACATAAGCAAAATATATTAAGAAGAGATGGCAAGAATACACAGAAGAACTATACAAAAAAGATCTTCGTGACCCAGATAACAATGATGGTGTGATCACTCATCTAGAGCCAGACATTCTGGAATGTGAAGTCAAATGGGCCTTAGGAAGCATCACCATGAATAAAGCTAGTGAAGGTGATGGAATTCCAGTTGAACAATTTCAAATCCTAGAAGACGATACTGTGAAAGTGCTACACTCAATATGTCAGCAAATCTAGAAAACTCAGCACTGGCCACAGGACTGGAAAATGTGTTTTCATTTCAATCCCAAATAAAGCCAATGCCAAAGAATGTTCAAGCTATCCCACAATTGCAGTCATCTCACGCACCAGTAAAGTAATGCTCAAAATTCTCCATGCCATGTTTCAACAGTGTGTGAAATGTAACTTCCAGATGTTCAAGCTGGATTTAGAAAGGGCACAGGAATCAGAGATCAAATTGCCAATATCCACTGGATCATCAAAAAAGCAAGAGAGTTCCAGAAAAACATCTACTTTTGCTTTAATGACTACACTTAAAATTTGACTGTGTAGAACACATCAAACTGGAAAATTCTTTTTTTTTTTTTTTTAAATTTCACTTTATTTTGCTTTACATTACTGTATTGGTTTTGCCATACATCAACATGAATCTGCCACAGCTGTACGTGATCTCCCAATTCTGAACCCCACTCCCACCTCCCTCCCCATACAACCTCTCTGGGTCATCCCAGTGCACCAGCCCCAAGCATCCTGTATCCTGCATCAAACCTAGACTGGCGATTCGTTTCTTACATGATATTATACATGTTTCAATGCCATTCTCCCAAATCAACCCACCCTCTCCCTGTCCACCAGAGTCCAAAAGTCTGCTCTATACATCTGTGTCTCTTTTGCTGTCTCACATACAGGGTTATCATTATCATATTTCTAAATTCCATATATATGTGTTAGTATACTGTACTTGTGTTTTTCTTTCTGTCTTACTTCCCTCTGTATAATTGGCTTCAGTTTCATCCACCTCACTAGAACTGATTCAAATGTATTCTTTTTAATGACTGAGTAATACTCCATTGTGTATATGTACCACAGCTTTCTTATCCATTCATCTGCTGATGGATATCTAGGTTGCTTCTATGTCCTGGCTATTATAAACAGTGCTGTGATGAACATTGGGGTACACATGTCTCTTTCAATTCTGGTTTCCTCAGTGTGCACTTCCCAGAATACTGGAAATAAATGCAAAAATAAACAAATGGGATCTAATTAAAATTAAAAACTTCTGCACACAAAGGAAACTATAAGCAAGGGGAAAAAACAGCCTTCAGAATGGGAGAAATTAATAGCAAATGAAGCAACTGACAAACAACTAATCTCAAAAATATACAAGCAACTCCTGCAGCTCAATTCCAGAAAAATAAATGACCCAATCAAAAAATGGGCCAAAGAACTAAATAGACATTTCTCCAAAGAAGACATACAGATGGATAACAAACACATGAAAAGATGCTCAACATCACTCATTATCAGACAAATGCAAATCAAGACCACAATGAGGTACCATTTCACACCAGCCAGAATGGCTGCTATCCAAATGTCTACAAGCAATAAATGCTAGAGAGGGTGTGGAGAAAAGGGAACCCTCTTACACTGCTGGTGGGAATGCAAACTAGTACAGCCACTATGGAGAACAGTGTGGAGATTCCTTAAAAAACTGGAAAATTCTTAAAGAGACTGGAATACAAGGCCACCTTACCTGACTTCTGAGAAATCTGTATGCAGTTCAAGAAGCAACAGTTAAAACTGGACATGGACTGGTTCCAAATCAGGAAAGGAGTACATTAAGGCTGTATATTGTCACTCTGCTTATTTAACTCATATGCAGAGTACATCATGTGAAATGCTGGACTGGATGAAGCACAAGCTGGAATCAAGATTGATGGGAGAAATATCAATAACCTCAGATATGCAGATGACACCATCCTTATGGAAGAAAGTGAAGAAGAACTAAAGAGCCTCTTGATGAAAATAAAAAAGAGAGTGAAAAAGTTGGCTTAAAACTCAACATTCAGAAAACTAAGTTCAGTTCAGTAGCTCAGTTCAGTTCAGTCGCTCAGTTGTGTCCTACACTTTGTGACCCCATGAATCGCAGCACGCCAGGCCTCCCTGTCCATCACCAACTCCCAGAGTTCACTTAGACTCACGTCCATCGAGTCAGTGATGCCATCCAGCCATCTCATCCTCGGTCATCCCCTTCTCTTCCTGCCCCTCCCAGCATCAGAGTCTTCTCCAGTGAGTCAACTCTTTGTGTGAATTGGCCAAAGTACTGGAGTTTTAGCTTTAGCATATTCCTTCCAAAGAAGTCCCAGGGCTGATCTCCTTCAGAATGGACTGGTTTGATCTCCTTGCAGTCTAAGGGACTCTCAAAAGTCTCCAACACCACAGTTCAAAAGCATCAATTCTTTGGCATTCAACTTTCTTCACAGTCCAACTCTCACAGGCATACATGACCATTGGAAAAACAATAGCCTTGACTAGATGGACCTTTCTTGGCAAAGCAATGTCTCTGTTTTTAAATATGTTATCTAGTTTGGTCATAACTTTTCAAGGAGTAAGCGTCTTTTAATTTCATGGCTGCAGCTCAGTTGTGTCCAAATCTTTGCAACCCCATGGACTGCACCATGCCAGTTCTCCCTGTCCATCACCAATACCCCGAGTTCACTCAATCTCATGTCCATTGAGTAGGTGATGCCATCTAGCCATCTCATCCTCTGTCGTCCCCTTCTCCTCCTGCCCCGAATCTCTCCCAGCATCAGGGTCTTTTCCAATAAGTCAACTCTTCGCATGAGGTGGCCAAAATACTGGAGTTTCAGCTTCAGCATCATTTCTTCCAAAGAAGACCGAGGAATGATCTTATTTAGGATGGACTGGTTGGATCCCCTTGCAGTCCAAGGGACTCTCAAGAGTCTTCTCCAACACCACAGTTCAAAAGCATCAATTCTTTGGTGCTCAGAACCCGAAAAGACTGAATTGCTTTTGAGTTGCTAAAGCAATCCTAAGAAGAACAAAACTGGAGGCATCACACTTTCTGATTTCAAAATATACAGCAAGGTCTACTCTTTAGGACAATATAATACTAGCATAAAACAGACACAGAAACCAATGGAACAGAATCAAAACTCAGAAATAAGTTTATATATGTAAAATCAACTAATATTTGACAAGGGACTCAAGTATACTCACTGGGAAAAAGATAGCCTCTTCAAAAAAAATTGGGGGGAAACTAAATATTCAGATCCAAGATAATGAAACTGGACCCTGATCTTTTTCCATTCACAAAAATTTACTCAACATAGATTTAAGACTTAAATGTAAGGCCTGAAACCATAAAATTCCTAGAAGAAAGCCTAAGGTAAAATCTCACGGTTGGTCTTGGAAATGATTTTATGGCTGTGATACCAAAAGCAGACCCAAAAAATAAACATAAATAAATGAGACTACAGCAAACTATAAAGTTTCTGCACATCAAAGGAAAGCAAATGAAAAGATGACTCTATGGACTGAGGAAAAAATATCTACAAACAATCTATCTGGCAAGAGGTTGATATCAAAAATATAAAGGGGATGCAATGACTTATAGTGAAAAAACACTATTTCAAATTAAAAAATATGCAAAGGACCTGAATAGTCAGTTTTCTGAAATATATATTCAAAAGACCATGATATAGAGAAAAAGTTGCTCAGTATCACTAATCATCAGGGAAATAAAAATCAAAACCCCAGTGAGATATCATATCAAATCTGTTAGAATGGCTATTGTCAAAAAAAAAAAAAAAAAAACAATGGATAACAAGTGCTGGAAGGGATGTAGAAAAAATGGATCCCTTGTATACTGTTGGTGGTGGGGATTCAAATTGGTACAGACACTATGAAAAACAGTAAGGAAATCTATAAATTGCTTTGAGTAGTATACTCATCTTCTCTATATTGATTCTTCTGATCCATGAACGTGGTATATTTCTCCATCTATTAGTGTCCTCTTTGATTTCTTTCCCCAGTGTTTTATAGTTTTCTATATACAGGTCTTTTGTTTCTTTACTTAGATATATTCCTAAGTATTTTATTCTTTTCATTGCAATGGTGAATGGAATTGTTCCCTTAATTTCTCTTTATATTTTTTCAATATTAGTGTACAGGAATGCAAGGGATTTCAGTGTGTTGATTATATATCCTGCAAGTTTACTATATTCATTGATTAGCTCTAGTAATTTTCTGATGGAGTCTTTAGGGTTTTCTATGTAGAGGATCATGTCATCTGCAAACAATGAGAGTTTTACTTCTTGTTTTCCAATTTGGATTACTTGTATTTAATTTTTTCCTCTGATTGCTGTGGCCCAAACTTCCAGAACTATGTTGAATAGTAGTTGTGAAAGTGGGCACCCTTGTCTTGTTCCTGACTTTAGGGGAAATGCTTTCAATTATTCACCATTGAGGATAATGTTTGCTGTGGGTTTGTCATATATAGCTTTTATTATGTTGAGGTATGTTCCTTCTATTCCTGCTTTCTTGAGAGTTTTTATCATAAATTGATGTTGAATTTTTTCAAACGCTTTCTCTGCATCTATTGAGATAATCATATGGCTTCTATTTTTTAATGTGTTAATGTGGTACATTATATTGATTGATTGTATTGAATATTGAAGAATGCTTGCATCCCTTGGATAAAGCCCACTTGGTCAGGCTGTATCATCTTTTTAATATGTTTTTGGATTCTGATTGCTAGAATTTTGTTAAGGATTTTTGCATCTATGTTCATCAGTGATATTGGCCTGTAGTTTTCTTTTTTTGTGGCATCTTTGTCTGGTTTTGGTATTAGGGTGATGGTGGCCCCATAGAATAAGTTTGGAAGTTTACCTTCCTCTGCAATTTTCTGTAAGAGTTTGAGTAGGATAAGTGTTAACTCTTCTCTAAATTTTTGGTAGAATTCAGCTGTGAAGCTGTCTGGACCTGGGCTTTTGTTTGCTGGAAGATTTCTGATTACAGTTTCAATTTCAGTGCTTGTGATGGGTCTCTCAAGATTTTCTATTTCATTTTGATTCAGTTTTGGAAAGTTGTACTTTTCTAAGAACTTGTCCATTTCTTCCACGTTGTCCATTTTATTGGCATATAATTGCTGATAGTAGTCTCTTATGATCTTTTGTGTTTCTGTGTTGTCTGTTGTGATCCCTCCATTTTCATTTACAATTTTATTTATTTGATTTTTCTCTCTTTGTTTCTTAATAAGTCTGGCTAATGGTCTGTCAATTTTATTTATCTTATCAAAGAATCAGCTATTACCTTTGTTGATTTTTGCTATGGTCTCTTTTGTTTCTTTTGCATTTATTTCTGCCCTAATTTTAAAGATTTCTTTCATTCTACCAACCCTGGGGTTCTTCATGTCTTCCTTTTCTAGTTGCTTTAGGTGTAGAGTGAGGTTATTTATTTGACTTTTCTCTTGTTTCTTGAGGTATGCCTGTATTGCTATGAACCTTCCCCTTAGCACTGCTTTTACAGTGTCCCACAGGTTTTCGGTTGTTGTGTTTTCATTTTCATTCATTTATATGCATATTTTGATTTCTTTTTTTATTTCTTCTGTGATTTGTTGGTTATTCAGCAGCATGTTGTTCAGCCTCCATATGTTGGAAATTTAATAGTTTTTCTCCTATCAGTTCAGTTCACTTCAGTCACTCAGTCGTGTCCAACTCTTTGTGACCCCATGACTTGCAGCACGCCAAGCCTCCCTGTCCATCATCAATTCCCAGAGTTCACTCAGACTCACATCCATCGAGTCAGTGATGCCATCCAGCCATCTCATCCTGTCGTCCCCTTCTCCTCCTTCCCCCAGTCACTTCCAGCATCAGAGTCTTTTTCCAATGAGTCAACTCTTCACATGAGGTGGCCAAAGTACTGGAGTTTCAGCTTCAGCATCATTCCCTCCAAAGAAATCCCAGGGCTGATCTCCTTTAGAATGGACTGGTTGGATTTCTTTTCAGTCCAAGGGACTCTCAAGAGTCTTCTCCAACACCACAGTTCAAAAGCATCAATGGTTCAGTGTTCAGCTTTCTTCACAGTCCAACTCTCACATCCATACATGATCACTGGAAAAGCCATAGCCTTGACTAGACGGACCTTTGTTGGCAAAGTAATATCTCTGCTTCTGAATATGCTATCTAGGTTGGTCATAACTTTTCTTCAAAGGAGTAAGAGTCTTTTAATTTCATGGCTGCAGTCACTATCTGCAGTGATTTTGGAGCCCCCAAAAATAAAGTCTGACACTGTTTCCACTGTTTCCCCATCTATTTCCCATGAAGTGATGGGACCAGATGCCATGATCTTCATTTTCTGAATGCTGAGCTTTAAGCCAACTTTTTCGCTCTCCTCTTTCACTTTCATCAAGAGGCTTTTTAGTTCCTCTTCACTTTCTGCCATAAGGGTGGTGTCATCTGCATATCTGAGGTTATTGATATTTCTCCCGGCAATCTTGAT
>SJYT01025500.1:24020-37148 GCA_006410635.1 Cephalophus harveyi | reverse complement strand
GTTTTTCTTTTTCCCTCTCTGATTCATTTATTTCTACCATTCTATCTTCTATTTCACTAATCCTATCTTCTGCCTCCGATATTCTACTATTTGTTGCCTCCAGAGTGTTTCTGATCTCATTCATTGCATTATTCATTGTATATTGGCTCTTTTTTATTTCTTCTAAGTCCTTGTTAAACCTTTCTTGCATCTTCTCAATCCTTGTCTCCAGGCTATTTATCTGTGATTCCATTTTGATTTCAAGATTTTGGATCATTTTCACTATCAATATTCGGAATTCTTTCTCAGGTAGATTCCCTATCTCTTCCTCTTTTGTTTGGTTTGGTGGGTTTTTCTCCTGTTCCTTAACCTGCTGGGTATTCCTCTGTCTCTTCATCTTGGTTATATTGCTGCGTTTGGGATGGTCTTTCTATATTCTAGAAGTTTGTGGAGTTCTCTTTATTATGGAGTTTCCTCACTGTGGGTGGAGTTGTATCAGTGGCTTGTCAAAGTTTCTTGGTTAGGGAGGCTTGTGGTGGAGTTCTGGTGAGTGGAGCTGGATTACTTCTCTCTGGAGTGCTATGAAGTGTCCAGTAATGGGTTGTGCGATGTCAATGCTTTGGAGTAACTTTGAGCTACCTGTATATTGAAGTTCAGGGGTGTGTTCCTGTGTTGCTGGAGAATTTGTGTGGTATGTCTTGCTCTGGAACTTGTTGGCCCTTGGGTTGTGCTTGATTTCCGTGTAGGTATGGAGGAGTTTGATGAGCTCCTATCGATTAATGTTCCCTGGATTTAGGAGTTCTTTGATGCTCTTGGGATTTGGACTTAAGTCTCCTGCTTCTGGTTTTCAGTTTTATTTTTACAATAGCCTCAGGGCTTCTCCAGATATACAGCACCAATGATAAAACATCAAGTGCTGCAGTCCGCTGTGCCCGCCTCTCCCAGCCCAGCCCCCAACTTGTTAGTGGCAGATGCTGGACGCGCGCGGGGCGGGCGTTCCGGTCGAGTCTTTGCAGCCTGCGCTTCCCCTAAGTGGTTGTTTTTAAAAATAGTATTAGTCAGTTTTGCCTGTTTCCCTGGAGAGTGGGTGCCTGATGCAGCTTTCCTTATTATCCTGGGAGTGCAACTCTCCGAACTACTTAATTCTAAATCTTCCTAAAAACCAAGCATATCTTCCTAGTAAAGAGATTACTATCCCAGTTTGCTGCCGCCCCCATGAACAGAGGTTTTGGTCAGACATGAAATCCAGAGCTATCAATAACCAGAGCAGTTCTTTGCACTATCTTGTCATACTAAGGACTTTTATAATTATATATATATATGTGTGTATGTGTGTGTGTGTGTGTATGTATGTATATATGTATGTTTGTATATATATGTATATATGTGTATATATGTATGTATGTACATCGTGAGTTAAAGATGTTATTGTTCAGTCGAATCAGACTCTTTGTGACCCCAGCACGCCAGAACTGGGAGTCTGCAGCACTCCAGGCTTCCCAGTCCTTCACTATTTACTGGGTTTGCTCAAACTCATGTCCGTTGAGTGGATGATGCCATCCAACCACTTCATCCTCTGTTGCCCCCTTCTCCTCCTGCCCTCAGTCTTTGGTAGCATGAGGGTCTTTGCTAATGGGTCAACTCTTCTCATCAGGTGGCCAAAGTATTGGAGCTTCAGCTTAACCATCAGTCCTTCTAGTGACTCTTCAGGGTTGATTTCCTTTAGGATTGACTGGTTTGATCTCCTTGCAGCCCAAGGGACTATCAAGAGTCCTCTCCAACACCACAATTTGAAAGCATCAGTTCTTTGGTGCTCAGTCTTTGTTATGGTCCAACTCTAACATCTATACATGACTACTGAAAAAAACCATATCTTTGACTGTATGGATCTTTGTTGGCAAAGTGATGTCTCTGCTTTTTAATACTATGTCTAGGTTTGTCAAACTACCACACAGTTGCACTCATCTCACACGCTAGCAAAGTTATGCTCAAAATTCTCCAAACCAGGCTTCAATAGTATGTGAACCAAGAACTTCCACATGTTCAAGCTGGATTTAGGAAAGGCAGAGGAACCAAATATCAAATTGCCAACATCGGTTGGATCATCAAAAAAGCAAGAGAGTTCCAGAAAAACATCTACTTCTGCTTTATTGGCTATGTCAAAGCCTTTGACTGTGTGGATCACAACAAACTATGGAAAATTTTTAAAAAGATGGGAATACCAGACCACTTTACCTGCCTCCTGAGAAATCTGTATGCAGGTCAAGAAGCACCAGTTTAAAACTGGACATGGAACAATGGACTGATTCCAAATTGGGAAAGCAGTACATCAAGGCTATATATTGTCACCCTGCTTATTTAACTTATATGCAGAGTACATCATGCGAAATGCTGGACTGGGTGAAATGCAAGCTGGAATCAAGCTGTGTCCCCTTCTCCTCCTGCCTTCAGTCTTTCCCAGCATCAGGGTCTTTTCCAATGAATCAATTTTCCACATCAGGTGTCCAAAGTATTGGAGTTTCAACTTCAGCATCAGTCGACTCTAACAATGAATATTCAGGACTGATTTCCTTTAGGATTGACTGGTTGGATCTCCTTGCAGTTCAAGGGACTCTCAAGAGTCTTCTCCAACACCATGGTTCAAAAGCATCAATTCTTCAATCCTCAGCTTTCTTTATTTTCCAACTCTCACATCCATACTCAACTATTGGAAAAACCATAGCTTTGACTAGACGGACCTTTGTTGGCAAGGTAATGTCTTTCCTTTTTAATATGCTGTCTAAGTTGGTCATAGCTTTTCTTCCAAGGAGTGAGCGTCTTTTAATTTCATGTGTGCAGTCACCATCTGCAGTGTTTTTTGAGTCCCCAAAAATAAAGTCTGTCACTGTTTCCTTCCCGCTCCCCTCCCACATCTACTTGCCATGAAGTGATGGGAGCGGATGCCATGATCTTAGTTTTTTGAATGTTTAGTTTTAAGCCAGCTTTTTCACTTTCCTCTTTTACCTTCATCAAGAGGCTCTTTTATTCCTCTTCACTTTCTGCAGTTTGGGTGGTATCATGTGCATATCTGAGCTTATTGATATTTCTCTTGGCAATCCTGATTCCAGCTTGTGATAAATCACAAGCTGGAAAGATGTTATTAACAAGAGTTAATTTTGCCAATTTTCTGCTACTCACAGAACTCTATGGCTTTCACTCAGCTTGTTTTCTTGATTGGATTTTTCAGTTCTTTGGCTCTACTGGTATGTGGATTTTCCTACATAGGGTATATGGTAGTTTTTTTTTTTTTTTTTTGCATTCTTTCATATTCTTAGAACCATATAGTTTATAAATATGTCAGTTGATTTGCAGTTAAGTTCTGATTTTTAAAAAATGGCTTCATCTGATCTTTTTCTTATTTTTGGCTGTACTGAGTCTTTGTTGCTGTGCTTGGACTTCCTTCATTTACAGAGAGTGAAGGCTACTCTTTGTTGTGGTACATGGGCTTTTCATTTTGGTGGCTTCTTTTGTTCCTAGAGCACAGGCTCTAGGGTGCACGGGCTTCAGTAGTTGCAGATGGTGGACCCTAACGTGTACAGGCTCAGTAGTTGTAGCATGTGGGCTTTAGTTGCTCCTTAGCATGTGGAATATTCACAGACTAGAGATTGAACCCACGTCCCCTGCACTGGCAGGCGGAGTCCTATCCACCATACTACTGCGGAAGTCCTTTCATCTGATCTTAAAGTACATTTTATAAAATAATGTTATTGACGTTTGGTCATGCATTGGAGTCGTATGCAGTTTCATGCAAAAAAAAATTCAGAAACTTAAACTTTTATCTCTTCATATATTTTCTTAGGCCCATTCTCTCTCTCTTTTCCTTCTGGGACCCCTATAATGTGAATATTGGTGTGTTTAATGTTGTCCCAGAGGTCGCTTATGCTGTCTTCACTTCTTTTCCTTCTTTTTTCTATGTTTTGTGGCAGTGATTTCCACCATTCTTCCAGATCACTTATCTGTTCTTCTCCCTCAGGTATTGTGTTATTGATTCCTTCTAGTGTATTGTTCATCTCTGTTTGTTTGTTCTTTAGTTCTTGGTCTTTGGTGAACATTACTTGCATCTTCTCCATTCTTTTTCCAACATCTTGGATCATCTTCACTGTCATTATTCTGCATTTTTTTCTGGAAGGTTGCCTGTCTCCATATAATTTAGTTGATTTTCTGGGAATTTATCTTGTTTCTTTATCTGGGTCATAATCCTATGAATTTTTATTTTGGTTAGCTTTCTGTGATTGTGTCTTTTGTTCTGTAGGCTCTGGGATTGTAGTTCTTGCTTCTTCTGTCTGATCCCTGTGGATGAGGCTAAGAGGCTTATGTAAACATCTTGATGGGATAGACTCCAGAAACTTAAACTTTTAAAACTCGAATATATCTCATCCACTGTCTCCTTTCATTGAATGGGCAATCCTTTCTAATTGTAGTCCTTGATTTGTTTGTCACTGAAAGTGAAAATGAAGTTGCTCAGTTGTGTCCCACTCTGTGTGACCCTATGGACTGTAGCCCGCCAGGCTCCTCCATCCATGGGATTTTCAGGCAAGAATCCTGGAGTGGGTTTCCATTTTCTTCTCCAAGGGATCTCCTGTCCCAGGGCTTGAACTCTGGTCTCCTGCATTGCAGGCAGACTCTTTACCATCTGAGCCACCAGGGAATCCCTTGTTTGTCACTATATAGTTCCATAAGTCACTCCTCCTGTGTTTGCTCATGTTTACTCTTCTTGTGACCACGGAGAGACTCTCTGTTCCTATAAATTTGCTCACATTCCTAAGAGGGAATCCTTGGTAGGACTGAGTAGTCACACTGAATCATTTCAGATGTCATTGGAAAACAAGTGTATTGATTTCCTTGGGTTAATCATTCACTCTTGGTTCGGTAGTGAAGAGGGAAAGTGGGGTCACATTGTACAATATGTTTATATCTCTGCCTCAAATATTATTTAGATAATTTCTTCAGCAGGAGCAAAGGTTTAACAGTTTCTTGCAAAGTGAGGTGGTAGATACAATCGAACCAATTTACTCACACTGTGTGTTTTATTAATATACGTATTTTTTACCTCAGGCATAAGTAAAATTGAGGAAACAGTAGGTAGCGATCAATTTTCTAGTAGTAAGTATGCTGTTGGGAATTCTCTTTAAAATATAACATTCACTGGTATACTGTTATAATGCTATGTGACATCTGCCTGTAATAGTGATTTATTGTGAACATTTGCTTCCATCATATTGTATCTGGCTGCTTGATTAATTTCATGTTATAAACACACATATTTAATACAGGATGTAATGATAAACTACCCATGTATATTCCTTCAGTACCTTTGGAAGGACACACAAGAAACTAATCACTGGTTGCCATTAGAGGAGAGAATGCACTAGACTAGAGAACTGAGATGGGAAGTGTACCCTTTTATTCCAGCCGAATTTTGTAATAAATGCTACTGAAACAAGTAAGGCACTAAAAAGTAAGGAAAATGAAAGCAACAGAGTAAACAATAACAAAAGGGAAAATGAATGGGTATGATACATGCTCTGAGGATGTAATTCTAGCCAAATATTCTTTGGTGGCCCCTGTTTGGGTTTCTTCTCATGATTGGTAAGTTCTCCATGTTGACTACTGACTAAGTTCGATTAGCACTGTCTTCTAGGTGGTGATTATATTCCAGTATTTTATTATCATTTTGTTCCTTCCAACTTCAGATGATTCAGATTAGTTGCCAGGTTTCTGTTTGACATCAGATCTGTTCTTGATTTGGAATGCAAGTCAGTAGAAGTATTGCTTCATGAATAAAAAGACCATAGTGGTGACTTATGACTCTTCTTCCACTGAAGATAATTAAGGCAAGATTTTTTGAGATACTTTGATCTACTATGGATGGTAAAAAATTTACCTGAGTCTTATTTTTCAAATTCTCATATTGAAAATATATTTGATTAAGTTCTTTCTTAATATCACCTTAAAAGAATTCAGCTTTAGCAAATCCATAGAATTAAGTGCGATTATGTTTAAATTTTACGTTATTGTTATATAATTTTATTTTAAACATACTACAGTTTTTCTTTTTTATTTTGTCCTTTAGCCGGCCTCAGAAAGTGTGTTTGTGCCCATTTCTACCAGCACATCCTCTACACATCTCTACCTACTTGTATATAATTCAGCATCCAGCAGAGGTGAGTAAGGTGTTGTGAAATACACAATGTCAGGTAGGATATTAGTACACAAAAGAATGCATGCAGGTGAACATACTCATCCCTTTCAGCTTTTCAGCATTTAAAAAAATAAACTGATATGCTTTATAGACAGATAAAATGTATTTCATAAAATGGTACTATTTCATAAAAACTGTGTTACTGAATGGTAGAGAGAAGTTTAGAATTCCAGTGAATTTATATGGAGATTGTGAGTTGAGTCAAGAAATTATTGCTTTTAAAATTTTGATCTTAGCTTTTGTTCTTTGATGTCTTTCCTTGTTAAGGTAGAAGTTATTCTCAGCACTTTACTGTTATAAAATGAATGTGTAAGTTTTTTACTTCTTTAAGTGAGTAGAACAAATGTATATATTTTACATGTATTTATGAAAATAAAAATATATAAAATATGTATATATGTTGTATATAAACACTTTTTAGTTAATGGTTTCATATATTGGGGAGGAGTATGCATGTAGTAGTGTGTATGTGTGTTAGTAACTCAAATGCAGTAATGAAGAGAGGAGGGAAGGATATCATAGATAATCAGAAATTGACATCAGTACCAAACTCTTTGATGTGTGATACAGGTACAAAAATGAGTTTAGTGTAAACTGAAGTTAAAACTCTTCCAGGCTTTGAAGGAGGAATAATTTTTTTCTTGTATTTCTGAAGTATTAATATATAGACTTTAATAAAGACATTAAAGGATATTAATCTGTCACTTTCCTTTTCCAAATGATAAAATAATTACTTTTATTGTGAATTGTTAGATGTTTCATTTGCTGGGCAACCCTTTTTTTTTTTTTCCCCAGTGTTAACAGCATGCTTTTGTTAGGATTGTGACACTTTTATCACTAGCATTATATTACTGCATTTAAACTTACAACCCAGTGTAGCTCAAATTTACATAAAATGATAGCTTATTGGCCATAACAGTTTTGACTAAAGCTTGACTTTTGCTGAAAAGTGTTGTTTTCATTTCATAATACACATAGTATGGGGCATTTTCATTGTTATTTGGTTCCAGACATAAGATGGATTTTAAACTGGAGGCTTTTCATTGGTTTGTGGCAATTTTAATGTTTTCATATCTTATTCCTTGTTTTCTTCATTCCTGCCTTTCCCCCCCTTCCTTTTCTTCTTCCCTCTCTCTATTCTTCACTTCCTTCCTTCTTTCATGGTTAATCCACACTTTAGATGATCCATCCATAATTGTATGTGCTGCAAATGTATTTCATGTATGTACAAGCCCATCTGTATTGCTTTTCTTTATCACCCAAGGAACTTTACAATCTTAATCTAACTCAGTCATACTGGGCTGCTTTGTGCTTAATCTCAGCATACAGTTTTCAGTCACAGAACAGGTCAGTTTGATGACTTCCCCTAAAAACTGATTGAAAACCAGTTGTATAGGCTCTAGGAAGGGGCTTTGAGGAAAGAAGACTTGATGGAATGGATGAAATGGTGTTTATTATGGTAGAGCATTTCAAAGAGTATGGACATGCATATAGAAAATTACTTAAGGATAGAAAGAAAAGATTTACCTCAAAAATAACAACAACAAAAAAACTTTACAGAAAAGAAATGTTATGTTAAATAGCTTGGCTTTTTGTGAACTATATATACACACACACATACACATATAGCCATTAATGATGTAAATACTGTTTATTGATTTCACTAAAAGTGCTAGAAGATGCAAGGGTAAAGAGTGATGTAAGAAAGCTAAATCTTCATTTATTATGAGGGGCTATAGTTATAGAGTGAGTAAGGCTCAGGAGTTTAAATTCTTCACAGCTCTGTAAACTCTGTAACCCTGGGAAAGATAACCTCTCTGTGCCTCAGTTTTGTCATTAATGAAATGGATGTAATAAAAATATACTGTGTTACTGGTTTATGGTGAATGGTCGGTGTTTAGTCACTCAGTCGTATCTGACTCTTTGCGACCACATGGACCACAGCCTGCCAGGCTCCACTGTCCATAGGGATTCTGCAGGCAAGAATACTGGAGTGGGAAGCCTTTCCCTTCTCCAGGGGGTCTTCCTAACCCAGGGATCAGACCCAGATCTCCTGCATTGCAGGCAGATTCTTTACCAGGTGAGCCACCAGGGAAGCCCAAAAATACTGGAGACAGTAGCCTATCCCTGCTCCAGTGGATCTTCCTGACCCAGGAATCGAATCAGGGTCTCCTGCATTGCAGGTGGATTCTTTACCAACTGAGGGTCTGAGGGAAGTATGAGGATAGAGGGAAGGTATGAGGGAAGAGTCTTATGGTGAGTAGTAAATGAATAATACATAAAATGCACTTAGAATTACATACATTAAGGTTACCTAATATGATGATAATAATTGACAGTTTGTATATAATTCTAAAATTGATAAATAGCAAGGCACGTATAGAAATATGGACATAGCTACTGGAAGGAATAGCTGGAAAAGTTAAAGCAATTGCCTCTGGGAAGTAGTATTGGGGATTGTATCTGGGAACAGTTTAAATCTTTTGGCACTGTTTGACTCTTACACATGTGTTACTTTGACAGATGTTTGGAAGGTAGTTTATTTATGTGTCAGAGTCTCAGAAGTGCGGGGAAGGAGGGAAGGAGACAGTGTGAGACACTGGAAATGGTCCTGGAGCCCCTTCGCCCACCTCCTGCAGCCCCCCACCAGGGGAGCTGCCCCAGAGTGCTCTTGCCAGGCTTCTTCAAGCGCTAGACTGCTGCATGTTCTTTTAGTTAAAATCCCAGCAGATTCTGACTTTGCTGTTTCTGTTTGAATTTTTTATTAGATCAGTGTAACTACTCTCAGCATGTTTAAATTTACCTTTTTCATATTATTTTAATTAATACTTCCTAGATTAAGAGGTTAAAGAAGTAAACATGGAATGTTCCTGAGAGAGTAACTAACTGTGTGTATGTGTTTGTTGAATACCATTACTACAATGCATTTTGTTTCTGTGCAAAAATAAATAATGTAATTATACATTTATTTTTAATTACTTTAATACATTCATGTATAATTTTATTGTTTTATGTATTAATTTGCTGAATAACTGATATTCCTAAAGGAAGGTAAGTAATATTTGATAATCCTTTAGGACATTGTCACTTTTTTACAGACACAAAAGTAGTCAAATTATTTACTGTGAGGATGTATATACACAAGATTAAGTAAACTGGTAAAGATAACATTGGAGTCTGTGTGCATGCGTGCTCAGTTGCTTTAGTCGTGTCTGACTCTTTTGCGATCCCATGGACTGTATGTAGCCTGCCAGTCCATGGGATTCTCTAGGGCTCTGTCACTTATTTCATTAAGCATGACATTCCAGTTGGGCCAGTGGAAAAAAGCCAGGCAGTGACTGAGCACTATAGGCCAGAATAACCAAGATAAGTAAGATAACCAAGATAAGTAAGACAGAATAGCTAATCACCTATAGCAGTTGGACTGTGAAGAAAGCTGAGCGCCGAAGAATTGATGCTTTTGAACTGTGGTGTTGGAGAAGACTCTTGAGAGTCCCTTGGACTGCAAGGAGATCCAACCAGTCCATTCTGAAGGAGATCAACCCTGGGGTGTTGTTTGGAAGGAATGATGCTAAAGCTGAAACTCCAGTACTTTGGCCACCTCATGTGAAGAGTTGACTCATTGGAAAAGACTCTGATGCTGGGAGGGATTGGGGGCAGGAGGAGAAGGGGACAACAGAGGATGCGATGGCTGGTTGGCATCACTGACTCAATGGACATGAGTTTGAGTGAACTCAGGGAGATGGTGATGGACAGGGAGGCCTGACGTGCTGCGATTCATGGGTTCGCAAAGAGTCAGACATGACTGAGCAACTGAACTGGCTGAACTGACTCTACTAGGCTTAAAAATGGAATTCTTGTGACAAACAGAAAGGTGATTTTTTGTATTGGAAGTTAGGACATTGAGAGTAAAAAACCACTGATTTATGTTGAAGTTTAACTATGATGATAGTTAATGCAATTTACAGAAATTGTCACCAACTTTTTCTACATGAAAATTCTATTTTATTTCTCTTTCCATACTTTATTCTTTGGATGGAAGGTCATAAATGCAGCTCACACTCAAGTAGGAAAGAGAGAGTAAACATCACCCCCACTGGAGTGGGGAGAGTTTATGTTTATTACTCGGAATTCTTCTACGAGGAAGACTTGTCTCTTTTCTATTTATTTAATATTTATTTATATCAGTCTGGACTCTATTTTATACTTTGGGTTATAATCGAAATACTATGTTTTTTATTTTATTGCTCAAGTTGTTCCATTGGGTGCTTTTAAGATTGGCTTCTGTGTTTCTTTATTGTTCCAAAACAATATGCCGAATTCTTTTGTTTTTTGAACACGTTTGCTTTTGAGGCAGCAATATCTAGATAATTAGCTTAAGTTGACATGCTACAAAATGTAGTAGTCAAAAAAAAGCTTGTTTTTTTTAAAATTGAATCAAAAAGTTTGATTCAATATAAACACATTGACATTTTTTATAATCTTAACTATTATTTAGATTAATGTTATCTTTTTTGATCAGTAAACACGTAAACACACCCAAATAGAATAAAAATGTACACTTATAGTACTGATAAGTTGGAGAAACTGTAGCTCTGTTTTATTAAATTGTGGTCTGTAGTAAACAACTTGTAAAAGTTGTATATAATGTTGTGAATCAAATGTTCATCAGAAAAATTTTAAAGTGGGGAATTCCTGGCAGTCCAGTGGTTAGGACTTGGCACTTTCACTGCTGAGGGCCTGTGTTCAACGATCTTTGGTTGGGGATCTAAGATCCGGCATGTGCAGTATGGCCAAAAGAAAAAAGTCTTAAAAGTGTGTTTATCTAAGTAAAATCTGCATTTTAATTAATTTTTTAATTACAGGAAAACAAGGTGTTGCGGACAGTTCCTCTTCTAGCAGCATGTCTCCCCAAAGATAAATGTAAAATCAAGATTGGTCGTCGCTTCAATGAGGAAAGGTAAAGTAATTTTTAGGGCAATTTAATCAAATTCTTTTTTTACTTCAAAAATGATTTCCTTCAGGTTATCTATCAGATCTAGAACATAGTACATTGGAAGTGGTTAAAAAATAGAATTTCTGCCTTTTCCCTCAAAAGGCATGTATATTTACTGTTTGTTTCATTTTTGTTAGGATGGTTTATTTCAAGATGTTAGTGCTCTTGCCTGGAGAATCCCAGGGACAGGGGAACCTGGTGGGCTGCCGTCTATGGGGTCGCACAGAGTTGGACATGACTGAAGCGACTTAGCAGCAGCAGCAGTACTTGTATTAGATTCAGTTTCTGTTTTTCTTTCTTTTTCTTTTAATTATATATGATATCCATTTGTATAAAAGCATATATTCCATTTCTAGTCCATTAAGACCTTCCTAAGGTACAGTGACGAGAACTGTGTTTAGTATTCTAGTAATACGCACATCATATTTTTTAAAAAATGATAAAATGCCTTCTCTTGTGTTGTAAAATATTTTTTTGATGAGGTCTCATATGTGTAGGAGTTTGTTAGTTGATATTTTCACAGACAATTCTACAATACTCTTGGATTCTATTTTGCTCTGTATTATAGAACCCATTATATAAATATATATTATTTAAATTTTTCTACAACTTGTTTCTTACCTTTGAAGCAAATTTGTTGCTTTTCTGCCTGTTCACAGTCTTCACAATTACTTTGATCCTATCTATACTAAATATCTGAGGTTATTGATATTTCTCCTGGCAATCTTGATTCCAGCTTGTACTTCTTCCAGCCCAGCGTTTCTCATGATGTACTCTGCATATAAGTTAAATAAGCAGGGTGACAATATACAGCCTTGACATACTCCTTTTCCTATTTGGAACCAGTCTGTTCCATGTCCAGTTCTAACTGTTGCTTCCTGACCTGCATATAGGTTTCTCAAGAGGCAGGTCAGGTGGTCTGGTATCCCCATCTCTTTCAGAATTTTCCACAGTTTTTTTTGTGGTCCACACAATCAAGACTTTGGTGTAGTCAAAAAGCAGAAATAGATGTTTTTCTGGAACTCTCTTGCTTTTTCCATGATCCAGCGGATGTTGGCAATTAGTTCCTCTGCCTTTTCTAAAACCAGCTTGAACATCTGGAAGTTCCCGGTTCATGTATTGCTGAAGCCTGACTTGGAGAATTTTGAGCATTACTTTACTAGTGTGTGAGATGAGTGAAATTGTGTGGTAGTTTGAGCATTCTTTGGCACTGCCTTTCTTTGGGATTGGAATGAAAACTGACCTTTTCCAGTCCTGTGGCCACTGCTGAGTTTTCCAAATTTGCTGGCATATTGAGTGCAGCACTTTCACAGCATCATCTTTCTTTCTGGCACTCTCTTGCTTTTTCCATGATCCAGCGGATGTTGGCAATTTGATCTCTGGTTCCTCTGCCTTTTCTAAAACCAGTTTGAACATCTGGAAGTTCACAGTTCACGTATTACTGAAGCCTGGCTTGGAGAATTACTTTACTAGCGTGTGAGAAGAGTGCAATTGTGCGGTAGTTTGAGCATTCTTTGGCATTGCCTTTCTTTAGGATAGGAATGAAAACTGACCTTTTCCAGTCCTGTGGCCACTGCTGAGTTTTCCAAATTTGCTGGCATAATGAGTGCAGCACTTTCACACCATCATCTTTCAGGATTTGAAATAGCTCAACTGGAATTCCATCACCTCCACTAGCTTTGTTCATAGTGATGCTTTCTAAGGCCCACTTGACTTCACATTCCAGGATGTCTGGCTCTAGGTGAGTGATCACACCATCGTGATTATCTGGGTCATGAAGATCTTTTTTGTACAGTTCTTCCGTGTATTCTTGCCACCTCTTCTTAATATCTTCTGCTTCTGTTAGGTCCATACCATTTCTGTCCTTTATTGAGCCCATCTTTGCATGAAATATTCCCTTGGTATCTCCAAT
>SJYT01025500.1:0-23974 GCA_006410635.1 Cephalophus harveyi | reverse complement strand
TGAAGATCTTTTTTGTACAGTTCTTCCGTGTATTCTTGCCACCTCTTCTTAATATCTTCTGCTTCTGTTAGGTCCATACCATTTCTGTCCTTTATCGAGCCCATCCTTGCATGAAATGTTCCCTTGGTATCTCTAATTTTCTTGAAGAGATCTCTAGTCTTTCCCATTCTGTTGTTTTCCTCTATTTCTTTGCATTGATCCCTGAGAATGACTTTCTTATCTCTCTTTGCTATTCTTTGGAACTCTGTATTGAGATGCTTGTATCTTTCCTTTTCTCCTTTGCGTTTTGCTTCTCTTCTTTTCACAGCTATTTGTATTTCAGCCATTTTATTTCAGGTATATGCAATTTATGCAGTAATTCAACCTTCAAGGATTTGATCATTTCACCCTTCTACAGAACATCATGCTGGTCCACTGGGTTAACGGTTTCATGCTGATAGATGCCGAATGTAGGAAGTGACAGACTCTAGATGCACTGAAGAGATTCATGCATGCCAGAGGATGGGAAGTATATCCAAGAAAAATTTAAGAGGCTGGAATCTCAATAAAACTTCTGGGGGTTCAGTGGAGTGGAGCACACGGAGACACTTCTTTCAGAGTAAAAGCCATTTGCTTCACATTGCCCTCACCTAACATAAGATTATTATGCAGATTGTTTATCCCAAAAGTACTGAAATGGATTAAATAAATTTAATTGAATGGGAAGGGAAGGCAAGGGTTCTTATTTATACTGAATCAACTTTGGAAATGTTTTGGGTGGTTATAAACAGTGTGGACAAATGACTTGAGATATGTGAGAGTCCTTACGCCCTCCATAGTTTAAATTAATTGCATACAGTATGGGATAAGAAAGCCATCAGTGACTTACAGTATAAAGAAAATTTATTATTTGCCTAGTTAGAAGATAATTTTATCAAATGTAGGATATGGAAGTCAATGATGCAAGGAGGAAATATGCTTGGTGAAATTAAATGAGAAGCTAGACAAGTAGAATAAAATGAGAAGAAATAAGCATATATAAGATTTTTTAAAAAGAAGTGGAAGAACCCTCACACTTTGCTTGTGGGAAGATAAAATGGTGGAAATGGTCTTTCAGTTTCTCAAGAAGGTAGAGTTATCATATGGCCCAGCAATTCCTAGGTATATCGCCAGGAATATTGAAAATATATGTTCCCACAAAAACTTTTACACAGATGTTCATTACAGCATTATTCATAATAACTCAAAGGTAGAAACAACTCAAATTTCTATCACCTGATGAATGTATATTCACACAATAGAATACTATTCAGCCATAAAAGTGGCATGTACCAATAGAAGAAACAACATGGAAAAAATTTGAAGATATTATGCTAAGTGAAAGAAATCAGATGTGAAAGGGCAGATGCTGTATAAATTTCACTTATATAAAATGCCCAGACTAGGTAAATCCACATAGAAAGTAGACTAGTAGTTTCCAGAGGTTGGAAAAGGGAGGGAATGGGAAGTGACTGCTAATGGGTTTACGGTTTCTTTTGGGGGTTATGAGAATATTTAAGAATTAGATCATGATAATAGGTGTACAAGCATGTGATTATACTAAAACCTACTAAACTGTACAGTTTAAGACGAATTTTATGAGATGAAAATTTTATCTCAATTTAAAGAAGTGGAAGATGCTATTGCAATCTCATTTCTTGCCTTGTGTGATACCACACGCTTCCAGTTTTCCCTACTAGCTCTCTGGTCATTCTTTATAACTTATTATGCATGTTTCTCTTCTTTTGCAGTCCCATAAATTCCTGGTTTTCCTCAGTGTTCTTTCTTAGGCTTTCTTCTATTGTCTCCTTATACAATCTCTGTTGGGTAGTAAGGCAGTCATTGCTTTGAAAAATTTTGTCATGCACACATTTCATTGACCATAGTTTAGTTAAATAACCCAGTTCCCCAATAATATACTTTAAATTTCAGTTCCACAGTATATTAACTGTAAATAATTGCGTTAAGTATAAGCTACATGGCTTCATGGATAGCTCTAGGAATCCCTACATAAATAACAGACATGCATCATAGTGACCAAGCACATCATTCCTTTCAAAGTCTTTTGGTAACTGGCCACCGTACATCAGTTATTCAGTTCAGGTACAGACAGCAAAGCCTGTAGTTGGTTGTCTCCTTGTTTCTCGGTGACAAATCCATATGACATTTAACAAAAATGAATAATAGGGAAAAAAATGAAAGTTTAGCAAAGAAATTAAAAGTGATAATGTAGAAGTGAAATTGGACATGATTAGATTTGAAAATGGAGACTGCAGAATAAGGCCAGGATGAGACCTGGGCTGTATGAAGCCACTGTATGAACAATATTGAAAAAATCTGATAAAAACAAGGTGAAGAGGTTTCAGTATTGTTTAAGTTGCCTGCAGAACAAGAGGCCACTAATGGTGAAAATGGTGCATTTACTTCTACTTTGGATTGAAGAATGTAATGAAAAAATCCAATCAGTTTAACTAGCACTTTAGGCCAAACATTAATGTTAGGTGCTGCACTGGGGGGAAAAAAAAACCAAAACAGTAATTACAAGAAGACTGAAAAAGAACCTTTTACTGACAGTAAAGGCTGATTTCATTGTTTCAGAAAATGGCATGATTTTGCAGAATTCAAGCTGAAGGTAAACAGAGTCACGAACGGAAACAGCTGACTGTGGGAATATCGACACTGTCAATGTTCCAGAGACTCTAGACATGCAGCCACAGAAAGTTCATAAAGGGAACACATTAATATAAATGGGGAAAGTGGCTGTGAGAAAAAGAATGATGTCCCAGAGGAAGTGATGCTGGCAAAAACAAACAAACAAAAAAGGCTTCAATCCAAAAGAAGTTATGGAGATATTTCACAGCGCTGAAAGTGCAAAAGCTGAAATGTTAGAAGCTAATCCAAACTTAGTAAAGAGTATCATACTCAGCAAGGCATAAAAAGGATACTCACTCTGTATCTTAAGTTATAATAATAAAGCAAAGACTATTTAAACTCCTTTTGATAAGTTTTGCATAAAAAAAATAAGACTTCAATTCTTAATGTTTCTAATATTTTAAATTTCTGTGTACTAAATATTATAAAACTAATTCTTTTATTTCCCCCAAATAAGAATGTTTTTAATGTTTTGATTAAAATATATTTTGTGTGTTTGTGTACTTAGTAGCTCAGTTATGTCTGATTCTTGGTGACTCCATAGACTGTAGCCTACCAGGCTCCCCTGTCCATGGAATTCTCCAGGTAAGAATACTGGAATGGGTTACCATGCCCTCCTCTAGGGGAATCTCCCCAACCCAAGGATCAAACCCAGGTCGCCGACATTGCAGGTAGATTTTTTACCATCTGAGCCACTAGGAAAGCTCTTTTAAGGCCACAGACCAACTGTAATTCTTCTCATTGATTATTAAGATCATTGCATGGCTTCAGTTTGTAAGGTCATTTTTAGGTCCTGGGCTATCATGCAGAGTGGGGTCTGCCTGTATTCATTATGATGTGGATACAGAAATAAACTGTGGAAAATTCTGAAAGAGATGGGAATACCAGCCCACCTGACCTGCCTCTTGAGAAACCTATATGCAGGTCAGGAAGCAACAGTTAGAACTGGACATGGAACAACAGACTGGTTCCAAATAGGAAAAGGAGTATGTCAAGGCTGTATATTGTCACCCTGTTTATTTAACTTCTATGCAGAGTACATCATGAGAACGCTGGGCTGGAAGAAGCACAAGCTGGAATCAAGATTGCCAGGAGAAATATCAATAACTTCAGATATGCAGATGACACCACCCTTATGGCAGAAAGTGAAGAGGAACTCAAAAGCCTCTTGATGAAAGTGAAAGAGGAGAGTGAAAAAGTTGGCTTAAAGCTCAACAGTCAGAAAATGAAGATCATGGCATCTGGTCCCATTACTTCATGGCAAATAGATGGGAAACAGTGGAAACAGTGTCAGACTTTATTTTTTGGGCTCCAAAATCACTGCAGATGGTGACTGCAGCCATGAAATTAAAAGACACTTACTCCTTGGAAGAAAAATTATGACAAACCTAGATAGTATATTCAAAAGCAGAGACATTACTTTGCCAATAAAGGTCCGTTTAGTCAAGGCTATGGTTTTTCCTGTGGTCATGTATGGATGTGAGAGTTGGATTATAAACAGAGCTGAGCACCAAAGAATTGATGCTTTTGAACTGTGGTGTTGGAGAAGACTCTTGAGAGTCCCTTGGACTGCAAGGAGATCCAACCAGTCCATTCTGAAGGAGATCAGCCCTGGGATTTCTTTGGAAGGAATGATGCTAAAGCTGAAACTCCAGTACTTTGGCCACCTCATGCGAAGAGTTGACTCATTGGAAAAGACTCTGATGCTGGGAGGGATTGGGGGCAGGAAGAGAAGGGGACGACAGAGGATGAGGTGGCTGGATGGCATCACGGACTCAATGGACATGAGTCTGAGTGAACTCCGGGAGTTGGTGATGGACAGGGAGGCCTGGCGTGCTGTGAGTCATGGGGTCACAAAGAGTCTGACACGACTGAGCAACTGAACTGAACTGAACTGACAGAAAACTCAATCTAGATTAAGGGGGAAAAGTCACTTTTTTTTTTTTTTTAGTTCACATACTTGAAATGTCCAGGGAAGGTCTTATTCAGCTGTGGCTGTATTCATGGCTGAAACGACATAAAAAGAACTCAGTTTTTCTTCATCTGAAATCTGTGTTGACCTCCAATGACTGTCCTCTCTTAGGGTAGCAAAAGAGCTACCAGCTCTCGTTTCTTATTTTTCCAGGTTCTAGTTCAATGTGATCAAGCAAAATAGGCATTTTTTTTTCCAATATCAGTAGCTCCTATATAAGTTTTTAGGTTCCCACTTATTTTACTAGCTTAGGCTGCCACTCCTAAACCCCAGCCTCTGTGACCAGGAGTATGAGATCTTCAACCTGACTTTGACCGGGGTCTCCTATTCTACCCTTGGGGCCAGAGGGGTACTGGTACTCAAATCACCCAGAATGTTGATGAGGAAGTGCCAAATACTCAAAAGAAAAGTGAGGGAAACGTGTTGGCAGACAACATAAATGTCCATGGCATACTCCTTGGATATCATCCACTCCTACAGCTCTCATTATATTCCATTTGAGAGTGGCTCTAAGATCTGTCTCCATAGATTATGACCTATATTTCCAACTCCTTGCTAGACAATTTCCCATGGGTTCACTGCAAGCAACTGAGAATCAATGTGTCTGAAGGTGAACCCCCAGCCGCAGGCAAACTATGTCTCCTCTTGAGTTCCTGCCTTAACAAATATCATCTCTGTCCACCCCGGTTTTTCATGCTAGAAATCTGGGATGTAGCTTGACTCCTGACTTTCTCTCACACCTCATTAAAAATCCATCACCAATAAATTCCTATTAATTGTACCCCTAATATCCTTAAAATTGACCCACTTGTTTCTGTCCATATTTCAGCTACCATCTTTATCTCTTTTTAAAAACTATTTAGTTTTCATTGGAGGATAATTGCTTTACAATGTTGTGTTGATTTCTGCCATACATCAGCATGAGTCAGCCATAGGCAGAGGTATGTCCCCTCCCTCCCACCCCCTCTAGGTTGTCACAGAGCACCAGCCTGAGCTCCTTGCACTGTATAGCAACTTCCCATTAGCTCTTTATTTTACACATGGTAACGTATATATTTCAATGTCCCTCTCTCAATTCATCTTTATCTCTTGATGGCATTACAGTGATTTTTCACTTGATGTTCAGCCATATTTTTATGGTGGTAAAATATACATAAAATTTATTTGAGCACACAAAAGTTAGCATCTTAATCTTTTTCAAGTGTTCAGTCCAGTGGCATTTAAGTACATTTATATATACTTAGATATGTGTCTACTTTTTCAACTGTAAGTTTATCAAATCTAAATTCAGGTTCAGTAACAGATAACAATTAAACATCTGAATTCAGATAGTTGTGCAACCATCACCACAGTCAATCTCCAGAACTCTTATCTTGCAAAACTGAAATACCATTCACTTTAAACAGTAACTCTGTATCCCTCACTCTGCTCCTGGCAACCACCGTTCTACCTTCTGTCTCTATATTTTGACTTCTCAAGATACTGCCTGTGAATGGAATCATATAATATTCGTCTTTTTGTGATTGGCTTATTTCACTTAGCATAATGTCCTCAAGTTTCATACATGTTGTAGTATGTGTTAGAATTTCCTTCCTTTTTAAGACCAAATAATACTCCATTGCATAAATGTCACATTTTGCTTATCTACTCGTCCATTAACCGACACTTGGGTTACTTCAGTATTTTAGCTTTTGTGAATAATGCTGCTATGAACACGAGTGCACAAATATCTCTTTGAAAGCTGGCTTTAAATTCTTTGGGGTATATACTTCTAATTTCATTTTTAAGGAACTTTCATGTTGTTTTCCGTAGTGGATGCACCAACTTGCATTTCTACCAACAAAGCACAAGGGTTGCAATTTTTCCAGCTCCTTATAAACACCTGTTGTTATTTTCTGTGTTGATGGGCACGAGGTGCCAGCCATTGCTTTCTGTCTTCCAAACCTTTTCCACAAGGTAGTCAGAATGATCAGTGGCCGTGTAGTCAGTGACTGTGTCCCTACCCGGTTTAAAGCCTTCAGTGACGCCTCCTTACCTTCCAGACGGTCTGGCCTCCTTCACATGTCTCATGAAACCTCTCAAGATCTCTTCCCTCACTTACTTCTCTAGCCTCCTTCTCAACTTCTCCCTTTTCCACATCTTCCCTTCTAACCATTTCCCACTTTTTACATGCATGTGTACCTTTCGCATTTGTCTCTGAAATCTGCCCAGCTCTGTGAAAATGCTACATTTCCCCTCCTGTCCAGCACCATTTCTCATGTCAGATGCTCTTTCCCCTTTGTCACCTGCTAGCTCCTCCATATCTTGAGATCCCAGAATAGACAGCGTTTTCTCCAGGCAAATCCCCTTCATAAACTTCTTCTGTCCAAGAGGTGTCACACCCTGATTCTGTGCTCCCAGAGCACATTTCTTGCCCTAACATAGCATTTCATCACATTCTATAACTGTCTGCTTGCTTGCCAGATTTTTCTCTAATCCTGTGCTGTCCAGTATGTGGCTGCTAAACGTGAAAAATAACTAGTGTGACTCTGGAAATGAACCCTTAACTTTAACACATTTAAATTTATTAAAATATATCTAGAACTACTTAGATAAGTATCTACTTTTTCAACTGTAAGTTTATCAAATCTAAATGTTCAGTAAGAGATGAAAATTAAGCATCTAAATTCAGATGTGCTGTAAGTATAAAACAGTCTTTGGATTTCAAGGACTTATACAAAATAAAAAATGCAAAGTATCACATTAATAACTAAAAAAATTACATGTCAAAATAATACTTTGATAGTTTAAATACATTCTTAAAATTAATTTTAATTGTAATCTAATCACTTTTAATGTGGCTACCAGGAAGTTTCAAACTATATATATTTGGTCCATCTCACATTTCTATTGGACAGCACTGACCTCTACTGTAAGCTTTGCAGGGACACGTATCATGACTGTCTTATTCACTTCTTTGTGTCAGGGATTATTCTATGCATTACTTATAATTATAAACATTAACTTTTTAAATCCCGATTACAGCCTTTTAAGTATTATCATTATCTACATTTTCCAGGCAAAAATTTGCACAAAGAGATTAACTTAACTAGCAGGTCACAGAGCTGACCTTGTGGACTAGTGTGTAGGGATCCAGAGTTCACACTCGATAATCTTGTTATGTTGTCTCTTGTTCATTCTTTCATTACAGTGTCTGCCCAATTAACAATATGCAAGTATTTTTCTTTAATTAATCAACCTGTTACTCAATAAGCATTATTGTTGAGGTTGTTCAGTCACTAAGTTGCGTCCACCTCTGCGACCCATCGACTGTAGCACAACAGGCTTCCCTGTCCTTCACTATCTCCTGGAGTTTGCTCAAATTCATGTCCATTGCTATCTAACAATAAGCATTAGCTGATTGCTTACAGGCCAGGTATTGTGCTAGGTAGCAGGGACCCGGCTGTGAATGAAATAAAGGCTTTATTTTAAAGAAACTCTGTTCAGCAGTGATGACAATGATATGAGACAATGATAAAACAGAATTGTGTTAAACAGGACAGTTATACAATACAAATATACTATTTGAGAACACATGAAGTGTGAAGCTGAGAGATGAGTGATGTGATAGGAAGAATGAGAGAAAACTTTAAAGGATAATTAGGGTTTGGCTACATGTGGGTAAGTGGGAGTGGTTGGTGAAGCAAGTTCTAAGCAGGGCAGACCAGATGAGCAGAGGAAAGAAGTTGCCTGGTGTTCGCCACTGAAGTGGTTTAAGCCAAATGAATAACAAGTTCAGATTTAATTTCATGAAGGAACACACTGGATAAAGTTAGAGAAGAGAATTGAAGGAAATAGTAATACTATAAAGCAGAGAAACAATGAAGAATCTGTTGTTCTTGTCCTGAGCACAGATGAGAGTAGTTTAGGCTAAGTTGGGGTGGAAATGAATGAGACGTATTTTAGAGATACAGTAGCATAAATTAGACTTGGACTTCCTTGGTGGCTTGCTGGTAAAGAACCCGCCTATCCATGCAGGAGACACTGGTTGGATCCCTAGGTCATGAAGATCCCTTGGAGAAGGAAATGGCAACCCACTCCAGTGTTCTTATCTGGGAAATCCCATAAACAGAGGGGCCTGGAGGGCTACAGTCCTCGCGGTCACAAAAGAGTCAGACAAGACTTAGAGACTGAGCTCACATGCACGTAGGATAAAGTAGACTTACCTTGATGTTTGACTGGAAGGACAACGGTGTTGTTGTAGATGCTGCAAATCACTTCATATCTATTTTCACCTTCTTGTGTGTGTGTGTGTGTGTGTGTGTGTGTGTTTAAGGTGTAAACATGCCTATCTCAAGTCAATGGATCTTGATGGGGTAATCCAATCATGGCGATTCTGCTCCCAACTTTCTGGTCTCCTTTGCAGCTGGGCCAGTCACCTGGCCTGCCTGACAAATGAGCCATAGAGAGCAGTCTGCTGGGAGGTTCTTCAGGGAAAGCTATGTTTCCTAGTGGACTCATGGCCGCTGCAGCTTTTTTTCTATTTTCCTGAAAGAAAAAAATGACGCAGCTCTATCTTGATCCCACTGGGCAACACCAGGTGATTTGCAAAAATACTGCCAGGCATTTTATAGTTATTGAATGAACACCACAACCACCTACCTTGAACCTAGGTGTTGCGTGAGAAAAATAAAGCGGCAGCACTTAAGCCACTGCTAATAAAGTATGTGTAAATTGAGTTGTTTACTACTTGTAGCTAAAGGCTTGCTCTTAGATGCTGGGTTAAATCAGAGTTGTCAAAGCTTTTCCCTGGTTTCTGACTTAAGCAACTGGGTGAATCATTCAGGAAAGCCTGAGGGCAGAACAGAGTTTAAAGGAAATTTGTTGAACTAAAGATTGTTTATGCTAAATGTGATGGGTTATAGGTATATCCAAGTGACAAGTAGGGCATTCAATACACATGTTCAAACACAGAGAGAAAGCTCTGGCCTAGAGACATTTACTCATAAATCATTAGCATATCAGTATAATAGATCAATTTGTCTAGGAAGGTAAATATATAGTAAAAGAAAACTATATCGCTAATGAAATCATGCCTTCTTACTATAAATATGACTCCTGATGCTTAGCCTTATCCTAAGATGTGTAGGGATCCAGGATGCTGGAGCTAAGATGTTAGCTGGCTGCCTAGTTTGAAGATGGAGTATGACATCACTTAAATACAGGATGAACACATATAAGAAAAGAATAATACTGACAGAGGCAGTATCTTAATTCAGTTCAGTTCAGTTCAGTCGCTCAGTTGTGTCCGACTCTTTGCAACCCCATGAATCGCAGCACGCCAGGCCTCCCTGTCCATCATCAACTCCCAGAGTTCACTCAGACTCACGTCCATCAAATCACTGATGCCATCCAGCCATCTCATTCTCTGTCGTCCCGTTCTCCTCCTGCCCCCAAACCCTCCCAGCATCAGAGTCTTTTTCAATGAGTCACCTCTTCACATGAGGTGGCCAAAGTACTCGAGTTTCAGCTTTAGCATCATTCCTTGCAAAGAACAGCCCAGGGCTGATCTCCTTCAGAATGGATTGGTTAGATCTCCTTGCAGTCCAATGGACTCTCAAGAGTCTTCTCCAACACCACAGTTCAAAAGCATCAATTCTTTGGCATTCAGCCTTCTTCACAGTCCAACTCTCACATCCATACATGACCACAGGAAAAACCATAGCCTTGACTAGATGGACCTTAGTCAGCAAAGTAATGTCTCTGCTTTTGAATATACTATCTAGGTTGGTCATAACTTTTCTTCCAAGGAGTAAGCGTCTTTTAATTTCATGGCTGCAGTCACCATCTGCAGTGATTTTGGAGCCCCCCAAAATAAAGTCTGACACTGTTTCCACTGTTTCCCCATCTATTTCCCATGAAGTGATGGGACCAGATGCCATGATCTTCGTTTTATGAATGTTGAGCTTTAAGCCAACTTTTTCACTCTCCTCTTTCACTTTCATCAAGAGGCTTTTGAGTTCCTCTTCACTTTCTGCCATAAGGGTGGTGTCATCTGCATATCTGAGGTTATTGATATTTCTCCCAGCAATCTTAATTCCAGCTTGTGTTTCTTCCAGTCCAGCGTTTCTCATGATGTACTCTGCATAGAAGTTAAATAAGCAGGGTGACAATATACAGCCTTGACATACTCCTTTTTCTATTTGGAACCAGTCTGTTGTTCCATGTCTAGTTCTAACTGTTGCTTCCTGACCTGCATACAGATTTCTCAAGAGGCAGGTCAGGTGGTCTGGTATTCCCATGTGGTGTCATCTGCATATCTGAGGGTATTGATATTTCTCCCGGCAATCAAGGTGATCCTAATATTCAAAACTGACTTGGAAATTCTATCTCTAGATGAAGATGGAATAGGCATATTTTCTCAATTCCTCTCTCTAAATATAGCTAAAAATCCTGGAAATAATACGTAATATGAAACATAAGAGGACTTTGAAAGAGAAGGCAGACAGTCTAGGAACTTTTGTACTTGAGGAACAAAATGGTGGTGAATTCCTTGAGTTTTCTTTTAGTCTTATATCCAGAACATGTTGCTCAAAGAGCTAGTAACCCAAAGACTCCAATAGGAACAAACAGCCTGCTGCCTCTAGCAAAAGAAGTAGGAAAGGGGAAAGTTAGCAAAACTTTTAGACAATAATTGCCATACCTCTCTGGACTCCAATGGGGGTGTGCTACAATTCAGTTTAACTATCTGGCATTAGCACGGATTCCAAAGATTAAGGCTTCAGTTCCACAAGACTGCCTCTACTTCAGAGGCCAGTTATAAGTCCCTGGTTGCTACCTGTAGCTTGGACAAACTGGTTATAAGTCGGGGGTTCTTATCATTCCCTGCTCAGGCTTGTTAATTTTCTAGAAGGGCGTATAGAACTCAGAAAGCTACATTACTTAAATGTACCTGTTTATTATAAAGGATGCAACCCATGGACAGTCAAATGTAAAAGATGCATCGGGCAAGTATGGGAGGGGTTGTGGAGCCTCCCTGCCTTCTCCTGGTATGCTACTCTCCAAGCACTTTGATGTAGTCACCAACCCGGAAGCTCTCCAAATCCACCATTTAAAGAGCTTTTGCAAAGGTATCATTATGTCAGGGGAGTTTGTAATTTCCTCAGTTCTGTCTCACTGCAGCAAAAATTTGAAGTGATGGATGGGTTGGTGCTACAGCTCAGTTTTAATTGGCAAGCAAAGGAAAAGAGATCCTCGAGGTGTGAGGGTGGGCCGGCCCAGAAGATATGAAGAGAAGAAAAGCCCCCCAACTCAATTTTGGCTCCTCTTTTTGTATGTTTTTCTCCTCCCCCTGAGCTTGCCCTATGTAAATTGGGCTAGCCAGGAGGGCTGTTTCACCTGAGATTCTCACTCTGGTCCTTGGACCTTCCTTTGTTCTATGTTCATGGGCTTTTTCCTTTCTTTGTCTTTTAGCCACCGCCATTATGAACTCCTTTTTCCTATTCTACTGCTGCTGCTAAGTCGCTTCAGTCGTGTCTGACTCTGTGCGACCCCATAGGCGGCAGCCCACTGGGCTCCCCCGTCCCTGGGCTTCTCCAGGCAAGAACATGGGAGTGGGTTGCCATTTCCTTCTCCAATGCAGGAAAGTGAAAAGTCAAAGTGAAGTCGCTCAGTCGTGTCCAACTCTTCGTGACCCCATGGACTGTAGCCCACCAGGCTACTCCGTCCATGGGATTCTCCAGGCAAGAGTACTGGAGTGGGGTGCCATTGCTTTCTTATTCTAACTACCTAACAATTACATAGGCATGATTGATTAAATCATGGGTTACTGATGATTAACTCAATCTCTAGCCCCTCTCCCCTCCTTGCAGGTCAGGGTGTGTGGTTAAAATTTCCATCTTTTAATCACGCTTTGGTGTTTCTGGTGAGTAACCCTCATTGTGAAGCTATCTTGGGCCCCCAGCCATGAACACCTCATCGTCATACAAAACAGTCAGTCATCACTTCAGAGATTCTAAGAGCTTTAGGAGCTATGTGCCAGGAGTGAGAGACAAAGATCAAATATATATTTATCACAAATCCCTCATTGACTTCCTTCCCCACTGTAACCATGGTATCAGAGAAAACTGGGTGAAGAGCCAGGATTTTCATACCCATTCAATGGTAATAAAGTCTTCCTCCAAGATACCACTGGTGACCATGGAAGGATCATGGACTTCCCTGTAGCTCAAATGGTAAAGAATCTGCCTGCGATGAAGGAGACCTGGGTTTGATCCCTGGGTTGGGAAGTTCCTCTGGAGAAGGGAATGGCAATCCACTCCAGTATTCTTGCCTGGAGAATTCCACGGACTGAGAAGCCTGGCGGGCTACAGTCTATGGGGTTGCAAAGAGTTGGACACGACTGAGCGACTAACACACACATACACACACATACACAAAGATCGTGTACTTTTGCACCTCCTAGTGGTAATGAAACATTTCTCCTCTTCCCTGCCTGTATCAGAGGATGCTGGAGTTTGCAACTACAACTTTCACCATCATTCACTGTTGGTAGGGGTTCTCTTCTAGCAGTGGTATCGGTGGAGGCTACAGGGGGAGCAATAAAGAGGAGCAATCCCCTCCCCAGCCAGGCAGGATAATATCAGTGAATCCCACCACCACATAACAGCAGTGGATTCCCTTCTCCAGGAAGTCAAAGAACATTAATTGGGGAAACTGGACTTCTACCTCAACTTGGCAATAATGAGGCAACTCCTCCCTTCATCTTCTGAAACAGATTGAGGTAAGATCCGAAGTTCATAACATAGTTGCCCAAGTGTCCAGATACTGAAATGCCATGAAAACTTAAAAACTGAAGGAGAAAAACAATCAATGGGTAATAACATTGAGATCACTCAGATATTTGGAATTATCTGGCAAGAATTTTAAAGTANAAAGAAAAACTAAGAGGATTCATTACCATCAAACTTACCCTAAGAGAATGACTAAGGGAGTTCTGGAAATACAAAGGAAACTATAAAAGAAGAAATTTTGGAAGATCAGGAATGAAGGAACAAAGCAAAGAGCAAAATCATAGACTTTCTCCTCTTGAATATTCTAACATATGTTGAGTGGATGCAATAAGTATAACACTATCTGATGCGGTACTTAGTATATGGAGGTGATTTATTTGAGACAATTATATTATGGACTAGCAATAGTGAAGGGATAAAGAAGGTAAAGTTTCTACATTTCACTCAAGCTGGGAGATTGTTGAGACCAATAGATTGTGTTAAGTTATATGTGTATAATGTGAGACCTACAGAAAGCACTTAAGAAATTCATCACATATGATACATTAAAATGCACTATAGATAAATCAAAATAAATTTCAAGAGCTATTCAAATAACACAGATGGCATGAAAAACTAAAGAGAAACAAAAAGCGGAGGGAATAAGGTAAAACAAAATAAAATGGGAGGCCCAGTAATATTATTATATAAAATATAAATGGTCTAAAAAGACTAATTAAAAGACAGAGATTGCAGAGCAGATAAAAATTGTTAGCTAACTAACTATATATATAGGGACATTATACTGAGTGAAAAATTAATCTCAAAAAATTCACATAGTGTATGATTATATTTATACAACATTCATGAAATTAAAATATTATAGACATGCGGAACAGATTAGTGGCTGCCAGAGGTTATGAATATAGGGGTCAGGTGGGTTGACTGAAGCAAAAGATCTGTGAGCTGGGTGAAACATTCCATATCTCTCTTGCTTTGGTTGTAAACAATTAACAGCTATAATGAAAGTACAAAAGTCTACATGTGATAAAATGGCATGAAAATATATATGTATATATATATACACACACATTGTGTCTATATTGATTTCCTGCTTTTGAGAATATCCTATAGTAATGAGGTACATAAGCTCATTTTGCACTATGTTTGCAACTTCCTGTGAACCTAGAATAATTTCAAAATAAAATCGTAAACTCTGGGAGCTGGTGATGGACAAGAAGCCTGGCATGCTGCAGTCCATGCAGTAGCAAAGACTGAGCAACTGAACTGAGCTGAAGATGTTGAAAACCAAAAAAATAAACGGTGATTTGGTAGTAATTCCTCCAGATTTTATTTTACTTGGGAAGGATTAGAAACATAGAAGTATCAGCATTTCACCTTGCGCAGTGACAGAGAGTGGTTCGGTACTCTGCTACATAGGTCACTATTAACGAATGGTAAGCTGCATGCCTATGTCGGTTGTCAATTTATTGCCTCTCACCTCAAGGTGTACCATTCAATATACGCACCATGATAAATGCACCATCACTGTCACCGACTCAACGGACATGAGTCTGAGCAAGCTCCAGGAGATGGCGAAGGATGGGGAAGCTTGGCGTGCTGCAGTCCGTGCAGTTGCAAGGAATCGGACTACTGCGCCACTGAACAAATGACTAAATCCCTTTAAGCATTTCTTCTTTACAACGTTTAGCTTTCTCAGTAGAGGGCGCCAGAGGGACATTGTAGGAAGAAGAGATTATAGCAAGTTCTTGCATGGCTGATGTGTCAGGGGTTAGGAGAATGTGAGAACAGCCAGTGGAGCTTGTCCAGTCACTGACATGGAATGCCACCACTCATGATCTTATAGCCTTAGCCTGGGGATAATCTTTCCACAGTCCTCTCAGGATGGAAACAAATCCCATAGCTGCCTGTGTCCTGGAGGTCACACAGGGAGCAGCTGTTGATTCTAGGAGGCCTTGAGCAGCCTGCGTGCAGCCGGTCCATAACACAGGAGATAACACCCATCTGCCGTTTCCTCGGCCAGCTCCTGCACAGTCTTTGTCCTCTGAAGTCTCTTGCCCAGATAGACACACTGATTACCACTGCATTTCCTTGCTCCCAACTGTTGCTCACCCATTCAGGCTGCACCCTGAAGGGTGGCCTATTGCTTGTTTAGAAACTCCAGAGCAGCTCCAGCCTAGCTAAACCAGCCAGCCTCTCCACTCTGCCTTTCTAGGGGCTGAGCCACACCTTCTCCAAGGGGTTCTGAACTCTTTTCGAGTTTGTCCTTCCTTGGTTACCCTCCCTCAGCCCTAGGGTACCATACAGTATTTCCTTATAATATTATGGTTACCCTTTTATTGTGGCTGTTAATTCTTTATATTAAACTTTTGCTGTTTAACCTGTATTTGGTTTGTATTTGCGGATTACACACTGGCATAATACTCTGGCTCAATAAGAGATGCTGCTGTTTCGTTGCTGTCACGTTTGACTCTTTGAAACCCCGCGGATTGTGCCAGGCTCCCCTGTCCATGGATTTCCCAGGCAAGAATATTGGAGTGGGTTGACATTTCCTTCTCTAGGGAATATTCCTGACCCAGGGATAGAAACTGTCTCCTTCTTGGTAGGCAGATTCTTTACCACTGAGCCATCTGAGAAGCCCTCAATAAGAAATACCCACTATCTAACTCCAACAGGTAGGTCACGAGGCCACATGTTTTCAGTATTGTCATGATGCATGCCACTGTCCCCCTTAGGACTAAGTGTGCTGGGATGTGGTATGGCTGGGAATAACTCTTCTTCCTATATTCCCTGGTCAGGAAATGACAGTCAACATGGCAGATGGAGGCATTGCCCTTAAAGTGTCCCATTGAACTCTATAGTCTTCCATGACATTTTACAGAAAACATTATAGCAAGTATTATCTAGATAAATAAGTTTAAGAAACTTAATATTCATACTGTTCTGAGAGAGTTATAATGTGAACTTTTAAATTAAAGGCTGTTGAAAAATCTTTGAGACAGAAGCCTAAGCAATTCAGGGGTATTCTACACTTATTTAAGCAAAGGACCTTTTATCATAAACTGCTCCTAACATCCTTAAGTGTTATCTTTCATCAAAGCCATTTTGGAAAGTGTTGACATAAGGCAAAAATCACTAACTAGAAAAAGTAAGCCTGAGGTTTCTTCTTAGTATGTGTGTATGTGTGTGCGCGTGTGCGCGTCTGTGCATGCACACGCTCAGCTGCTCAGCCACGTCCGANAACTGCTCCTAACATCCTTAAGTGTTATCTTTCATCAAAGCCATTTTGGAAAGTGTTGACATAAGGCAAAAATCACTAACTAGAAAAAGTAAGCCTGAGGTTTCTTCTTAGTATGTGTGTATGTGTGTGCGCGTGTGCACGTCTGTGCATGCACACGCTCAGCTGCTCAGCCACGTCCGAGTCTTTGTAACCCTGTGGTCTGTAGCCCACTAGGCTCTTCTGTCCATGGGGTTTTTCAGGCAAGAATACTGGTGTGGGTTGCCATTTAATAAACTGATTAGTTATTCATCTAAGTTAATGATTTTGACAAGTTTTTAAAAAGTGTTTCTGTTAATTACTATATTTAACAAATACCTTTTCATATTTTTGTTTTATTAAAAAACAGCTGGCATCTGTTAAAAACCACATGACAAACTGCAACATTTAGGTATAAAAACAAGAGAATTTCCCAGAATTGAGGAATCTGGGATGTGTGAACTGAGGAAGATAACTGCATATTTTGTAACAACCAAAATCACTGAATTAAAATGTAGTTAAAATCAAAGAAAATTTTAACTTAAAAAACCGAGTTGAAATAAAGATCCCCAGAAGCTATGTAAGTGATCTCCCTGTGACTATACTGCAAAGGTGGCCAGTTGGTTACAGCATCCTTGTCTTCCAAGTTCAGTAAGACAAAACTGGACTCAAACAGGATTTATTTGTGTTCATGTATCCAGAGGCTTGTTTGTGGATATGGTAGAATCTAGAGCCCCAGGGGAGCAATGCTCAAGAACAACTCGAGTTTAGGAATTTTGGACTTTGGTTTGCAGTGTAGAGCGGATGTCTTGCCTAAGTTAGGCATAACTATGTTGAGTCAATTGAGACAGAGGTTTTAGCTAAGCAGACTGAGGTAGAGTAAAACTGAAAAATGTCCACAGGAGCAGGATTAACTGAAAAAAAAAAAAAAGAAAAAGCACTAGGGCATAATACATCCAATGTTGGCATAGAAATGCACGCTGTCCTGCATTGTCACATGTGACACAAAGTGTTTTGATCTAACTTCAGTAAATGGACTGTGCATTTTTCCTTGTTTAGGGGATTGTATTAATGATTTAATAGATTTTCAAGCAATATTCTTCTCTATCATCCTCTTTCTCTGGGATTTCAACACTCTGTTCTTTCAGTCTCATATATTCCTTATTTTTTCTCCTTCCAGAAGACTTTTGCAAATGCTGTTCTTTTTGTCTCCATACTCTTCCCCCTTATGTTCTGATACCTCATAATTATGCTTCTGGTCTCAACTTAAGGCATGACTCTCTTGAAGAACAATTCCTGACTTATCAGAGATGCTGTGGTTCACTATTTAATAAGCATCTGAGGTCATTTTAAGGAAGGTGATCTGAAGTCCACACTTTCAGATCTGTTGTGAAACAATAATAAAAAGAGTAATAGTTTGTATGGACTGACAGAGATAAAATCTGCCAAGGTTTAGTGTATTATATAAATGAGCTAACATTCACATGAGGATTCCAAAGTCTTTAGTTATTGTTGCTACCTAGTGATCTGCTTGCTATCTTATATAAAAGAGTATCAGGTGTATAGAGGGAGAATTTTTAAGCAAGGAAAGGAAAACTTTAACCAAGATTAAGTCATCAAGGCATTAACAACTGAACACTTAAAAAAATGTTCATATACCTTGTGATCTCTATAAGAATTATCTCCTGCCTCTATTATTGTTACATTGAGTTTATTTATGAATATAATTATAGTATATAGCTATAATAATATATAACATAATATGTAACTATAACACTATGTGATATATAAGGTGTGTGGCACGTGTCACAAACAACAATGATTTTTGCCTGTCAAGCACACCAATCTGCTCAAAGAAAAATGAAGTCTCTGAGCAACTCTTGGTGAGAAGAAAAATTACCAAATGCTTTCCCGTTCTACTGAAATTCCCTGAAGTCAAATTTTAAATAAGCTTCATAAACAGTCTTATATGGTTGATTTACTAACACTTCTTGTAAATCATAACTCTTGTTTCTTGTATTTAGAAACATGCTTTGGTATAATTTTGTTCTAAGAGTGTTTCAAGTTTAAAGCAGAGTTATTTATCAATTTGAAACATACTTCCAGATCTAAAAGATATATGATTATTATTATAGAATCATAGTAAGTGAAAAATTTTGAACAGCCTGATATACAGCAAGGGTGACAAAAGTGATGCTAATTTTGGAAAAATGGAAAATTTATCCTGAAGTAATAATTTACTAGAAGAACCCTCTTTATATGCAAATGTCCCTTCCAGCACTTTTATAGTCATTATAAAAGAAAATCCTAAAGTTCAAAGCATGAAGAATGTTTTAATTATAGTTCAGTTACACAGTGAAATTATGTGACCATCTGAACGAGTAAATAGGAAGGTAGCATCAAAATATTGAAATAACATAACATTATAATATTGTAATAATATTGTAATGTTATTACAGTATAACATTAAGCAAATAAACACATGAAAGTAAATGTATTTCATTAATTCAAAATACGTCCATATGTTCAAGAACTGAAAGCATTTTAAAAAGTAAAAATAATTGTGTTAGTGTATTGAGATTTGAGGAAGTTGGATTTCCCACACTTAAAAACAACACTGTCTTTAGCAACTTTAAATTGTCTACCTCCTTCCTTGGGAGAGAAAAAAAAAAAAAATGATGCCTTTTGAAACAGTTACAGATTTTTCTGAAATATTTAAAAATCTCCCACCTATTACTCTAATATTTATAGCATCAAATTCAAATATTCTCAGTTTTCATGGAGCAGAGAAAAGCCATTGAAGGTAATTTAAACCCAAGAGTCAGTTTACTGCAGTCATCTCTGTTTTAAATTACAACACTACCAAACCCTCCCTAGAATCAGCATGCAATCATTCCTTTTTCCCTCTGTGGTTATGTATATATATTTATATTGCTTCTATGAAATGATGCTTGAGTCTGACTGCAAGTGATGTCATTTCCATTGCTCAAAATTCATGGCACTTCACATCAAGTAACCAGCCAAACATTATGATGGATACAAACTCGACTTCAGGAACTTGGGAAGCCTCTTCAACATATTTCCTGTGGGGACCTGGATGGGAAGCCTTGTGCTAGATTCAGGAAGGTGGAGTTCTTCAGGGGGTTATTTAACCCTGTCTACTCTATCCAATTATTTAATGTTTATTTTGAAGTTCTGAACACAGCATCCTGCAGAGGGTTTGGATTGCATGACAAAGCTGTTTCATACAAGAATTTTTACATAAATCAACTTGCTTTTTACAAATAAATGCCTGTTTGTATGCAATTATTTCTACTGGTTTCTAAATCTTTTATTTTCCCAACACACACCACCCTCTTAAGCACTGCATTTCATGGATCAGAGTAGAATCTGGGCTTCTCCTGAAGCCCTAAAATATGACTGCAGTATAAAAAAAACATGTTTTCACATACATTTAGCTATTTTCATACCAAACAAATTTAGAAAACTCTGTCAATCAAATTAAGTCTCTATCAATTTAATAATAAAAAATCAGATTAGAATAAAGATATATTATATGGTAGAACTTTTTTTAGTGGGTGTCTCATCTTTGGTAACTACAGCTATATGCCTGGAAGGGGAAAATATTTTGCAATATAATACTAGCCTCCTTTAACAGAGTAGCTAATGAGCCCAACAAGATGACAGAACGTAAGAAGATTGTGAGGCATATCAACATCAGCAAACTGTAGTTTCAAAGTATAAAACAAAAGGTTTCTAAGAACATGCCAAATTTCTGTTGTCACTGAGCCAGATTCTCTGGCAAGGAAATCCTCAGTCTTGCAACTGTAGAAAGCAAGTTAAGATTAGGGAAATATTTTAAACTAGCACCTTCCAAAAATGTGTAAGAATCCCTAGCATTAGGTTTATAATACTAACATTAGTGTAATTTATTTTTCTCTTTTGGTTATACTTCTTTTATCCAGCATTCAGTATTTTTGTCCTGACTTTGAAATATTCTCAGACAGTATTCATTTTTTCAGAGAAAAAAATCTTATGACAATGAGATTGACAAAAGTATTTGTCACAAAATTAATTGAGCTATTTTGAGGAGGGAACTTTTAATTAGTTTTGGCAAATAGTTGCTGAACATCTCCCTGATAAGAATTTGAAAGAAATGAATCAAGAGTTTCAAAGACTATTAAAAAAAATCTGACTAAAGCTTTAATATTAGATGTTGCTGATTCCATTATTTTTTTTTTTGTATTCTAACTTCATCAAAACAGATTTTCAATTAGTTTTCCTTCTGAAAATGTACCTAAAATTAGTACTTTACTTAATTTGTCACTAACAAGATACATGCATAATTCATATACATGAAGAAAAAGATAGGAATAATGCATTTGTTTATTATTCTTTCTTTTACCTCCTCATTCACATTTATTAAAAGAACTGGCAAAGCACCTAGCTAAGACAAGTTATTAAAAGAATTTGTGAAGTTGTATATTAGCAATAAGCTTATCTTACCGCCATGTCCTTTTCTGTCAAGTTCCTGTCCTGTGACTCGGCTACCACAGTTACATATCCATTAAAGGAAAACACAAATTTAACAGTTCTTTAACTCACTGATCTCATCTAACTAATGAACATCAAGCATGATGGACATACGTCGCCAGATAGCGGTTACAAGACACCAAATCTCTCATAGCTAGCTCTGGGAGCTACATTATTTAGTAAGTCATGGGAGAGAGAAGTGCACTTTCGACCATAACCCCTGCTTGTGCTGGGTACTCAGCTTACAAGGTTTGCCAGGTATAATTTGAAAGAAATGAATCAAGAGTTTCAAAGACTATTAAAAAAAATCTGACTAAAGCTTTAATATTAGATGTTGCTGATTCCATTATTTTTTTTTTTGTATTCTAACTTCATCAAAACAGATTTTCAATTAGTTTTCCTTCTGAAAATGTACCTAAAATTAGTACTTTACTTAATTTGTCACTAACAAGATACATGCATAATTCATATACATGAAGAAAAAGATAGGAATAATGCATTTGTTTATTATTCTTTCTTTTACCTCCTCATTCACATTTATTAAAAGAACTGGCAAAGCACCTAGCTAAGACAAGTTATTAAAAGAATTTGTGAAGTTGTATATTAGCAATAAGCTTATCTTACCGCCATGTCCTTTTCTGTCAAGTTCCTGTCCTGTGACTCGGCTACCACACTTACATATCCATTAAAGGAAAACACAAATTTAACAGTTCTTTAACTCACTGATCTCATCTAACTAATGAACATCAAGCATGATGGACATACGTCGCCAGATAGCGGTTACAAGACACCAAATCTCTCATAGCTAGCTCTGGGAGCTACATTATTTAGTAAGTCATGGGAGAGAGAAGTGCACTTTCGACCATAACCCCTGCTTGTGCTGGGTACTCAGCTTACAAGGTTTGCCAGGTAAAGGCTGATTGAAGCAGCTTTTGTTTTCAAATTCTATAGAACAAAAACCTATCCACAGTCAAAGGACCGATCTCCCAGCATCCCGGAAACTGTCTGCAGGATGTAGATAACTGGTATTTAATAAAAGAAGATATCATTAAATGTTTCATGGATTATCCCAAGCAGGCTGGGTACCAGACAATACCTGTTATTTAGCACAAAGCTCAAGTTCTGTCACAGACAGGCTTCTACCCTCTCACACAGAGAATCCACGGGTAGGAAAACAACCATCCAAAACTTGCTCTTGTGAGGTTTAAAATACACATAAATACATATCTCAGTGTTCATAATATAAAGGAAAACAGTTTTAGAGTTTACTGTGGGAAGCTGCCAAGGGGCTAGAAAGGATTAGTCCTACGTTCTAGGGTTTACAGTCTGGCCAAATGCACTGATTCCTACTTTTATCATGCACCAAAATCATCTGAGATGCTGTGAAAATTGCAGAGTCCTAAAACCTCAATTGGTGTGGAATGGGGCCTTGGGAATCTGCTTTCTTACAGACTACTACAAGTGATTCTGATGCCCATGGATGCCGGATTTAAAAAATACCTTGCTACAAGACCAGAAGTATCAGTGAACTGAAGATACAACATCATTCACTAATTCAATAAATGCTTGTGGAAGACTACTAGAGGACAGGCATAATGCTATATAGTTATAAAGCATTTATAAAACAACTTTACTATAAAAACAGAAAACATCAAGTGTTCATGAAAGTATGGAAGAATTGGAATGTTTGCACATTGCTGGAGGGTACTTAAAATGGTGCAGCTTCTCTGGAAGACAGTATGGTGGTTCCCCACAAAATTAAATGTGCATTTATCATGTGCTTCAAAACTTTCATGTCAGAGTACATACCTAAAAGAAGTGAAAGCAGAAACTCAAACAGATTTTTGCCCACCTGTTTTCATAGCAGCATATTCACAATAGTCAAAGGGTAGAGGTAAACAAGGTATCCATCAGCATATGAATGGGTAAGCAAAATGTAGCATATACATACAATGTAATATATTTCTGCTTATAAAAGGAAGGAAATTCTGATATATGTTGTTACATGGATGAAACCTGAAGACGCTATACTGTGAAAGTCAGTTACAAAAGAACAAATATTGTACAGTTCTACTTATATGAGGTACCTGATGAAAGTGGTTTAGTTGCTAAGTCGTGTGCAACTCTTGCGACCCCACAGACTAGCAGGTTGCCATTTCCTTCTGCAACATATGCAGTACTTCGTCGTCGTCGTGTCAGTCGCTCAGTCGTGTCCGACTCTTTGTGACCCCGTGAACTGTAACCTACTAGGCTTCTCTGTCCATGGGATTCTCCAGGCAAGAATACTGGAGTGGATTGCCATTTCCTTCTCCAGGGGATCTTCCCGACCCAGGGATTGAACCTGGGTCTCCCGCATTGGAGGCAGACGCTTTAACCTCTGAGCCACCAGGGAAGCCCCAATGAAGTACTTAGAATAGTCAAATTCATTGACATAGACTATTGAATAGTGGTTACCAGGGCTGAGAGGAGAAGAGAATGAAGAGTTATTGTTTAATGGGTACAGAGTTTCAGTTTGGGATGATGAAAAATTTCTGGAGATGGATGGTGGTGATGGTTACATAATAATGTGAAAGCACTTAATGCCACTGAACTGTAAACTTATAAAATGGTTGAAATGGCAAATTGTATATATATATACATACACACACACACATATATATATACACAGTTCAGTTCAGTTGCTCAGTTGTGTCCAACTGTTTGCGACCCCATGAATCGCAGCACGCCAGGCCTCCCTGTCCATCACGAACTCCCGGAGTTCACTCAGACTCA
>SJYT01025497.1:6821-70530 GCA_006410635.1 Cephalophus harveyi | reverse complement strand
AGAGAGAGAGTGTGTATATATGTCAATCCCAATCCCCCAATTCATCCCCCCCTTCCCTTCCTCCCTTCGTGTCCATATGTTTGTTCTCTATGTTTATATCTCTATTTCTGCTTTGAAAATAGCTTCAACTGTACCATTTTTATAGATTCCACATACATGTGTTAATATGTGATTTTTTTTCTCTTTCTAATAGCTGAAATTTAAAACACTTTCAGAATCTGACCCAAAAGAAGGTAGGATTTGCTGAAAGCAATGTGATCAGATGAGACAGAGTGAGTTGTGGTCTGCGTTAGTGTCCTCTCCATCACTGAGGCATCCTCACTGCATCTTTCTCAGTGTCCATTTTTTTGCAGACCTGCAATGGCAATAGCCTTGATATAGACAAGATCTAAAACTTCTCTGGCACCTTACTTAGCATTTCTCATCCTTTGGGTCAAGGGAAGCTGAGACTCTGTCATCGAGGGTTATTTTAAACTTCAAATCTACTCACTTGTGCAGAATCCCCATGCTTGTCTTGCTTTTCTCTCTCTGGGGCACATTCATCTTGCTAGAAATATATAGACTTGGCTTTCTCTCTCTGCCACCTTAGCTATATTTTTGTAGCCTCTCCTGCTGTCCCCTGGGATCCTCAAGTCCTAGTGAAGAGATGACACACTCTTGCTGTGCTTCCCTTCAAACCACCTTGACTTGGCTTAAGATGAAGGGAAGAATTCCATGTTTTTGCCCAAGAAGGGGCTGGTGGAAGTGGTTGATGGGCAAGATGCTTCAAATTTTCTATTAAGGTCCCATCTGCCACATTTTTGACCACTACCCCTCTTAGCAAAGGAAGGTGCTTGACTGTTTAGTGTTCCCCAAAGGATACTTGAGTCATTCCTTTTGGAATTAATGATAGACAACTCCTACTTCTCCCCAGAGGGAGATGAAATGGCCCTATTGTTTTTCTTCCTCAGCCTTTCTTAGAGTCCTCAGTGGAATTGTTAAAATAATAGGAGAGGCTAACTTGCAATCTGTTACACAGGCCTTTAAAAATAGAATGTGTGTATTTTAATCTTGGTTTTGATTCCCATGAGGGTATTTTTGGAGATGGTGGAGGCATAAGTGAGAGGAGGAATAGGGAGATGAAATGGCCCTATTGTTTTTCTTCCTCAGCCTTTCTTAGAGTCCTCAGTGGAATTGTTAAAATAATAGGAGAGGCTAACTTGCAATCTGTTACACAGGCCTTTAAAAATAGAATGTGTGTATTTTAATCTTGGTTTTGATTCCCATGAGGGTATTTTTGGAGATGGTGGAGGCATAAGTGAGAGGAGGAAAAAGAAGTTACAAAACATCTCTAATGTTCTGGGGTTTTTTGGTCTTGTGCAGATTAAAAAAACTCCCCCTTACATCCTATGTATTTGAAAATAGTATTTAAAATACTTGAAAATACTTTATAATATTTAAATTATATGTGCATATATGAAACTAATCACAGGCATATCTCATCCTAGTGTGCTTTGTTCTCTTGGGCTTCTCAGATATAAAGGCTTGTGGCAACTCTGAGTAGACCAAGTCTATGGATGTCATTTTTCCAAAAGGGTTTGTGCTCTTCATGTCCCTGTGTCACATTTGGTAATTCACACATTTAAAGCTTTTTATTATTATTATACTTGCTGTGCTGCTCTGTGATCTTTAATTTTACCACTATGACTCACTGAGGGGCTTTCCTGCTAGCTCAGTGGTAAAGAATCTGCCTGTAATTCTGGAAATGCTGGTTCGATCTCTGAGCCAAGAACACCCTCTGGAGAAAGAATTGGCAACCCACTCCAATATTCTTGCCTGGAGAATTCCATGGACAGAGGAGACTGGAGGGCTACATACAGTCCATGGGGTCACAACGAGTTGGACGTGACTTAGCAACCAAACACCAGCAATATGACTCACTGAAAGCTTAGAAGATGATTAGCATTTTTAGCAATTAAAAAGTATTTTTAAATTAAAGTAAAAGTGAAGTCATTCAGCCGTGTCTGACTCTTTGCAATCCTGTGGACTGTAGCTACCAGGCTCCTCTGTCCATGGGATTTTCCAAGCAAGAGTGCTGCAGTGGGTTGCCATTTCCTTCTCTAGGGTATCTTCCTGACCCAGGGACTGAACNCTCTTTCTAACATTTTAACTGCAATTAATGCCAGGATATCATATTTAATTTTAATTTACTATATCTCCCATAATCTAGTGATGATCACATTTTTATTTTTCTTTGATTGAACAACAGCATTTTAAACCTTTTAATAAACCTTTTAATTAACATATTTTTAAATAGAAAAGATATGTTAAAATCAAGCTAAAACCACTGCTAAACAAAACAACTACAGGTGAATCATGCTGCCATTTGAACAAGTTCTGTTGAGGCTGACTTTAAGGAAAGTGTGGGGAGAGGCATACATTTCCTCCCTCCTTTTGAACAGTATAGATATATAGCTGAATTTAAGAGAATTATTTCAGGTCAATTAGAATTTGCTGAAAATACATAATGTCTCAGTGTTACGGAATCCACGTGCCAACGCAGGACATCAGGTTCAATCCCTGAGTCAGGAAGATCCCCTGAAGGGATCTTTCCTTTCTGGAGAAGGAAATGGCAACCCACTCCAGTATTCTCGCCTGAGCAATTCCATAGAGAGGGAACCTGGCAGGCACAGTTCATGGGGGTTGGAAAAAAGTTGACCTGACTTAGCAGCTAGACAACAACCACAAAGATATATAAATGTGTAAACTGCCAGGCTGGAATTACTAAATGTTAACAAGGAAGAAAAAGAATAAGCAATCAAACAAAAACAGAAACTGATGAAATATTAATTTCTGTTGACAAATATTCACATGAGAGCTGACCACTTTTGATATTTGTACAGAAAATAACAAATGGAATTAACTTCTGTACATATTAGGGAGTCCCCAGTGCTAGGTCAGGTTCCAAGCAGAACACCAGTATCTCAACTAAAGATGCTGCAGTGACATCAGCAACAAGACTAAGACATCGTCAGAGACAGCATCCGTCCTCAACAACAAAGATTTGGCATCCATCCTCAGACAAAAATGCCTTAGTGGGAGCTATGGGGTCCACATCATGTGCCAAAGAATCTGGGAGGAGTCTCACCTACCCATGCATAGGGGAATAGGCACACAGACCTCAGTCACAACTGTGGGTCGGGTCCTACAGTCACAGTGAATTGGCTCCAGCCCCTGTCAGCACCTGTCTTGGGAGGCCCTGGGAGAAGAAGGTCTTATATGATCACCCACGGCTGAGAGTCTATGTGGAAATCAAGTTTTCCAGCAGAGAAGTTCCAGTACATCACTGGGATAAAAACACCTGGGACTGAATACATTGAAGGGGGTAAGAGGAACTGTTTGACTTTGTCTGGGTCATTCCCTTCCCTGAGGTGGCCCAGCTTAGTGCCAAGTGAGACCTTTTTAAGACATGAGTTACCCTTGGGGGGAAGTGAGATCAGGTGGGTAAATGCCTGGTTGTCCCAGCTGTGTGGGACTTAGCCAAAGAAGCCCAAGTATCTCTCGCCCCTTCTAGAGCACTGAGAAGTGAGCTCTATGAATGGGGGCCCTGGAAAAGACCTGGGAAAGCAGCAAGGAGGACCATCAAAGAGCATTCAAGGGACATGGATCCTGCCAATGGTATCACAGCCTCCATCAAGAGGCAGTCCATGAGCCTCTGAGGATGCCCCACCTCCTGGTTCCCTCACATGGCTCCCAGGCACTCCCAGCATGATACAGCCCTCACCCCTCTACTCACCCCACCCTGTGGCTGGCTCTTTGCACATGCATAAAACTGTCCTTTGGCAAATGGCTGTTGACCACTTGCAGGAAATCAGCCTGACTATGTGGCCCAGGAAGAGATCACAGAGCTTAACTTTAGGGCACTCTGGAGAAAGCAAAAGAGGCTGTCAGCACTTGCCCTTAAGTGTTGCATGATTAAGGGAAGGCATACAAATCTAAGAATGTTGCCACAAGAGGGAGCAAGAAATTGTGAAGCAGGCATATCCACAGAAAGTCTGCATCCCTACCAGGGCTGGTAGAGGATTATTTCTCTCCGAAAGTCAGTCCGTAAAGACTAGAAAGTGTTAGTCGCTCAGCTGTGTCCAACTCTTTGGGACCTCATGGACTGTAGCATGCCAAGCCCCTCTGTTCACAGTATTCTCCAGGCAAGAATACTGGAGTGGTTTGCATTTCCTTTTCTCAGGGGGTCTTCCTGACACAGGGATTGAACCTGGGTTTCCTGCATTGCAGGTGAAGTCTTTACATCTGGGCCACCATGAAAGTCCCTAAAGATTGGAGGAGGTAGTTATTACTGCATATGCAAAGACAGCATCTCAAAACTTCAAGAAACTGAAAAAAATCAAGGAAACTTGGCTCCATTAATGGATCACAATTACTGTCCCTAAATACATTGACATAGGATTAAAAATAGCTATTCTAAAGAAGTAAAAAATAGCTAGAATAAAATACAGAAAGATAGTTTAATGAAATTAGGAATATAATACCTGAATAAAATGAGAAGTTTAACAAAGAAATTTCATAAGAAATTGAATCCTGGAGCTAGAAATGAATAGATTAAATAAAAAATGAAATAGAGAAAAATCAACAACAGAAGAGATCAATAGGAATTTTAAAAATCTGTGAATTAGAGGATAAGACCTTGGAAATTGTCCAGTAAGAAGAGAACAAAGGAAAAAGAATGGAAGAATGGAAGTGTAAGTGATGTATTGAATAACCTCAAAAATAAACAACCATCAAAGTATTAGAGACTTAAAAGAAAAGAGAGGAAGAAGGGGACGGAACACTTATTTAAAGAAATAAAGGGTGAGAACTTCTCAAATATATGGAGAGATCTGCATATTCAAGTTCAGGAAGGTCAAGGGTCACCAAAAAATGCAAGTTAGAGATTTTTTTTTAAGACACACTATAACAAAATGTGGTTAAAAATGAAAAGCAAGGATAATTTTAAGAAAAAGAAACAAGTTACAATTCAAAAAGAAAATATCATAAGACTATCAACAGATTTCTCACATGATTCTTCAAGCCATGAGAGAGTAGAATATGGGGTCATCATTTAAAATATTAAGGAATTCATACAATTCAATAGCCAAAAAATATCTAAATGAGAAAGGTGAGACATTCTTCTAAAGAAGACATGTAAACAGTCATCAGGTATGTGGAAAGATGTGTAATGTCACTAATCACAAAAAATGCAAATTAAACCCACACTAATATATCACCTCAGATCTATTAGAATGGCTAATCATCAACAAGACAAAAGATAACAAGCAACTGCTGAGGGTGTGGATTAAAGGGAAATCTTACGCATTGTTAATGGGAATATATTGTGGAACAGTATGAAAGTTCCTCAAAAAAATAAAAACGAAATGACCAACAATTTCAACTTCTGAATTTCAACAAATTCTACAATTTCAACGACCTGACAATTTCACTTCTGGGTATATATCCAAATGAAAGTAAATCAGGATCTCAGGAGATATCTACACCCCCATGTTTGAGACAACATGATTCACAATAGTCAAAAAATGGAAACAATCCATCTACCTACAGATGAATAGTTAAAGAAGATGTGGTCTGTATACACTCATGAACACAATGGAGTATTACTCAACCTTGAGAAAGAAGGAAATTCCGACATTTTGTGACAATAGGGCTGAAACTTGGGGACATTATATTATTCTAAGTGAAACAAGCTAGATTGAGAAGAGAAATACTCTATGGTATAATGTTCTTGTAAAGTCTAAAAACACCAAACTCAAGGAAACAGAGAGTAGATGGGTGTTTGCCAGAAAATGAGGGGTGGGAGGTTGTGTGGGAAGATACCAGTTAAAAGGGTACCAAATTCCCTCTTATAAGATTAATATATCTGGAGATCTATGGTACAGCATGCTGACTATAGTTAACACTATGGTATTGTGTACTTAACTGTTGCTAAGACAATAGATCTTGAGTAATTTTACCACAAAAAAAAATGAAATAATAACTATTTGAGATGAAGAAGTTATTAACTAACCCTTCTGTGGTAATCATTTATCAGTATGATTATCGAGGCATCACACTGTACACCTTACACTTTATGCAATGTTATATGTCAATTATCTCAGAAAAGCTAAAAAATGGTAGATGCCAATTTAACCTGTGTGTAGCTATTTATTCATACAAGTATCTTAGAGCAAGTAGTGCTTCAGTTCAGTTCAGCTCAGTCTCTCAGTCATGTCCGACTCTTTGCGACCCCATGAATCGCATCACGCCAGGCCTCCCTGTTCATTACCATCTCTCGGAGTTCTCTCAGACTCACGTCCATCGAGTCAGTGATGCCATCCAGCCATCTCATCCTCGGTCGTCCCCTTCTCCTCTTGCCCCCAATCCCTCCCAGCATCAGAGTCTTTTCCAATGAGTCAACTCTTTGCATGAGGTGGCCAAAGTACTGGAGTTTCAGCTTTAGCATCATTCCTTCCAAAGAAATCCCAGGGTTGATCTCCTTCAGAATGGACTGGTTGGACCTCCTTGCAGTCCAAGGGACTCTCAAGAGTCTTCTCCAATACCACAGTTCAAAAGCATCAATTCTTCGGTGCTCAGCCTTCTTCACAGTCCAACTCTCACATCCATACATGACCACAGGAAAAACCATAGCCTTGACTTGACGGACCTTAGTCGGCAAAGTGATGTCTCTGCTTTTGAAAATACTATCTAGGTTGGTCATAACTTTTCTTCCAAGGAGTAAGCGTCTTTTAATTTCATGACTGCAGTCACCATCTGCAGTGATTTTGGAGCCCCAAAAAATAAAGTCTGACACCTGTCTCTTATACACATCTAGATGTGTATAAGAGACAGCCTCTACTCACCCCACCCTGTGGCTGGCTCTTTGCAAATGCATAAAACTGTCCTTTGGCAAATGGCTGTTGACCACTTGCAGGAAATCAGCCTGACTATGTGGCCCAGGAAGAGATCACAGAGCTTAACTTTAGGGCACTCTGGAGAAAGCAAAAGAGGCTGTCAGCACTTGCCATTAAGTGTTGCATGATTAAGGGAAGACATACAAATCTAAGAATGTTGCCACAAGACGGAGCAAGAAATTGTGAAGCAGGCATATCCACAGAAAGTCTGCATCCCTACCAGGGCTGGTAGAGGATTATTTCTCTCCCAAAGTCAGTCCTTAAAGACTAGAAAGTGTTAGTCGCTCAGCTGTGTCCAACTCTTTGGGACCCCATGGACTGTAGCATGCCAAGCCCCTCTGTTCACAGTATTCTCCAGGCAAGAATACTGGAGTGGTTTGCATTTCCTTTTCTCAGGGGGTCTTCCTGACACAGGGATTGAACCTGGGTTTCCTGCATTGCAGGTGGAGTCTTTACATCTGGGTCACCATGAAAGTCCCTAAAGATTGGAGGAGGTAGTTATTACTGCATATGCAAAGACAGCATCTCAAAACTTCAAGAAACTGGGAAAAATCAAGGAAACTTGGCTCATTAATGGATCACAATTACTGTCCCTAAATACATTGACATAGAATTAAAAATAGCTATTCTAAAGAAGTAAAAAATAGCTAGAATAAAATACAGAAAGATAGTTAATGAAATTAGGAATATAATACCTGAATAAAATGAGAAGTTTAACAAAGAAATTTCATAAGAAATTAAATTCTGGAGCTAGAAATGAATAGATAAAATAAAAAATGAAATAGAGAAAAATTAACAACAGAAGAGATCAATAGGAATTTTAAAAATCTGTGAATTAGAGGATAAGAACTTGGAAATTGTCCAGTAAGAAGAGAACAAAGGAAAACGAATGGAAGAATGGAAGTGTAAGTGATGTATTGAATAACCTCAAAAATAAACAACCATCAAAGTATTAGAGACTTAAAAGAAAAAGAGAGGAAGAAGGGGGCGGAACACTTATTTAAAGAAATAAAGGGTGAGAACTTCTCAAATATATGGAGAGATCTGCATATCCAAGTTCAGGAAGGTCAAGGGTCACCAAAAAATGCAAGTTAGAGATTTTTTTTTAAGACACACTATAACAAAATGTGGTTAAAAATGAAAAGCAAGGATAATTTTAAGAAAAAGAAACAAGTTACAATTCAAAAAGAAAATACCATAAGACTATCAACAGATTTCTCACATGATGCTTCAGGCCATGAGAGAGTAGAATATGGGGTCATCATTTAAAATATTAAGGAATTCATACAATTCAATAGCCAAAAAATATCTAAATGAGAAAGGTGAGACATTCTTCTAAAGAAGACATGTAAACAGTCATCAGGTATGTGGAAAGATGTGTAATGTCACTAATCACAAAAAATGCAAATTAAACCCACAGTAATATATCACCTCAGATCTATTAGAATGGCTAATCACCAACAAGACAAAAGATAACAAGCAACTGCTGAGGGTGTGGATTAAAGGGAAATCTTATGCATCGTTGATGGGAATATATTGTGGAACAGTATGAAAGTTCCTCAAAAAAATAAAAACGAAATGACCAACAATTTCAACTTCTGAATTTCAACAAATTCTACAATTTCAACGACCTGACAATTTCACTTCTGGGTATATATCCAAATGAAAGTAAATCAGGATCTCAGGAGATATCTACACCCCCATGTTTGAGACAACATGATTCACAATAGTCAAAAAATGGAAACAATCCATCTACCTACAGATGAATAGTTAAAGAAGATGTGGTCTGTATACACTCATGAACACAATGGAGTATTACTCAACCTTGAGAAAGAAGGAAATTCCGACATTTTGTGACAATAGGGCTGAAACTTGGGGACATTATATTATTCTAAGTGAAACAAGCTAGATTGAGAAGAGAAATACTCTATGGTATAATGTTCTTGTAAAGTCTAAAAACACCAAACTCAAGGAAACAGAGAGTAGATGGGTGTTTGCCAGAAAATGAGGGGTGGGAGGTTGTGTGGGAAGATACCAGTTAAAAGGGTACCAAATTCCCTCTTATAAGATTAATATATCTGGAGATCTATGGTACAGCATGCTGACTATAGTTAACACTATGGTATTGTGTACTTAACTGTTGCTAAGACAATAGATCTTGAGTAATTTTACCACAAAAAAAAATGAAATAATAACTATTTGAGATGAAGAAGTTATTAACTAACCCTTCTGTGGTAATCATTTATCAGTATGATTATCGAGGCATCACACTGTACACCTTACACTTTATGCAATGTTATATGTCAATTATCTCAGAAAAGCTAAAAAATGGTAGATGCCAATTTAACCTGTGTGTAGCTATTTATTCATACAAGTATCTTAGAGCAAGTAGTGCTTCAGTTCAGTTCAGCTCAGTCTCTCAGTCATGTCCGACTCTTTGCGACCCCATGAATCGCATCACGCCAGGCCTCCCTGTTCATTACCATCTCTCGGAGTTCTCTCAGACTCACGTCCATCGAGTCAGTGATGCCATCCAGCCATCTCATCCTCGGTCGTCCCCTTCTCCTCTTGCCCCCAATCCCTCCCAGCATCAGAGTCTTTTCCAATGAGTCAACTCTTTGCATGAGGTGGCCAAAGTACTGGAGTTTCAGCTTTAGCATCATTCCTTCCAAAGAAATCCCAGGGTTGATCTCCTTCAGAATGGACTGGTTGGACCTCCTTGCAGTCCAAGGGACTCTCAAGAGTCTTCTCCAATACCACAGTTCAAAAGCATCAATTCTTCGGTGCTCAGCCTTCTTCACAGTCCAACTCTCACATCCATACATGACCACAGGAAAAACCATAGCCTTGACTTGACGGACCTTAGTCGGCAAAGTGATGTCTCTGCTTTTGAAAATACTATCTAGGTTGGTCATAACTTTTCTTCCAAGGAGTAAGCGTCTTTTAATTTCATGACTGCAGTCACCATCTGCAGTGATTTTGGAGCCCCCAAAAATAAAGTCTGACACTGTTTCCACCGTTTCCCCATCTATTTCCCATGAAGTGATGGGACCGGATGCCATGATCTTCGTTTTCTGAATGTTGAGCTTTAAGCCAGCTTTTTCACTCTCCTCTTTCACTTTCATCAAGAGGCTTTTTAGCTCCTCTTCACTTTCTTCCATAAGGGTGGTGTCATCTGCATATCTGAGGTTATTGATATTTCTCCTGGCAATCTTGATAGTGCTTAGATGATTACAATAACAGAAATATAAACAACAGCCTTCCAATGAATATTCAGCCTTCTTTATGGTCCAACTCTCACATCAGTACATGACTACTGGAAAGACCATAGCTTTGGTTATATGGACTTTTGTCCACAAAGTCTCAGTCATGTCTGACTCTCTGTGACCCCCTGGACTGTAACTCACCAGGCTCCTCTGCCCATGGGATTTCCCAGGCAAGAATACTGGAGTGGGTTGCCATTTCCTTCTCCTGGGGATCATCCCAATCCAGAGGTCAAACCAGAGTCTCCTGTGTTAACATGTTTCAAGCAGAGCGTTTACCTCTGAGCCACTAGGAAAGCCCCACTGACAGGTGTAGTTACAGTGCAAGTAGAGTTGTGAAGTTGAGAAAGATTTGATAAAAGGGATATTTTGTTGCTGGAGTTGAAGAGCATGGGGGCATCTTCAGTGGAGAGACCTGAGAGCAGCCGCTCAGGGATGAGAGTATCCACCTCCACCTCAGAGCAGCAAGAAAACTGGGATCTCAGTTCTACAAAAGCCTGGGACTACATTCTGCCAACAAGCTGAAAGAGCTCCCCCACAGAGCCCCAGAACCTCAGGATAAAAATAAAAGCTGAATCAGCTAACACCTTGATTTCAGCTTGTAAGACTCCCAGCAGACAATCTGGTATAGCCCACCTGAAAAACTGTGACAACATAGTGCTACTCTTTCAAGCCTCTTAGTTTGTGATAATTTGTTAAACAGCTGTAGAAACTAATGCTAAAAGAGGGGACTGAAAACAAACCTCATTTCCTGTGGGAGGGCAAAAAAATTCAAACACAAACCAAAACATTGGGAAGTGTGATAAGCATATTGACTATATAATTATCCTTTAGGCTTTGAAAGAAAAGTTACTATTATATTTGCATATCTATTTAAGTTTGAACAGTACTTACTTTCTAATCTTTTAAATTTCTGTTTCCTTTTTAACTTCCAATTAAATACCCCAAACATATATTTTAGAATCAGAAAAGAATTGAGGTTCTTGGGCAAATTTTATTTCTTAAAGTGCTTTTGTAAAAAAAGGCAAAGACTGATAACTTATAGCATCCTTTAATCTATTTGCTGGCCAAAAAAGAAATGTTATATATTTCAAAGGTAGTTCATAAAAGAGGATATTTCTTTTAAAATAAAATAATATTAAAGTTTCTTCTACTTTTTTACTTCCCCGGTAGCTCAGACCGTAAAGAATCTGCCTGCAATATGGGAGACCAGGGTTCAATCTCTGGGTTGGGAAGATCCCCTGGAGAAGGAAAGGCAATCCACTCCAGTATACTTGCTAGACAATTTCAGGGGCAGAGTAGCTTAGAGGGTTACAGTCCGGGGGGTCCCAAAGACTCTGACATGACTGAGTGACTAACACTTCTACTTTTTACTTTATTTCTAAAGACTAGTGAGATAATAGACTTAAAAATTTAATTGGCAAAGTGAGATTCAAATACAACATCTCATGTTAGTCATTACATTTTTGGAAATACTTTACAAAACATGAAAAAAAAAAAAAATACACAGAATGACCTGTAGGTAGAATGAAGCTTGGAAGAGAAAGGTTTTATCAAGCATAATGCCGTAATTTGGAGATAAGAAGGATTTTGCAAGGAGAAATAAGAACTTTCTAAGAGCCTGACTCACATACACTCAAGCACAGACGGATAGTGAGTATTGAACTTGCCCTCCTCTGTGAGTCAAGTTTAGGGATCACTTAATGGCTGGCCTGGAGGAGGCAATGGCAACCCACTCCAGTACTCTTGCCTGGAAAATCCCATGGACGAAGGAGCCTGGTAGGCTGCAGTCCAAGGGGCTGCTAGGAGTCAGGCACAACTGAACGACTTCACTTTCACTTTTCACTTTAATGCATTGGAGAAGGAAATGGCAACCCACTCCAGTGTTCTTGCCTGGAGAATCCCAGGGATGACAGAGCCTGGTGGGCTGCCGTCTATGGGGTCAAACAGAGTTGGACACGACTGGAGCGACTTAGCAATGGTTGACCTGGGGCTTCTTGGTTGTGCTAGTGGTAAAGAACTTGCCTGCTAAGGTAGGAAATGCAAAAGCCCCAGGTTCAATCTCTGGGTTGGAGAGATCCCCTGGAGAAAGAAATGGCAACCCACTCTAGTATTCTTGCCTGTGAAATCCCATGGACAGAAGAGCCCAGAGGGCTACAGTCCGTGGGGTCACAAAGAGTCAGATATGGCTGAGCAACTAAGCACGCCTAACGGGTGACATTCTGCACCCCACCCCACTTCCTTTAATTTTTATACAATAATTTTTATTGGAGTATAGATGCTTTACAGTGTTGTGTTGTTTCTACTGTACAGCAAAATGAATCAGCCAATCATGTACACATATGCCCACCTCTGTGAATTTTCTTCCTATTGAGGTAACCACAGGGCATTAAGTAGAGCTCCCTGAACTATACAGTGTGCTAAGTCACTTCAGCTGTGTCTGGCTCTCTGTAAACCTGCCAGACTCCTCTGTCCATGGGATTCTCTAGGCATGAAAACTGGAGTGGATTGTGATGCCCTCCACCAGGTGATCTTCCAAACCCAGGGATCAAACCCATGTCTCATATCTCCCGCATTGGAAGGCGGTTGTTCCTAGTGCCACCTAGGAAGCCTGTGCTATACAATGTGTATTGCTGTTCATTCTTCACTTGTGTCCAACTCTTTGCTACCCCAAGGAGTACAACACGCAGGCCTCCATGGCCCTCACAATCTCCTGGAGCTTGCTCAAACTCATGCCCACTGAGTCAGAGATACCATCCAAATATCTCATCCTCTGTCGTCCCCTTCTTATCCTGCCTTCCATCTTTTCCAGCATCAGGGTCTTTTCCAGTGAGTCGGCTCTTCACATCAGGTGGCAAAAGTTTTGGAGCTTCATTCAGACTCAGTATCAGTCCCTACCGTATTCAAGATTGATTTCCTTCAGGATTGACTGGTTTGATCTCCTTCCAGTCCAAGGGACTCTCAAGAGTCTTCTCCAACACCTCAATCCAAGAGCATCAATTCTTCTGTGCTTAGCCTTCTTTATGGTTCAACTCTCACATCCATATGTGATTACTGGAAAAACAGTAGCTTTGACTAGACAGATCTTTGTCAGCAAAGTAACATCTCTTTAATATACGGTCTGGGTTTGTCATAGCTTTCCTTCCAAGGAGCAAGCATCTCCTAATTTCATAGCCGTAGTCACCAATTGCAGTGATTTTGCAGCCCAAGAAAATAAAGTTTGTCACTGTTTGCATTGTTTCCCCATCTACTTACCATGAAGTGATGGGACCAAGATGCCATGATCTTCATTTTTTGAATGTTGAGTTTTGTTGTTGTTTTGTTTTTGATGTATAACATAATCACATTTCTTTAAGAATGTACTCCAATATCAAATGGCAAAGTTCAACAATTCAAAATCACAATTACTTTTGCACCAACCTAATAGTTTGGTATCCAGAGTGAGAATAATAGTCACCCTAGACATGTCCATCTCAGGTTTAAGGTCCTTGGGGAACCAGGGAAGGCAGGTTCAGAGGGCTGGGGGAGCAGGGGTTTAACTCAGTTATTTATTTTTAAACACTTGTAAATTCAGGTGATTCAATGCTCAAAAGACACAAGTGAGTGAATAATGAAATATCTACTTTCTGTTACAGTTCCCTTGTACTCAGGCAACTGGTGTTAGCAGTTTCATATGTATAGCTGCTTAGTTTTCCATCCCATGAATATGTGGACATGACAAGCTCTCAGTTGATGAATATCAAGTTGCTTCTAATCTTTTGATAATACAACTGTGGTGCAATGAATAACCTTTAATATATGTCATTTCATATATATATATATATCAATAAATCTATGAAATAAATTCATAAGTAAAAATGTTGAGTTAAAGGATATATTCATGTGTAATTTTAATAGATTTTTGTCAGCTGTCTTCCATAGAAATACTGCTATAAACTTTCCTCAATAATATATGAGGACTTCCAGTTTCACATGTAGGGAGCTTGGAGGTCACCACTCCATTCTAACAATGAGTAAAAAGCTAAGAGATTGAAAAATAGAAAACTGAGGACACAAGATCAGAAAGACAATTGAATATAGGGAGTCACAGTTTATCAGAGCAGAGACTCCTGCCTAAGCAGAAAATGAACCAGAAACCAGTGTCAGGGTAGGAGAACCTGAACTGTAATTGTGAATTGCTGGAGCCTCAACATGGGCAAGTCTGAGAGTCAAAAACTCCAGGGAACAGAGTCATAGGGGAGCACCCACAGTGTTGTTCAACCAAGAGTTCAACCAAGTTCCCACAGCAAATATCAGAAAAATCCCTTCATGTTTCCAGCATGAGGATGGAAAAAGGAACCGGTTTGAAATATGCCATATCATTCTGTTCTTTTGGTCAAGACCTGCTGTCAGGGAAAACTGTTTAACCAGACCTAATCTGCTGAGATATCAGAGCCTACTGGGTGTTGCAGGGTGGGAGGGTAAGGAGGGAAGGAAAATGCTCAACTTCAGCTCCCTCTAGCCATTCTGCCTCTCCCAAGAGGGGAGGAAAAAAACTGAGATTCTCATGAATTCACAGTCCAGTGTCATAGGCTCACTGAAAGACTGAGACCTAATCATAGGACTATGTTTCCCCTCCCCTGACACCTTACTAGCATAGTTCTAAAGGTCTCCTTACAACAGCTCCTTTTACCTAGCATATCATGTCTAGTTATCAAGGAAAAATTACAAGGTATACTAAATGGCACAAAACACACTTTTAACACATAGAGCTAGAATCAGAATGAAATATGTAAGCAGAGAGATGATAATCCTGAGGAAGAACCCAAAATAAATACTAAAAATAAAAAACACTATAACAGAAATGAAGAATGCCTTTAATCAACTGAACAGTGGGTTAGACATGACCAAAGAGATAATCTTTGAGCTTGAGGATATAGCAATAGAAGCTTCTAAAACTGAAAAGAAAAGAGAAAAACCTGCAAAAACAGAACAGAATATCCAAGGACTGTAGTACAACCACAGAAGCTATAATGTATGTGTGATCAGAATATTAGGAGACTAAAGAGAAAGTACCAGAGGACATATTTAAAATCATAAATACTAATAATTTCCCCCAAATTAACGTCAGACACCAAATCACAGATCCAGGAACTCAAATAACATCAAGCAGGATGAATGCCAAGAAACTTTGTGTGTGTGTGTGAATTATAGAAGCATCAAAGATAAAGAAAAAATTCTGAAAGAAATCAGAGTAGGGGAAAATCTTACCTATAAAAGAACAAAGATTAGTTATATCCAACTTCTCCTAAGAAACCAAACAAGCAAAAAGAAGTGGAAAGAAATACTTGAAGCATTAAGTGTAAAAAATAACAACTTAGAATTCTGTACCCTACAAAAGTGGACAAATACTTTATCAGATAAACAAAATTGAGAAATTTACTGCTAGTAGATCTGCACCACAAAAAAAATTAAAGTTTTTTAGAGAGAAGAAAAATCAGGTAGGGCAGAAATTCACATCTACATTAAGAAAGGGAGATCATCAGAGAAAGAATATGGAATAATTTTAAAATTTTCTTTTTCTTCATTGATCTAATAGGAAAAAAATTTGTTCAAAGTAATACCAACAATGTGTTTAGTTATGTGTGTGTATTTGCTTATGTATAAGTAGAATGAATAACAAAATGATACAAAAGGTGGGAGGGGGGATCAGGATTATTTTGTTATGGTACTCCCACTACCGATGAAGTATTTACAGTATTGTTTGAAAGTGGATTTGAATGTAAATGTGTATTCCAAACTCTAAAGCAATCATGAAAACCAAAATTTTTAAGTATAACTGATGTGCTAAGAAAGAAAAAAAGATCACATTCCTTGGGGTCTAGTGGTTAGGACTCCACACTCTCACTGCCAAGGGCCTGGGTTCAATCCCTGGTCAGGGAACTACGATCCCAATAGCCATACAGTGCAGCCAGAGAGAGAGAGAGAATGGAATCATATGAAATACCCAATTAAAACAATGTATGGGAAAGCCTCTATTTTTCCACATTCTCACAAAATGGTATCATATTCCTTTTTTTTCTTTTTTTTTTGTCACTGTAAGGAAACAATATCACAGTATTGAGTTTTAAGCCAACTTTTTCACTCTCCTCTTTCACCTTCATCAAGAGGCTCTTTAGTTTCTCTTCACTTTCTGCCATAAGGGTGTTGTCATCTGCATATCTGAGGTTACTGATCTTTCTCCTGGCAATCTGTATACAATGTGTATGTGTGTGTTAAGTCGCTTCAATTGTGTCCGTTTGTGATCCTATGGACTGTAGTCACCAGGCTCGTCTGTCCATGGGACTCTCCAGGCCAGAATCCCTGAGTGGGTTGTCATTTCCCACTCTACGGGATCTTCCTGACCCAGGGATCAAACCCATGTCTTCAGCGTCTCCTACAGTGGCAGGCGAGTTCTTTACCTCTAGCGCCACCTACAATAGGTTCTGATTTTAGAAGCTAGAGCAAGACTGCATGTTTGTGTGAAGCAAAATCCAAAGAGGATGATGCAAGTTAGCTTTTACATTTACTTCACCTTGAGAGGACAAAATAATTCATGATAAGCATGCCTCAGTTCCAACTCATGTTTTCTGAGACTACAATGCCCATTGGGTAATTGAAAATATGTGGGAGCTAATAAAATGCAGTCATGGCTTTGGCTTACTTTTTTCACTTTTTTAAAATAAACTAACTTTTTAAAAACATACAATTTATTTACAGATGTTTTAAATGCTTTAAAATCTCATACAAGGGAGTATGTTCTTTTTAAAAACCGGTCTTTCTTTTACACATGAAAACATATCTAAGTACATACCTAGAATGTTCAAGATGTTGTTCCGTGTTTAGAATTTATCATGATATTCTGGCATTTATTTCAAGCTAGCATATGCCACTCATTTGAACAGCGGTGCTGATTAAATGCTGCATAGATATTTTGAGGGAATAAAAAAGAACAAATGGGTCATCTAGTCTTCCAGTGTACTGTTTCTCACTGTGCGTGAAAGTGGAAGTGCTACTTTTCAGTCCTGTCTGACTCTCTGAGATACCATGGTGTGTCTGTGGGATTCTCTAGGCAAGAATACTATAGTGGATAGCCATTCCCTTCTCCAGGGGATCTTCCAGACCCACAGACTGAACTCCTGAATTGCAGGTAGATTCTTTACCATCTCAGCCACAAGCAGTTGCTTACCAGTAGTTACTTTGTGTAGAAGAGGGAAATATCACCATATAAGAATTCTTGCTTTGACTCTATGTTTCAGTTCCATATATATGTAGTTTTATCACCTGAAAACTACATAATTGCACAGCTTGTGGAGAAGGCAATGGCACCCCACTCCAGTTCTCTTGCCTGGAAAATCCATGGACAGAGGAGCCTGGTAGGCTGCAGACCATGGGGTCGCTAAGAGTTGGACACGACTGAGCAACTTCACTTTCACTTTTCACTTTCATGTGTTGGAGAAGGAAATGGCAACCCACTCCAATGTTCTTGCCTGGAGAATCCCAGGGACGGGGAAGCCTGGTGGGCTGCCGTCTACGGGGTCGCACAGAGTCGGACACGACTGAAGCGACTTAGCAGCAGCAGCAGCAGCACAGCTTGTATTATCTCCATACTTCACTTCTAGAGGCTTATGGTGATTTAGTTGCTAAGTCGTGTCTGACTCTTGCGACCCTGTGCAAGCTTGGGGTCTGCCATCCTGTTTAATAAAGCATTTAAAATGTCTTTTCTATTATGTATCTATTCCAACTTTCCTATACCATTTATAGCAGTGTGATCAGCTGTAAATAACATACTATTTTATCTGTCCTATTTTTCACTATCCATGCATTTCTTATGAGTTTTTTGTTTTACTCAACACATGTAGAGTGTGTGAAATTAATGTGAAATGTGAAAAAAAAAGATTGTAAAATTGTAGCATAACACACCTATACTTTCATTTCCAAAATGAATAAAGTACTGTGTATGTGAGACTAATAAGTAGGTAGGCTTATATGGTTGTACAATTTTAAAAACAATGCAAAATGAACAAAGACGACTTGGGGAAATAGAAAAATTAGGGGAATTAATACATCTAATGTAATTCCTTATCTTATTATAACATTGATGAGAAAAGGTCACATAAAACTCTAAAAATTACACTAAAGCTGAAAATTACACTACTCAGCTAACAGTTTTCAGGGATTTTTTGCAGATATTTAAATATTACAATAATGCAACTGGGTGTTAAAACTAACAAAATTAATGCTTTCAAATCATTTCCTTTTATATGGCTAATGGCCATTTGGGCATTTTGGGAAATGTTCAAATAATGACAGGAATTTATCAGGGGAAAATACCTTAGTGAGGAAATAAAATGATTTTATCTTCCTGCAAAAGATAAGTGAAAGGAGAGTGAAAGAGCTGGCTTAAAGCTCAACACTCAAAAAACAAAGATCATGGCATCTGGTCCCATCACTTTATGGCAAATAGATGAGGAAACAATGGAAACAGTGACAGACTTTATTTTCTTGGGCTCCAAAATCACTGCAGGTGGTGACTGAAGCCATGAAATTAAAAGACACTTGTTCCTTGGAAGAAAAGCTATGACCAACCTAGACAGCATCTTAAAAAGCAGAGAAATCACTTTGCCAACAAAGGTCCATCTAACCAAACCTATGTTTTTTCCAGTAGTCATGTATGGATGTGAGAATTAGACCATAAAGAAGGATAAGCACCAAAGAACTGATGCTTTTGAACTGCGGGAGACATTGGGGAGATAGGAGCTGTAGGGTCAGGGTCTCAAATAGCAGATTTGCTGACTTATTCTTGGAAAAGCAAGAAAAGGCTATGTGTCTGTATGTATACAGCAGTGTCTCACTCCACATTTCAGAAAGCACTCTTCATGTTTTTGTTGTTAAAATGAGGCAATGATTATCAAGATATTTTGCTCCCCTGTGCTTTTTTTTTTTTTAGTTACTCATGAAATGAAAATGAAGCATTATTTTTTCCACAGCTTATTGTGATCCACACAGTCAAAGGCTATGGCATAGTCAATAAAGCAGTAGATGTTTTTCTGGAATTCTCTTGCTTTTTCATAGATTCAACAGATGTTGGCAATTTGATCTCTGGTTTCTCTGCCTTTTCTAAATTCAGCTTGTACGTCTGGAAGTTCTCAGTTTATGTACTGTTGAAGCCTCACTTGGAGAACTTTGAGCATTACTTTGCTATTCTGGAATTCTCTTGCTTTTTCATAGATTCAACAGATGTTGGCAATTTGATCTCTGGTTTCTCTGCCTTTTCTAAATTCAGCTTGTACGTCTGGAAGTTCTCAGTTTATGTACTGTTGAAGCCTCACTTGGAGAACTTTGAGCATTACTTTGCTAGCATGTGAAATGAGTGCAATTGTGCATTAGCTTTAACATTCTTTGGCATTGTCTTTCTTTGGGATTGGAACGAAAACTGTCTTGTGGCCACTGCTGAGTTTTCAAATTTGCTGGCATATTGAGAGTATAATCTTTTAGGATTTGAAATAGCTTTGCTGGAATTCCATCACCTCCAGTAGCTTTGTTCATAGTGATGCTTCCTAAGGCCCACCCGACTTCACATTTCAGGATGTCTGGCTCTAGGTGAGTGATCACACCATCGTGATTATCTGGGTCATGAAGATCTTTTTTGTACAGTTCTTCTGTGTGTTCTTGTTACTCTTTTTAAAATATCTTCTGCTTCTTTTAGGCCCACACCGTTTCTGTCCTTTATTGTGTCATCTTTGCATGAAATGTTCCCTTGGTATTTCCAATTTTCTTGAAGAGATTTCTAGTTTTTCCCATTCTATTGTTTCCCTCAATTTCTTTGCATTGATCACTGATCACTCAATTTCTTTGCATTGATCACTGATCACTTTCTTTCTTTCCTTGTTTTTTTTTTTTTTTAAACTCTGAATTCATATGGCTATATCTTTCCTTTTCTCTTTTGCCTTTGGCTTCTCTTTTTTCTCAGTTATTTGTAAAGCTTCATTAGACAACCATTCTGCCTTTTTGCATTTCTTTTTCTTGGGGATGGTCTTGATCACTGCCACCTGTAGTTCTTCAGGCACACTGTCTATCAAATCTAATCCCTTGAATTTATTTGTCACTTCTACTGTATAATCATAAGAAATTTGATTTACGTCATACCTGAATTGAAGAAAATAGGGAAAGCCATTAGATCATTCAAGTATGACCTAAATCAAACCCCTTACATTACATACTAAACACATTAATAAGATTTGTATTGGATAAACCTAATAAACTCCAATTCTCAATTTACTTGACCAGTGAATATTTTTTGGTTACTGATCTTTCTCCTGGCAATCTGTATACAATGTGTATGTGTGTGTTAAGTCGCTTCAATTGTGTCCGTTTGTGATCCTATGGACTGTAGTCACCAGGCTCGTCTGTCCATGGGACTCTCCAGGCCAGAATCCCTGAGTGGGTTGTCATTTCCCACTCTACGGGATCTTCCTGACCCAGGGATCAAACCCATGTCTTCAGCGTCTCCTACAGTGGCAGGCGAGTTCTTTACCTCTAGCGCCACCTACAATAGGTTCTGATTTTAGAAGCTAGAGCAAGACTGCATGTTTGTGTGAAGCAAAATCCAAAGAGGATGATGCAAGTTAGCTTTTACATTTACTTCACCTTGAGAGGACAAAATAATTCATGATAAGCATGCCTCAGTTCCAACTCATGTTTTCTGAGACTACAATGCCCATTGGGTAATTGAAAATATGTGGGAGCTAATAAAATGCAGTCATGGCTTTGGCTTACTTTTTTCACTTTTTTAAAATAAACTAACTTTTTAAAAACATACAATTTATTTACAGATGTTTTAAATGCTTTAAAATCTCATACAAGGGAGTATGTTCTTTTTAAAAACCGGTCTTTCTTTTACACATGAAAACATATCTAAGTACATACCTAGAATGTTCAAGATGTTGTTCCGTGTTTAGAATTTATCATGATATTCTGGCATTTATTTCAAGCTAGCATATGCCACTCATTTGAACAGCGGTGCTGATTAAATGCTGCATAGATATTTTGAGGGAATAAAAAAGAACAAATGGGTCATCTAGTCTTCCAATGTACTGTTTCTCACTGTGCGTGAAAGTGGAAGTGCTACTTTTCAGTCCTGTCTGACTCTCTGAGATACCATGGTGTGTCTGTGGGATTCTCTAGGCAAGAATACTATAGTGGATAGCCATTCCCTTCTCCAGGGGATCTTCCAGACCCACAGACTGAACTCCTGAATTGCAGGTAGATTCTTTACCATCTCAGCCACAAGCAGTTGCTTACCAGTAGTTACTTTGTGTAGAAGAGGGAAATATCACCATATAAGAATTCTTGCTTTGACTCTATGTTTCAGTTCCATATATATGTAGTTTTATCACCTGAAAACTACATAATTGCACAGCTTGTGGAGAAGGCAATGGCACCCCACTCCAGTTCTCTTGCCTGGAAAATCCATGGACAGAGGAGCCTGGTAGGCTGCAGACCATGGGGTCGCTAAGAGTTGGACACGACTGAGCAACTTCACTTTCACTTTTCACTTTCATGCGTTGGAGAAGGAAATGGCAACCCACTCCAATGTTCTTGCCTGGAGAATCCCAGGGACGGGGAAGCCTGGTGGGCTGCCGTCTACGGGGTCGCACAGAGTCGGACACGACTGAAGCGACTTAGCAGCAGCAGCAGCAGCACAGCTTGTATTATCTCCATACTTCACTTCTAGAGGCTTATGGTGATTTAGTTGCTAAGTCGTGTCTGACTCTTGCGACCCTGTGCAAGCTTGGGGTCTGCCATCCTGTTTAATAAAGCATTTAAAATGTCTTTTCTATTATGTATCTATTCCAACTTTCCTATACCATTTATAGCAGTGTGATCAGCTGTAAATAACATACTATTTTATCTGTCCTATTTTTCACTATCCATGCATTTCTTATGAGTTTTTTGTTTTACTCAACACATGTAGAGTGTGTGAAATTAATGTGAAATGTGAAAAAAAAAGATTGTAAAATTGTAGCATAACACACCTATACTTTCATTTCCAAAATGAATAAAGTACTGTGTATGTGAGACTAATAAGTAGGTAGGCTTATATGGTTGTACAATTTTAAAAACAATGCAAAATGAACAAAGACGACTTGGGGAAATAGAAAAATTAGGGGAATTAATACATCTAATGTAATTCCTTATCTTATTATAACATTGATGAGAAAAGGTCACATAAAACTCTAAAAATTACACAAAAGCTGAAAATTACACTACTCAGCTAACAGTTTTCAGGGATTTTTTGCAGATATTTAAATATTACAATAATGCAACTGGGTGTTAAAACTAACAAAATTAATGCTTTCAAATCATTTCCTTTTATATGGCTAATGGCCATTTGGGCATTTTGGGAAATGTTCAAATAATGACAGGAATTTATCAGGGGAAAATACCTTAGTGAGGAAATAAAATGATTTTATCTTCCTGCAAAAGATAAGTGAAAGGAGAGTGAAAGAGCTGGCTTAAAGCTCAACACTCAAAAAACAAAGATCATGGCATCTGGTCCCATCACTTTATGGCAAATAGATGAGGAAACAATGGAAACAGTGACAGACTTTATTTTCTTGGGCTCCAAAATCACTGCAGGTGGTGACTGAAGCCATGAAATTAAAAGACACTTGTTCCTTGGAAGAAAAGCTATGACCAACCTAGACAGCATGTTAAAAAGCAGAGAAATCACTTTGCCAACAAAGGTCCATCTAACCAAACCTATGTTTTTTCCAGTAGTCATGTATGGATGTGAGAATTAGACCATAAAGAAGGATAAGCACCAAAGAACTGATGCTTTTGAACTGCGGGAGACATTGGGGAGATAGGAGCTGTAGGGTCAGGGTCTCAAATAGCAGATTTGCTGACTTATTCTTGGAAAAGCAAGAAAAGGCTATGTGTCTGTATGTATACAGCAGTGTCTCACTCCACATTTCAGAAAGCACTCTTCATGTCTTTGTTGTTAAAATGAGGCAATGATTATCAAGATATTTTGCTCCCCTGTGCTTTTTTTTTTTTTTTAGTTACTCATGAAATGAAAATGAAGCATTATTTTTTCCACAGCTTATTGTGATCCACACAGTCAAAGGCTATGGCATAGTCAATAAAGCAGTAGATGTTTTTCTGGAATTCTCTTGCTTTTTCATAGATTCAACAGATGTTGGCAATTTGATCTCTGGTTTCTCTGCCTTTTCTAAATTCAGCTTGTACGTCTGGAAGTTCTCAGTTTATGTACTGTTGAAGCCTCACTTGGAGAACTTTGAGCATTACTTTGCTAGCATGTGAAATGAGTGCAATTGTGCATTAGCTTTAACATTCTTTGGCATTGTCTTTCTTTGGGATTGGAACGAAAACTGTCTTGTGGCCACTGCTGAGTTTTCAAATTTGCTGGCATATTGAGAGTATAATCTTTTAGGATTTGAAATAGCTTTGCTGGAATTCCATCACCTCCAGTAGCTTTGTTCATAGTGATGCTTCCTAAGGCCCACCCGACTTCACATTTCAGGATGTCTGGCTCTAGGTGAGTGATCACACCATCGTGATTATCTGGGTCATGAAGATCTTTTTTGTACAGTTCTTCTGTGTGTTCTTGTTACTCTTTTTAAAATATCTTCTGCTTCTTTTAGGCCCACACCGTTTCTGTCCTTTATTGTGTCATCTTTGCATGAAATGTTCCCTTGGTATTTCCAATTTTCTTGAAGAGATTTCTAGTTTTTCCCATTCTATTGTTTCCCTCAATTTCTTTGCATTGATCACTGATCACTCAATTTCTTTGCATTGATCACTGATCACTTTCTTTCTTTCCTTGTTTTTTTTTTTTTTTAAACTCTGAATTCATATGGCTATATCTTTCCTTTTCTCTTTTGCCTTTGGCTTCTCTTTTTTCTCAGTTATTTGTAAAGCTTCATTAGACAACCATTCTGCCTTTTTGCATTTCTTTTTCTTGGGGATGGTCTTGATCACTGCCACCTGTAGTTCTTCAGGCACACTGTCTATCAAATCTAATCCCTTGAATTTATTTGTCACTTCTACTGTATAATCATAAGAAATTTGATTTACGTCATACCTGAATTGAAGAAAATAGGGAAAGCCATTAGATCATTCAAGTATGACCTAAATCAAACCCCTTACATTACATACTAAACACATTAATAAGATTTGTATTGGATAAACCTAATAAACTCCAATTCTCAATTTACTTGACCAGTGAATATTTTTAAAATTTATTCATTTTGAATGAGTGTATTAATATTCCACATGAAATATTTTGAGAGTTGAAAATCTGTCACAGGATGGAATTCTTTCTTAGAGTTTTTCTTTAGCATTGAATAACAGAAATTTTCAAAAACAAAAGAAAATGTTAAATACTCCAGTGTTCCTAACTTTTGAGCATAGTTCTTTAGTGAGGGGGAAAAAAGGAACATTTAGAAGTTATAAGTATTTTTAATTAATATATTGACAAATATATCTCTTGAAGTGGATTTGACAAAATTAATGCCAAACAGTAGAATAAAATTTTCAAGAAATGTTATGCAATAATTTTGGAGAAGTACGCTTATCTCTGTGAAGCAATGTGCATTCAGCACCAAGTCAGGGCTTGTTAATCAATTTACAATATAACCAGGGATCTTAAGAAAATATATGATGACTTTGACCATAATGTTTTTGACATGATCACTCTATTAGCCTTCAATTAAAAAAGAAAAAGCCATCCAGAGAAACTAATTTTGGGGACACAAAATATCCTAAATTTATCTCCCATGATCAAATTTTCTCATGGTAAAATTAGTGTGAGACTCAAAATAAATTTGTAGCATTTAGATGTCGTTTAGAGCATTCATCAGTCCTGAAAGTTTATTATTGTATTTATGATCAATACATTCATACAAATGGAAAACTGATCAAATGTGTATACTATGTAAAACTGGAAAAAAAAAAAAAAAAAACTCTAGTTTCATTAAAGCAATTCCAATCTAGGTAGAAATCTTTACTATATATGAAAGGATGAAAAATAATGTGAAATTCTAAACCTAATATTAAAAAATAATCAGCCCCAATATATGTGAAAAAATATTAAGAATGTTTATTTAAATATATGTTCAAAGTGAGTCTCATCTATTATGTGTTCATGAAAAAGCATGATGCCATCACAGGTTGCATTGAAATAAGCTAGTATTTTTTTACCATATCATATGTGTGAGATATAATATTGTACCCTTCAGACATTAAATCAGCTAATTCTCAAAACAAACCATTACCTCCAATTTACAGCTCTTAAAACCAAGGCAAGAAAAATTTCTGTATTTTTCCTTGAGCATGACAATTATATCAGTTTCATTTTTTCTGTATACCCATATGTAGAAGAATGTATGACATAGAGTTGGATATCCAGAAATATGTTTGGAAAATGAATGGCTTGAGGAAATCTAGGCATGAGCAAGAAGACCGCCACAGGTTAGGCAACAACCATAAGTAATAATTAGAAGAAAGTTTCCATAAAAATTTTCTTAATGTATTTCTAAAGATAAACATTAAAAAAAGAACAAAACCTCAGACCTATATTGTCATTTAGGAATGTTGTAGAAAAAATTTATATAAATTATTTTATTATAGTAATTACTATTCATATTCATGTCATGTTATGAGGTATACATTAAAACATATAAACTATCTCAAAAATAAAACAATTACAGACATCTTTAACTATTATTTTTGTTTTCTGGAGTAAATATTTTTTATACATAAGTAATAAACTGGGGAATGAATTTTCAAATAATCTATCAATATTTATATTTATTGACTCAGTTCAGTTCAGTTCAATTCAGTCGCTCAGTCGTGTCTGACTCTTTGTGACCCCATGAATCGCAGCACGCCAGGCCTCCCTATCCATCACCAACTCCCAGAGTTCACTCAGACTCACGTTCATTGAGTCAGTGATGCCATCCAGCCATCTCACCCTCTGTCGTCCCCTTCTCCTCCTGTCCCAATCCCTCCCAGTATTAGAGTCTTTTCCAATGAGTCAGCTCTTTGCATGAGGTGGCCACAGTACTGGAGTTTCAGCTTCAGCATCAGTCAAATGGAGTCTCTTAAATCTCTTACATTGTCAGGCAGGTTATTTACCTCTAGTGCTACCTGGGAAGCCCAAGTTCTATAATATCAAGACATTAATTTAAACTGTTGACAGATTAAATATTATTATAGAACTTATTGTTTAAATATAGAATATTATTTAGATATTATAGAACTTGGGCTTCCCAGGTAGCACTAGAGGTAAAGAACCTGCCTGGCAATGTAGGAAATTTAAGAGACTCCATTTGATCCCTGGGTCAGGAAGATTCCCTGGAGGAGGGCATGACGATCCATTCTAGTCTTCATGCCTGGAGATTCCCAAAGACAGAGGAGCCTGGCGGGCTACAGTCCATAGGATGGCAAAAGAGTCAGAAATGACTGGGGTCTCTTAGCCATTATAACTTAAGGTTTTAAATAACTTATAATAAGAAATTGGGGCAGAATGTGTGATACACAGAGCAATGGTTTTGCAGAACATTGCATTGTTCTGCATGATGGACTGACAAAAAGGTATTTAAATTCAAGTTGAATTTTTTTCAACTACTAAAGAAAAGCTAAGAAAAATGTAACAATGATCTTTAAAGTAACTAAAACAAATATTATCCACCACATGCTTTTCAGGAAAAATGATGTTTTGATGACCTATCCTAAATGACAAATGGGAAGGAATAATCAAACATACTTTTCAGGGTCTGCTCTAGGAAAATAGATGAAATACTCAGACATCATACTTGGAAGAACACATGATTAAAAATTATTCCTGTTGTATTTAAACCTGTAGAATTTGTGGCACCAGTAAAAATTTTTAAAAAATGTTTTGTAAGCAGATAGAAATAGAGATTAAGAACTTACACAGACCATTACATTTAATGAAAGAGCTATTTGTGTCCTTATCTAAGTTTGTGTTGGAGGATAGGGGAAGATATGCAGAAAGAGGGAGAAATGTTATCAAATACAAATGAAAATGTTGCAGGAAAGGGGACCACTTGCAGGGCCTAAAACTGGGCTCTTACCTAACACTCAGAAATAATTGTCCGAGGAGACATGTGTGCTGACAAAGCAAGAGATGTTATTGGGAAAGGGGACCCAGGTGGAGAGCAGTGGGGTAAGGGAACCCAAGAGGACAGCTCTGTCACTTGGCTAGCAGTCTCAGTTTTTATGGTGATGGGATTAGTTTCCAGGTTGTCTTTAGCCAATCATTCTGACTCAAGAGTCCTTTCTGGTGGTGCAAGCCTTGTTGAGTCAAGATAGATGCCAGAGAGAAGGAGGTGGTCAGACATGTGGTGTCTCCTTTGGACCTTTCCTGAACTCTTCTGGTTGGTGGTTGCTTATTAGTTCCGTGCTCCTTACCAGGACCTTCTGTCGTAAAACAACTCATGCAAATGGTTACTATGGTGCTTGGCCAGGGTGGGAGATTTCAATCAGTGTGTTTCCCCTAACAACTCAATATATGCACCCCAAAGTTTACCGTAGTACTGTTTACAACAACTAGAATATGGATGCAACCTAAATGTCCATCAACAGAGGAATAAGTAAAGAAGATGTGGTACATATATTAAATGGAATATTAGCAAGGAAAGAAACTGCCACCTGCAGAAATGTGATTGGACCTAAGGACTCATAAACAGTAAAGTAAGTCAGAAAGAGAATAACAAATATTGTTTAATACTGCTTACATGTGAAATCTAAAAAAAGGTACAGATGAACTTATGTACAAATCAGAAACAGCTACAGATGTAGAAAATAAAATTCTGATTACCAGGGGGTAAGGGGGTGAGGCATAAATAGGGAAATTGGGACACACGGCTATACATAAAATAGATAACTAATCAGGACTATTGAAGTACATGGAATTCTTCTCAATACTATGTAATGGAATACATGGGGAAATAATCAATGAGTGGGTATGTGTATAACTAATTCACATTGTTGTGCATGTAGAACTAACAACATTGTAAATCAACTATCAGTTCAGTTCAGTTCAGTCACTGAGTCATGTCCGACTGTTTGTGACCCCATGGACCACAGCATGCCAGGCCTCCCTGTCCATCACCAAATCCTGGAGTTTACCCAAACTCATGTCCACTGAGTTGGTGGTGCCACCCAACCGTCTAATCCTCTGTCGTCCACTTCTCTGCCTGCCTTCAATCTTTCCCAGCATCAGGGTCTTTTTAAATTAGTCAGCTCTTTGCATCAGGTGGCCAAAGTATTGGAGCTTCAGCGTCAGTCCTTCCAATTAACACGCAGGACTGATCTCCTTTAGGATGGACTGGTTGGATCTCCTTGCAGTCCAAGGGACTCTCAAGAGTCTTCTCCACCACCACAGTTCAAAAGCATCAATTCTTCCAGCTCAGCTTTCTGTATAGTCCAACTCTCACATCCATACATGACTACTGGAAAAACCACAGCCTTGACTAGATGGACTTTGCTGGGAAAGTAATGACTCTGCTTTTTAATATGCTGTCTAGGTTGGTCATAACTTTCCTTCCAAGGACTAACTTTCCTTCCAAGACACTTCCAAGGAGTAAGTGTCTTTTAATTTCATGGCTGCAATCACCATCTGCAGTGATTTTAGAGCCCAGAAAAAAATAAAGTGAAAGCGAAGTCGTTCAGTGGTGTCCGACTCTTTGTGACCCATGGACTGTAGCCCACCAGGCTCCTCCATTCATGGGATTCTCCAGGCAAGAATACTGGAGTGGGTTGCCATTTCCTTCTCCAGGGGATCTTCCCAACCCAGGGATCACACCCACGTCTCCCACATTGCAGGCAGATGCTTTAACCTCTGCACCACCAGGGAAGCCCAGAAAAATAAATAAATAAATTAAATAAAGTCACTACTGTTTCCACTGTTTCCCCATCTATTTCCCATGAAGTGATGGGACCAGATGCCATGATCTTAGTTTTCTGAATGTTGTGCTTTAAGCCAACTTTTTCACTCTCCTCTTTCACTTTCATCAAGAGGCTCTTTAGATCATCTTCATTTTCTGCCATAAGGGTGGTGTCATCTGCATATCTCAGATTATTGTTAGTTCTCCCGGCAATCTTGATTCCAGCTTGTGCTTCATTCAGCCCAGCATTTCTCATTTGCATATAAGTTAAATAAGCAGGGTGACAATATACAGCCTTAAAGTACTCCTTTTCCTATTTGGAACCAGTCTGTTGTTCCATGTCCAGTTCTAACTGTTGCTTCACAACCTACATACAGATTTCTCCAGAGGCAGGTCAGGTGGTCTGATATTCCCATCTCTCTCAGAATTTTCCACAGTGTATTGTGATCCACACAGTCAAAGGCTTTGGCATAGTCAAGCAAAAGTAGATGTTTTTCTGGAACTCTCTTGCTTTCAATGATCCAGCAGATATTGGCAATTTGATCTCTGGTTCCTCTGCCTTTTCTAAAACCAGCTTGAACATCTGGAAATTCACTGTTCACATATTGCTGAAGCCTGGCTAGGAGAATTTTGAGCATTACTTTACTAGAGTGTTTGATGAGTGCAATTGTGTGGTAGTTTGAGCATTCTTTACTCCAATAAAATATAAATAAAATAAAATATGGTGCAGATTGACACAAATATGTTTTCTTAAATGTTGAAATAATAACATTTTTAATTAATCTGCTGTGTTTGAATAAAACATTTTCCTTTCTAAATTAGCAATTAAAATTTGCTGAGAAAATAATTTTGTCCATACAGACCAAATTGATAAAAATACAGAAATTCCATGTATGCAGGTCAATTTGATGATTCAAGCATCGTATATTTTATCTGTACAGAATAGACCAAACTATTTCTTACTATATAAATAACAGCTTGATGAATTAAACTTTCAAATATTTATTGTCAATATTATTTTATATGTGTGAATTATTATATTTAATATTTAATCAGTTAGTTACTATAATAGATTATGGATTTTTAAAATCCTAAAACCATCTTTCAGTATTTTATAATCTAACATTTTTCATGACACTTGTATCCATAATATATGTTGGTTAGGCAATCGTGCATATAAACTAGCTTGCTAGTTCATACATACACTAGCTTGCCAATTCTGAGTGACACAACTTTCTGTTGTTGCTGTTCAGTCACTAAGTCATGTACAACTCTTTGCAACCCCATGGACTGCATCACGCTAGACTTCCCTATCCTTCACTGTCTCCCAGAGTTAGATACAGATATAGAAGTCATATTAAAAGTAATTAAACAGACTACTTAAGCATCATTTATCAGAGATAATGTGGGCTTCCCTGGTGACTCAGATAGTAAAGAATTTTCCTGCAGTGTGGGAGACCCAAATTTGATCCCTGGGTTAGGAAAATACCATGTAGAAGGGAATGGCCACCCACACCAGTATTTTTGCCTAGAGAATTCCAAGGACAGAGGAACCTGGCAGACTACAGTACATAGTGTCACAAAGAGTCAGATATGACTGAGTAACTAACACAACAACAACAACATATATCATATATAGTAATATTTGCCATTTTAAGCAATGGTTAATTTTACACATGTATTAATTTTTTTTCAATTATCCATTTAATTAATAAGAGATAACTGTCTATCAAGAATGGCTGCAGAGAATTAAAGTCACTATTATATAAAATAATAAAAGACTTATCAGTTTAGCTCAGTTCTGAATAAAATAAGTGAAAGTCAAAGAGTTCAGTGTGGTTTAAAAGATGTATGAATGAAAGAGATATTTTTAAAATAATTGAACATAGTCTTGTAATGAATGATGTTTCTTGACTGTCAAAAATAAGAAATGAAGGTCACTACATGGTTAGTATGCTCCCTAACTAGATGATACCTCAGTCTTGAAACATTCATATCAGGAAAAACATCTGTTTCCTTGTGTTTACCCTGCATTCATATAAATACATATTTCAGTAATCTCAATTACGTTAAAAACTAATATACTTTTCTGTATTAAACCACAATTGTTTGTGAGGCTTTATTTAAATAGGAATAAAATAATATACAAAAACACTGAAATACTAAATATGATTTCATTTCCAGCCAGTTTTTCACAATGTTTTGAATGTAACACACTGTGTTTATATAGATATCCAAAGAGTAAAATTAATTTTCAGAACAGAATATTATACCAAGCTTGGTTTGTGCATTCTTTATAATGGTCACTTTGCCTGAGAAAAGGAGAAGAAAATATGTATTACTGGAAAATTCAGTAGATCTCAATAATGTATGTATATGTGTATGTACATGTATGTATATATATAAAGAGAGGTATTTGAATATAAGACACAAAGAGTCAGACATGACAGTGGCTGAATAGCAACACAAGTATATCTACATATGTATATTTATCTATTTATCAGTTTATCAAGGGACAGACTGAGGGAGGAGAGGGAGAGTCCAGCATAATGAGATCCTAGAATAAGAATCGGAGAAGGCAATGGCACCCCACTCCAGTACTCTTGCCGGGAAAATCCCATGGACAGAGGAGCCTGGTGGGCTGCAGTCCATGGGGTCGCTAAGAGTCGGACACGACTGAGCGACTTCCCTTTCACTTTTCCCTTTCTTACATTGGAGAAGGAAATGGCAACCCACTCTAGTGTTCTTGCCTGGAGAATCCCAGGGATGGGGGAGCCTGGTGGGCTGCCGTCTATGGGGTCACACAGAGTCGGACACGACTGAAGTGACTTAGCAGCAGCAGCAGCAGAATAAGAATCACTGCAGATGGTGACTGCAGCCATGAAATTAAAAGACGCTTACTCCTTGGAAGGAAACTTATGACCAACTAGACAGCATATTAAAAAAGCAGAGACATTACTTTGCCAACAAATGTCCGTCTAGTCAAGGCTATGGTTTTTCCAGTGGTCATGTATGGATGTGAGAGTGGGACTATAAAGAAAGCTGAGCACTGAAGAATTGGTGCTTTTGAACTGTGGTGTTGGAGAAGACTCTTGAGAGTCCCTTGGACTGCAAGGAGATCCAACCAGTCCATCTTAAAGGAGATCAGTCCTGAGTATTCATTGGAAGGACTGATGCTAAAGCTGAAACTCCAGTACTTTGACCACCTGATGCGAAGAGCTGACTCATTTGAAAAGACCCTGATGCTGGGAAAGATTGAAGGCAGGTGGAGAAGGGGATGACAGAGGATGAGATGGTTGGATAGCATCAATAACTGAATGAACATGAGTTTGGGTAAACTCCAGGAGTTGGTGATGTACAGGGAGGCCTGTCAGCTGTGGTCCACAGGGTCACAAAGAGTTGAACATGACTGAGTGGCTGAACTGAACTGAGAATAAGAAAGGCAAGGGAAAAAACAGAAAAGATTTTTACCTGTGCATTCATTATTCAGTAAATATTTACCCAATGCCATACCTTAGGAGTTTCCAACCTCTGGGGTCTAATGGCTGATGATCTGAGGTAGAGCTGATGTAATAATAACAGAAATAGTGTGCACAATGAGTGTAAACACTTGAATCATCCCCAAACCATTCTTCCACCCCTGGTCAATGGAGAAATCGTCTTCTATGAAACCAATCCCTGGTGCCAAAAGGGTGGGGACCACTGATCTACATTGTATAAGTAAAATATAATGGTTAACAACAACAATCAAAAACAAAACAATCAGTTCCTATCTTCTGGATCATAGTGTCTTAGTATTTGTGGGGTCTGAGTGTGGCTTGAGAACGTGCATGTCTAGTGAGTTCTCAGGCACTGCTGATTCTTCTGGTTCAGTATTTTGTGAAGTACTGAAGTGGGAACCTGAGCACAACTGGAAGTCACCTTTGAAATGAGATTGGGAAGAAGAGCGGGACTAAACTAGGGAAAGGGGGTAGGGACGGATTCCTCCGTAGGTCTGGAGGACAAAACTCACAGAGGAAATAATGTACAGAGGACAACAGGAAATGACAGAGAAGCTTAAGTTGGTGACCTCCATACAGATAATGCCTTTCATTACAAACTGCTCGTTTCTTCAGATACAATGTGGAAATGTCTTAATGGCTTAAGATATTAAAAATGGTGCAAACTAGTTATGCTTTCAGTATAGATATTTTAAGTGATAACAAATTCAGTTAGTGAGAAGAGGAAAGCACATTAAAGAAAAAAACAGTATTGTCTGCATAAATTTTAAGGAATATAAACACTTATGAGGGAGGGTGAAAACTGAAAGTCAAAAGTTTGCGTTACTGCACTGAAGGATGGCCAGATGTGTGACTAAAGAGTGAATGAAGATTTGAACACAGAACAGGCTTTTGTGACATTTAGGACAATTTCAACTTTTATTTCTAAGGACTGGAAGATATTGAAGAATTGTACGTAGGCTCATAACATGGTAAGATATACATTAAAAGCTCATTCATGCTCTGTGTGAATATGAAGAAGCCTATGGTTGGGGTGAAAATAGCAATATCTACAAGAAGTTTCAAGATATTCATATATTTTCTGAAGCTCCATATAGAATTTCTGCTCAACATGTCTGAGAGAATCCAGGAATCAAATATGGGAAAGGGCAGACCACTTGGGGCACTTTGCCACACTTTTGAGGAAAATGACAATAACTAATGTATCACTTATGAGAATAAAGAAGAGTTGACAATACCAAAATATATTGCAGAGAATTTACCAAAATTCCATAAAGATAGTCTGCCTATAAAGAGATGAAATAAATGGAGATTTCTAGAAGAATGTCTAGGTTACTATCTGGCTAAGCCAAATGAGTGAGTGGAGAGAGAAGAAAAGAAACTGAATATTTATAAGTAGATAAAACAGGTTGTCGTGCTAGTGTATATCTAAGTAGAAATACCTGGCAGGCACTTAAATACACCAGTTTGAAATTCACTTGAGATTTATGAGCAAAGGGTAAAGTTCTGCATTAAAAAAGAAGAGTAAATTATTTTACTCATGCAATTTATCAATGTAAGAAGCAGATAAAGTTCAGGGACTGAACAGTCAGTCAAAGAAAAAGCTGTTACGAATTAATGTGCTTTCAGGTCACAACTTTCTGTGCTGGTTTCATCAGATCTAAGACTTAACTTTGTTTATTTACTTAGCAGATCTTTTTAACATCCTAATATTTTGTTGGAGTACTGAAAGGTTAACATCAGGTTAGCTATGCTTTTCACATCTGATTCCTCTGTGGGCCCATTCAGAATTATGAAAGAGGGCAAAGTTTACCTGATGAAAATTGGTGAATCTTATGTTCTAAATGTTAGGTTGCATACTGTTGACATGGATCTTGTCAAATAATCTTTTAAGTAAATTGATTTATATTTAAGTAACTCAATTTCAAGATTTGTCTTGGTTTATAACAGAATATTATGTGACATATAAACGATCATGATAACAGAGAACAAGAATAAAGTGTGGAACAGAGTCAAGGCAGAAGAATCATGTGTACAATGGAGAAATCTAATTTTTAAACCCAAATGCAGGTAAATGGAAGCATATTTGTGTCTCGCTCAACTCCAGAGGCAGGTCAAGAGCATGACTTGAACAGACTCTAATGCACATGCATGATGACTGCTTTATATCACAAAGAGTCACCCCTGAGGATGAAAGAATCTTGGTATACAGAAACAATTCCTGGATATTTTGCAGTAAACACATCCAGATAAAGAATTATTATTGTATATTGTACTCCTAGGTTTTCTCCCATCAAAAATGAAACAATATGGTATTTGGGGAAAGACTGAGAAATGCAAAACATTTGTTAAGAACTCAGAACTTCAACAAAGCCACTGGAGAATCTGATTCCACAGCTGCATTGAGACACACAAAAAAACCCTTAGGCTGATAGAACAGCAACATCAACTACTAGTGGAGGACTGGCCTGCAGAATTTGAACCACATAGTTACTACTGACTACCCATGTGTCCTCTGGGAAACATTTCCTGTGCTCCAGTTTACACATCTATAAAATTCAAATAATATTGTAGCATTTATAGTTTATACCATGACATTTATATATATACATATATATATATATTTACTGTAGCATTTATATGTTAATCATTATATCTATTTATAACTGATATGCAGAATACATCATGGGAAAATGCAGGGCTGGATGAATCACAAGCTAGAATCAAGATTTCCAGAAGAAACACCAAGAACCTCAGATATGCAGATGATAGCACTTTAATGGCAGAAAACAAAGAGGGACTAAAGAGCCTCTTGATGAAGGTAAAAGAGGAGAGTGAAAAAGCTGGCTTAAAGCTCACCATTCAAACAATGAAGATAACGGCATCCAGTCCCATCAGTTCAGTTCAGTTCAGTCACTCAGTCGTGTCCGACTCTTTGCAACCCCATGAATCACAGCATGCCAGGCCTCCCTGTCCATCACCATCTCTCGGAGTTCACTCAGACTCAGGTCCATCAAGTCAGTGATGCCATCCAGCCATCTCATCCTCTGTCGTCCAATTCTCCTTCTGCCCCCAATCTCTCCCAGCATCAAAGTCTTTTCCAATGAGTTAACTCTTCTTCATGGCAAACAGATGGGATAAATTTGGAAACGGTGGCACAGTTTATTTCTTGGACTCCAGAATCACTGTGGATAGTGACTGAAGCCACAAAACCAAAAACAAAAAACAAACAAAAAAAAACACTTGCTCCTTGGAAGAAAAGCTATGACAATCCTAGACAGCATATTAAAAACCACAGACATTACTCTGCTGACAAAGATCCATATAGTCAAAGCTATGGCTTCTCCAGCAATCAAGTACAGATGTGAAAATTGAACCACAAAGAAGGTTGAGTGCTGAAGAACTGGTTTTCAAACTGTAGTGCTGGAGAAGATTACTGAGAGTCCTTTAGACTGCAAGGAGATCAAACCAGTCCATCCTAAAGGAAATTAACCCTGAATATTCATTGGAAGAACTGATGCTGAAACTCCAATATTTGGCCACCTGATGCCAAAAGCCAACTTATTTGCAAAGACTCTGATGCTGGGAAAGATTGAGGGCAGGAGCAGCAGGGGTGACAGAGGATAAGATGGTTGGATGGCATCACTGACTCAATGGACATGAGTTTACGTGAACTCAGGGAGATAGTCAAGGACAGAGAAGCCTGGAGTGCTGCAGTTCATGAGGTTGCAAAGAGTGTGAAACAACTTAGCAACTGAACAAAAACAACAGATTTATAAAATTATTGTGGGAATTATGTGAATGCACTTGAAAGAGTGCTTCCTAAATAAATGATTACTCCTTTTACTCAGAGGATTGGACGATTTCTCTCATGTTATCCTACTGAAGGCTTTGATATCGAGAAGGTTCTCTTAAGAAGAGTAATCGTAACTCTTCATTTTCTCTGAAATAAAGTGATACGTGCTCACCACTTTTCTCTATATTATTCCTATAAGCATTTTTTTAAATTGGAGTATAGTTGACTTATAACATTGTGTTAGTTTCTTTTGCACAGTAAAGTCATTCAGTTATAAGTACACATGTATCTTCTCTTTTTTAGATTCTTTTCCCACTATAGGCCTTTACAGAGTATTGGGTACAGTTTCCTGTACAGAGGAATATTCAAATGAAAGAAATACAGAGGGAAGATATGGGAAAAGTCACCAGACTTCCATGGTCCTTGGAGAGCACAGTTCAGTTCAGTTAAGTTGCTCAGTTGTGTCTGACTCTTTGAGACCCCCTGAATTGCAGCACGCCAGGCCTCCTTGTCCATCACCAACTCCCGGAGTTCACTCAAAATCACGTCCATCGAGTCGGTGATGCTGTCCAGTCATCTCATCCTCTGTTGTCCCCTTCTCCTCCTGCCCCCAATCCTTCCAAGCATCAGAGTCTTTTCCAATGAGTCAACTCTCCCCCAAATCTACACATGTTCAGTAGTGTGAAAGCTCTCCATGCTCAATCCTTTTGGATTTTTATGGAGGCTTCATTACAGAGACATAATTTATTAAATCATTGACCATTGACAATTGATTCAACCTCCAGTCCCTCTCCCTTCCCTGGAGACCAGGGTGTGGTACTAAAAGTTCTAACCTCTAATCTTATGGTTGGGTCTCTTAACTACCAGTTCCCATCCTTAGGTGTGGTCCAAAAGTTACCTAACATCAACTTAACAAAAGACACTTTTATGGCTCTACCCACCTAGGAAATTCCAAAGAGTTTTAAAAGCTCTGGGCCAGAAACAGGGATGAAAATCACATATATGTTTGTTATGATAAATTACAATATCAAATGATCTCATTATTAAAGTGCTATTTTTTAAGCAGTTATAACTATGTCATATTTATACTCTTAAAATTTTATTGATGATAGTTCAGTCAACTCAGGCGGGTCTGACTCTTTATGACCTTAGTGAGTGCAGCACGACAGATTTCCTTGCCCATCACCAACTCCTGGAGCTTGTTCAAACTTATGTCCATTGAGTTGGTGATGCCATCCAACCATCTCATCCTATGTCACCCCCGTCTCCTCTTGCCTTCAATCTTTCCCAACATCAGAGTCTTTTCTAATGAGTCGGCTCAGGTGGCCAAAGTATTGGAGCTTCAGCATCCATCCTTCCAATGAGTATTCAGGGCTGATTTCCTTTAGGATTGACTGGTTGGATCTCCTTGCAGTCCATGGGACTCTCAAGAGTCTTCTCCAAGGGCCTTATTAATTATCTATTTTATATATAGTAGTGCGTACATGGCAGTCCCAATTTCCCAGCTTATCCCTTCCCTTGCCTTCCACTTCTGGTGATGATAAGCTTGTTTTTTACATCTGTGACTCAATTTCTGTTTTGAAAATAAGTTCATTTGTATCATTATTTTAGCTTTCTCATATAAGTGATGTCATGTGATATTCATCTTTCTCTGTCTGACTGACTTCACTTAGTAAGATAATCTCTAGGTACATCCATGACACTATGAATGGCAACTTTCCATTTTTTTTATGACTATGTAATGATTCTTATAACCATTTTAATCATTAGAAATGTTAATAAAAGACCAATTAATTAGTACAGTTTTCTTTATGGGTTGATTGCATCAATCCCCTTAAAGTTCAAGAGAGCTTACTTTGAAAGACAAATCCCATAGCAATAGTGATGTGAGTGAAAAAAAAATCAATATGATCAAAATATAGGGGTTATCTGACAGAAAGATAAGAAGCTGTAAGCAATATTCTGTCAACACCTGTATTGAAAACCAAAAGTATGTATTATTGGGAATGGGGTTATTGTCAGTGATAATATTGGATAGTCATATTTGTTTATAATCTGTTATTCAGGGAGTATTTTAAAAGCCAAGGTTTTTAGACTTATACCCTGTTATTATAGACAATATACAATAAAGAGTGCTCAACACATTTATTTTCAGAAATGACTTTTCTTGAATTAAATGAGTAATTTTTTTTTAGATAATCCTCATTCATATTCTGCCAAGAATAGTAATGGTTTATTTTATTTAACATTAAACAGTACTCAGCCACTCGAGTGAAATATTTTTTCCAATATGAGATGCTAAGGAAGGAAGAGCTAATCAATAGATGGCTGTCCTTTCACTGTGCTCTGCTCTTTCCTCTTTGTTTTGCTTTTTAGACTGCTGGGAACTGCTAGACATTCTCAGGTTTAGTATCATTAGATCAAATATCAGAAGACAAAAGATTACCAAGGAGTAATATTGTATCACTTATGAAATATTTTAAGCCATAATAATCTTTTGAAGTAGTTATTTACATGTTTCTAGCTATTTTGGCACCCCACTCCAGTACTCTTGCCTGGAAAATCCCATGGATGGAGGAGCCTGGTGGGCTGCAGTCCATGGGGTCGCTAAGAGTTGGACACGACTGAGCGACTTCACTTTCACTTTTATGCATTGGAGAAGGAAATGGCAACTTACTCCAGTATTCTTGCCTGAAGAATCCCAGGGACGGGGGAGCCTGGCGGGCTGCTGTCTATGGGGTCGCAGAGAGTCGGACACGACTGAAGCGACAGCAGAAATAGCAGCAGCTATTTATTTTAGCAATTAAACTATATTTTCTTGATAAAACCAGGTGATTACAACATAGATATGCTTTAGTTCGCTATTATATCCAGAAGTTTGGAAATTTTAAGCCTTTCTTAACCCACATATGAACCCATATAATCCAGAATTCGGGGAAGGAATATAAGTTTCCATATATTTATTATGGCTGTTCATTGGAAAAGTGAAAGTGAAAGTTGCTCAATCCTGTCTGACCCTTTGCGATCACATGGATTATACAGTCCATGGAATTCTCTAGGCCAAGATACTGGAGTGGGTAGCCTTTCCCTTCTCCAGAGGTTCTTTCCAACCCAGGGATCAAACCCAGGTCTCCCTCATTGCAGGTGGATTCTTTACCAGCTGAGCCACAAGGAAAATCTGAAGTTCACTGGAAAATGAATCTAAATACCTCTAAAAATGCATTACTGAAATATTTCTTTTTATTAATTCACATAACTTCAATCAGTTTTCTGTATTCTATTGTTTCATTGTTTCACAAACCTATCTTACTTCCGTAATTGGCATAAGAATGCTTAAAAAACACTATGATGTTTACTGCGCAATGAACTTTACAATTATTGGGCTGGCCAAAACTTTTGTTTGAGTTTTCCTATAACATGAAAAGCCCAAATGAACTTTTTGGCTAACCCAGTATAAAGATATGTCACTGTTACAATAAAGCTGTGAGAGAGCTGCTGATATAATCTCTATTTAGGAGACTTGGCCAAGTTTCATATAGACAAACAGGGTCCAGGCAGTCTGACCTTTCAGCCATTATAAAAATCACATCTCTAACAAAGAAACTCATTTACACAAATCAGATTTCACAAGACCCTCACAAACTGATTAGGAAATGAAGAGGGAAAAGAACTATTTTCCAGATTACAGCTTCTGTGTATTTTTCTGACATAGCAGCAGAAGAGATAATATTAAACTCGTAAGTTTGCATCATAGTGAATTTGGTAAGGAACAGAGGGCTCAACTTAATAGGAAGAAAATAAGACATGCTCCTCTCAAGGATCTGCAAACTGGAGAGTTCAGCACATTTAAAAGTTGACTTTGCAAAATGAAGGAACTATGTAAAAACTGAATTTTACTTAAGGATTTAATTTAAAAAATCCAAACATTCTTGCGAAAAGATCCAAAGAAAGAGCATAAAAAAGAGAGAACATTGGTAGGTGCTCACCCATGATTTAAAATTTTGACTTCTATAAGAAACCAGCTTTTTGTTCTTTAAGGTGAGGTGAAGTCGCTCAGTCGTGTCCGACTCTTTGCGACCCCGTGGACTGTAACCTACTAGGCTTCTCCGTCCATGGGATTCTCCAGGCAAGAATACTGGAGTGGATTGCCATTTCCTTCTCCAGGGTATCTTCCCAACCCAGGGATCGAACCCAGGTCTCCTGCATTGGACGCAGACGCTTTAACCTCTGAGCCACCAGGGAAGCCTTTTTTTTTTTTTTCCAATAGTGTTTAGGACTTTTTTTCTCCATTCCTGCCTCCCCTCCCTGCTCTGGAGGTTTCTATCATTTGTATCTGAATGTCTTCACTTTCCCTGCACTTTCTGATGTTGCTTTGGTTCTTTGGAACTTCCAGAATTAGCCTGTGTATCTCTCAAAGTTATTGCCCCAGTAAGGCAGCATCACTCATATCTCCATGAGGTCCCTCTTCCAGGCTTCTGAGATGCCAATAGCACCCAAACAATGCCTCTTCTTCAGAGACCTGCCTCCGCATTCCAGGGTCCCATAGTTGCCTGGGTCCCTTTCTCTAAACTTTTATGTTCTATTGACTCCTATCTCTCTTTTGTTACCCAGCCCTAGATGGGGAGGGGTAGAGAGTGGCTGCCCCCCTGCAGTTACTAACTGGCAGTTATTCAGAGTCCTTTTCTTTCTTTCTTTCTTTTTTTTCTGTCTTTATTGTTCTTGAACACATATTTGAAAGATTCCTTACCTCATTTCTTCTGTGTTAAAATAACCAGCAGAATAACTTCTTTTTTGACAAGATAATGAACTATAAATTGATAATATCAAATTTCATTATACAAGCAGGATATGAGGTGTTAGTTTTATCAAGTCCTCTTGAGCAGTATCATGTTAACTCAATTGATTGGTGAAAGGATTGTAATTTTATAGATAAAAAAGAATAAAGTATTTTATTACTACAGAAGTTACTTATATATATTTATTACTTGTCACATCTTGCAATACTTTAATGCTTAGAAAGCTCTTTACCTTTCAGATATTTGAACAATACTCATATATATTTCTTCTATTTTTTAAAGTTATTTTTCATACACATGTGACCCTTCAGTTCTTTGGGGATTTGCTGTGGATCATTAACCACTTTGTGGAAAATGGGAAAAACTTAACCTGACATTGCAGCTTAAGGAAATATTTATATTAATATTTTTTTAACAGTTATACATACCCTGTATGTATATGGCACAAAATCAGAAATTGTACCATAGTAGTTAAACAAGATTTTTCATATATTGTTTTCCTAGTATATGCTGGGTCCCTAAGAAATGTGACCACTATTATATCCATGTGGCCACTTCTATAGCTTCATGGATGTCCATACAGGTTTAATACCAGTAATGCAGTTTTGCTTTTCCTTTTATTATACATTTGTGGTTGTTCTGTGGTGAGGATGGAGTGAGGGGAGAAAAGATAGTAGAATTTCATACTAGTTAACAGCATGGGCTTTTGAATGCTAGAGATTGTTTTGTAATGCCAGTTTTCAATCTTGCTAGAGATGGTCTTAATAGGTCATTTAAACTCTAACTCTTGGTTTCTTTAACAATAATCTGATCATTATCTCATAGAGTTTCTATTAATATTAAATGAAATTAGTGTTTAGTAGTGAAGTGGGGATATTTTAGGAACACAATAGGTGGTAGCTATTAAAATTATTTGTCATTTTTGGAACTCATTCAGCTTGATTTTCCATGTCTCTACTCAAAGTATATCATCTGTAAGAAGATCTTCCTGATATACAAACTCACTAAAACTTTCCTTGGGCACATTTTCTAATCTTCCTCAAAGAGGGTTCAAATTTCCTCCCTCTGAGCATTTTCCACTGCTTTACTATTGCTTATTTAGATGCACGAATGCTCAGTCATGTCCCAATCTGCAATCACCTGCACTGTTTGCCCGCCAAGCTCCTCTGTCCATGGATTTTTTCAGGCAAGAATACTGGAGTGGCTTGCCATTCCCTTCTCCAGAGGATCTTCCCAACTCGGAAATCTAGTCCGTATCCCCTGCTTCACCCTGCATTGTCAGGAGGATTCTTTACCTCTGAGCCACCTGGGAAGCGCACAAATGCTTAAACCACTCTGCATTTGTCTGTGGGATGCCTGCATTCCTAAGTAGCCTTGAGCTCCCAAGAGTTTAGAATAGCACATAGTGAATGAGGAGGAAAGTACCGGCTAAGATGGAAAGGAAATGAAAAGTACCGGCTAATGAAGGAAAAAGTACCGGCTAAGATCTAGAGAGCTGTTTTATACTTTTGTTATCATTTCCTTTTTTATCAACTTCACTGTGCCAAAACTTTACTAGTTTTCTTTTTTAGATCACTTTCATTTATAGGTGAGAAACTCTTCCAATTACTTCTGGAAAAATTAATAAATCCATGTTCTATAGCTTTTACTTACCAGGAAAAATTAAGAAAGCAAAATAGCTGACATTTATACAGATGTCAGTTTATAATTGTAAAAATATGGCTAAATATATAATTTTACACAAAAATAGCAACAAGTGAGTCTGCAAACAAATTTTTCTACCAAGGAAATAATAAGTGATGCATGGAAATATTAATTAAATATATATTTTGTTATTTTCTGTATCAGATCACCAGTGAATCATTTATTTTTGTAAATGGAAATTTGTACCTCTGAATCTCCCTCACTTGTTCCTCTCATCCCACCACCCAGTGTATTAATGTCTATGAATAAATATATATTGCATATGTACATGCTATGTCACATCAGTCATATCCATCTTTTTTGTGACCCCATGGATTGTAGCCCACCAGGCTCCTCTGTCCATGGAATTCTCCAGGCAAGAACACTGGAGGGGATTACCATGACCTCCTCAAGGGATCTCCCCAACCCAGGTATTGAATCCATCCAAGTCTCTTAAGTCTCCTCCATTGGCAAATGAGTTCTTTACCACTATCAACACCTGTGAAGCCTCCAATATATATTGACAAAGGTGTTAGTTAAAAATATTGAGAAAAAAGAAAACTTCAGTAATGAATGAATGAAATGTTTTAATATAATAAAATATAAGTATTATTCAGCTGTATAATTAATTACATGTATTATATATATTTAGATACACCCATTTGAATGCAGAGTTCTAAAGAATAGCAAGGACAAATAAAAAAGCCTTGCTCAGTGATCAATGCAAAGAAATAGAGGTAAAGAACAGAATGGGAAAGACTAGAGATCTCTTCAAGAAAATTAGAGACACCAAGGGAACATTTCATACAAAGATGGGCACAATAAGGGACAGAAATGGTATGGACCTAAAAGAAGCAAAAGATATTAAGAAGAGGTGGCCACAATACAAAGAACTATACAAAAATAGATCTTCATGACCCAGAAAACCACAATGGTGTGATCACTGACCTAGAGCCGGACATCCTGGAATGTGAAGTCAAGCAGGCCTTAGGAAGCGATGAACAAAGCTAGTGGAGGTGATGAAATTCCAGTTGAGCTATTTCAAATTCGAAAAGCTGCTGCTGTTAAAGTGCTTCACTTAATATGCCAGCAAATTGGGAAAACTCAGCTGTGGCCATACTACTGGAAGAGGTCAGTTTTCATTCCAATCTCAAAGAAAGGCAATGCCAAACAATGTTCAAACTAACGCACAATTGCACTCATCTCACACACTAACAAAGTAATGCTCAAAATTCTCCAAGTCAGGCTTCAACAGTACATGAATCATGAACTTCCAGATGCTCAAGTTAGATTTAGAAAAGACAGAGGAATCAGAGATCAACATCTTTTGGATCTACAACAAAGCAAGAGAATTTCACAAAAACATCTACTTTATTGATTATGCCAAAGCTTTTGACTGTGTGGATCACAACAAACTGTGGGAACATTTTAAAGAGATGGGAATACCAGACAACCATACTTGCCTATTGAGAAATCTGTATGGAGGTCAAGAAGCAACAGTTAGAACCAGACATGGAAAGGAGTACAACAAGGCTGTATATTGTCACCCTGCTTATTTTACTTATATGCAGAATACATCATGCAAAATTCTGGGCTGAATGAAGCATAAGCTGTAGTCCAGACTGCATGGAGAAATATCAATAACCTCAGATATGCAGATGACACCACCCTTATGGCAGAAAGTGAAGTAGAACTAAAGAGCCTCTTGATGAAAGTGAAAGAGGAGAGTGAAAAAGTTGGCTTAAAACTCAACATTCAGAAAACTAAGATCATGACATCCAGTTCCGTCACTTCATGGCAAATAGATGGGGAATCAATATAAGCACTGAGAGACTTTATTTTCTTGTGTTCCCAAATCACTGCAGATAGTGACTGAAGCAATGAAATTAAAAGAAGCTTGCTCCTTGGAAGAAAAGTTATGACCAACCTAGACAACATATTAAAAAACAGAGACATTACTTTGCTGACAAAGGCCTGTCCAGTCAAAGCTATGGGTTTTCCAGTAGTCATGTATGGTTATGAGAATTGGACCATAAAGAAAGCTGAGCACTGAAAAATCGATGCCTTTGAACTATGGTGTTGGAGAAGACTCTTGAGAGTCCCTTGGACTGCAAGGATACCAAATCAATCAATCCTAAAGGAAATCAGTCCTGAATATTCACTGGAAGGACTGATGCTGAAGTTGAAACTCCAATTCTTTGGCTACCTGATGTGAAGAACTGACTCATTGGAAAAGACCCTGATGCTGGGAAACATAGAAGGCAGGAGGAGAAGGGTATGACAGAGAATGAGATGGCTGAATGGCATCACTGACTCAATGGACATGAGGTTGAGCAATCTCCAGGAGTTGGTGATGGACAGGGAAGCCTGGCGTGTTGCAATCCTTGGGGTTGCAAAGAGTCAGACACAGCTGAGTGACTAAACTGAACTGATGTTCATAAGAATAATAAAAATATCTAGAAATATGTAAATTATAGTTTTTTCTAGATGGGAAAAAATAATCAGAAAGTTGTCAGTTACATAGTAAATTATAAATTCGGAACCTAATGAAAATTGTTTACTAAATGCTTAAAAAATACAATACTGTAGAATGGGAAAGACTAGAGATCTCTTCAAGAAAATTAGAGACACCAAGGGAACATTTCATACAAAGATGGGCACAATAAGGGACAGAAATGGTATGGACCTAAAAGAAGCAAAAGATATTAAGAAGAGGTGGCCACAATACAAAGAACTATACAAAAATAGATCTTCATGACCCAGAAAACCACAATGGTGTGATCACTGACCTAGAGCCGGACATCCTGGAATGTGAAGTCAAGCAGGCCTTAGGAAGCGATGAACAAAGCTAGTGGAGGTGATGAAATTCCAGTTGAGCTATTTCAAATTCGAAAAGCTGCTGCTGTTAAAGTGCTTCACTTAATATGCCAGCAAATTGGGAAAACTCAGCTGTGGCCATACTACTGGAAGAGGTCAGTTTTCATTCCAATCTCAAAGAAAGGCAATGCCAAACAATGTTCAAACTAACGCACAATTGCACTCATCTCACACACTAACAAAGTAATGCTCAAAATTCTCCAAGTCAGGCTTCAACAGTACATGAATCATGAACTTCCAGATGCTCAAGTTAGATTTAGAAAAGACAGAGGAATCAGAGATCAACATCTTTTGGATCTACAACAAAGCAAGAGAATTTCACAAAAACATCTACTTTATTGATTATGCCAAAGCTTTTGACTGTGTGGATCACAACAAACTGTGGGAAAATTTTAAAGAGATGGGAATACCAGACAACCATACTTGCCTATTGAGAAATCTGTATGGAGGTCAAGAAGCAACAGTTAGAACCAGACATGGAAAGGAGTACAACAAGGCTGTATATTGTCACCCTGCTTATTTTACTTATATGCAGAATACATCATGCAAAATTCTGGGCTGAATGAAGCATAAGCTGTAGTCCAGACTGCATGGAGAAATATCAATAACCTCAGATATGCAGATGACACCACCCTTATGGCAGAAAGTGAAGTAGAACTAAAGAGCCTCTTGATGAAAGTGAAAGAGGAGAGTGAAAAAGTTGGCTTAAAACTCAACATTCAGAAAACTAAGATCATGACATCCAGTTCCGTCACTTCATGGCAAATAGATGGGGAATCAATATAAGCACTGAGAGACTTTATTTTCTTGTGTTCCCAAATCACTGCAGATAGTGACTGAAGCAATGAAATTAAAAGAAGCTTGCTCCTTGGAAGAAAAGTTATGACCAACCTAGACAACATATTAAAAAACAGAGACATTACTTTGCTGACAAAGGCCTGTCCAGTCAAAGCTATGGGTTTTCCAGTAGTCATGTATGGTTATGAGAATTGGACCATAAAGCTGAGCACTGAAAAATCGATGCCTTTGAACTATGGTGTTGGAGAAGACTCTTGAGAGTCCCTTGGACTGCAAGGATACCAAATCAATCAATCCTAAAGGAAATCAGTCCTGAATATTCACTGGAAGGACTGATGCTGAAGTTGAAACTCCAATTCTTTGGCTACCTGATGTGAAGAACTGACTCATTGGAAAAGACCCTGATGCTGGGAAACATAGAAGGCAGGAGGAGAAGGGTATGACAGAGAATGAGATGGCTGAATGGCATCACTGACTCAATGGACATGAGGTTGAGCAATCTCCAGGAGTTGGTGATGGACAGGGAAGCCTGGCGTGTTGCAATCCTTGGGGTTGCAAAGAGTCAGACACAGCTGAGTGACTAAACTGAACTGATGTTCATAAGAATAATAAAAATATCTAGAAATATGTAAATTATAGTTTTTTCTAGATGGGAAAAAATAATCAGAAAGTTGTCAGTTACATAGTAAATTATAAATTCGGAACCTAATGAAAATTGTTTACTAAATGCTTAAAAAATACAATACTGCAGTAAATATAGTACTTTTCCTTGAAGAAACCTGATGTTTGCACATGAAAGTGGCTGTTGAAAGAGTTGCAACTTGATTACAGTGAAATGATGAAAAGACAGTTCTCTGAAATCAGATGGGAAAGTTGTAACATCCGATGTGGGTATGGAATTCATTATAAATGCTGTGAGGTAGCTGGTAGATGTGCATACGTGCACCTTTTGTGGACTCAGATGGATGCAGTACTTTGTATTTACCTGGTGTTTCTTGTGGATAAAATAGTGCATGTGTGTTAGTTGCTCAGTCATGTCCGACTCTTTGCAATCCCATATACTGTAGCCTGCCAGGCCCCTTTGTCCACGGAATTCTCCAGGCAAGAACACTGGAGTTGGTTGCCATTTCCTTCTCTAAAAATAGTGCATAAACAAATGCAAAATTGGTATTATGTGAAAATTACCACATTGGAATACATTTGTGTCTAGAAAACAAGCTTTATAGCAGAATTCACTGTATTTCAAATTCACTAAATCACTGTTATTGTCACTGTTTCAAAAAATAATAGGGGGCTTAAAATTACAACCAGAAATATCATAAATGTTTTCTCCACCAAGAATACACAATCAAGAATCACCTCAAGTTAGATATAAGATTCTGTGGAGAAAATTGTTGGTGGATTAAAAGTATTACAACAAAAAATGAAGAAAATAAATCATACTATTTGTCTAGCAAATAATGTGTATTTAATTAAGCCATTATTGTAGATATATTTTTAAAAGTAGTAATAACGTGGTACTAATTTAATTTCGAAAAAATAAAATGGAAGGCCTTGTCCATTTCAGTTCATCAAAGACAATTCATCTAAGATTGAAAAGTGATTCAATATCCACAAAAGGAGGCTTCCCCGTAGCTCAACTGGTAAAGAATCTGCCTGTAATGCAGGAGACCCCTCTTTGATTCCTTGGTCTGGAAGATTCCTTCAGGAAGGATAGCAGCTATCCACTCCAGTATTATTGGGCTTCCCTGGTGGCTCAGATGTAAAGAATCTGCCTACAATGTGGGAGACACGGGTTCCATCCCTGGTTTGGGAAGATGCCATGGAGGAGGGCATGGCAACCCACTCCAGTATTCTTGTCTGGAAAATCCCCATGAACAAAGGATCCTGGTGAACCTGGTGGGCTCATGGAAAGAGGTCAATGGGGTCACAAAGAGTCATACATAACTGAACGACTAAGCACACACACACATACACAAAAGTAGCTTCTGTGTTAATACAATTTGGTTAAGGGAAGAGATTATACCTGTAATATCAAAATGTTGATGATTATGTGATCTCAAGTATTGCAAATTCTGTTTGTATCTACATTTTTGGACTTCAAATTGCTTTATTAATCATTCATTTAAAATTTGTTAAAAATAGAAAATGTTCAAAGAAACAAGGGCACCATAAAACATTTGAATCATCTATGAAGTTCAGAGAGTGTTTATAAGCAACATTTTTAAAATCAAGTTTCAAAACATATAATTATTTCTATAAAAATTCTTTTATTGTTTTTTAAATTCATACTAACTCTAAAACTACACTTTTAGAATCAGTAAAAAGATGTGTATAAGAGACAGTCATCTTAGAAATTGTGTAAGATAATTGAAATCAATTTTATATTTTCAAAAATTAAAAAAAAAATAGTTAAAATGCTTGAAACCATATAAAGTGCATTTTTCTTGGGATTTCTAATTGGAAAATATTTTATTATTTCCATATAATTAGTAATCTGCACCTCCCTCCATATTCATTCTTGGTATCTCAATTCAGTATTTTATTTAAATCTTTCCCAAACTATAATTTTGTTTCAAAATATTGGTCATATGTAATTAACAATATGATTGGATGATGTCTCTATGAAATGTTACCAGAAAAGTTGAAACTGAGAAATCTGGGTCAAATTTTGGTTCAGTTTTTTTCCAATCCATTTCATATTTAAGACAGTTGTATATTTTACTTTTTTGCACACTTTGCATTCATATGCATGTGCATACACACATTTACAAAAGCTGACACACAAACACAACTCAGTCTTCAGGACTGAGAACAAATTTTCATGTCAGCAGGCCCAATTTCCTCAATATGTAAGGGCACAGTTAATTTTTTCAGGCTATTTTATCAAGCTGGGCATTCTCCCCACACTGTCTGCTATTTTAAATTCTATTCTGAGCAATGGTGACTGAACAGTATAGAGAAGGTAACCAAAACTCTCTTAAGGAAACTGAATAAAATATTTGATAATAGATAAAATTAAATAATGGAAAGTGATAACCAAGAACACCTTCTTCATATGCCCATCATTTTGATTTTGTAAATTATCTGGCAAGAAAATAATAACAAATAATTGAGGCATACTTTAAAGCAGATATAGAAAGTTTTAAAGAAGATAAAAACTTTCATAAATATCAATAGATATTTACTAGTCTTGAGTCTATATTTCACTAGCTTAGCAATCATATTGAGGAAAGAGATGCCCCTCTCCCCGCATGGTGAGCATTTTCTGTGGATCAGTTCAGTTCAGTCGCTCAGTCGTGTCCGACTCTTTGCGACCCCATGAATCGCAGCACGCCAGGCCACCCTGTTCATCACCATCTCTTGGAGTTCACTCAGACTCACATCCATCGAGTCCATGATGCCATCCAGCCATCTCATCCTCGGTTGTCCCCTTCTCCTCCTACCCCCAATCCCTCCCAGCATCAGAGTCTTTTCCAATGAGTCAACTCTTCGCATGAGGTGGCCAAAGTACTGGGAACTCTAAAATATCAATAGCAGGACAATTGAGAGAGGAGGCTGGGCCCTGCCCAGGTAAGAGACCACATATTTTTCACTCTCGAAGTCAAACAAACTTTCCCAACTAGAAAGCTCCTTAGAGTTCCGAAGGAGAGTGATGTCAAGTCTACCCATAGAGCTCTTTGCTGGAATCCATCTTGATTGACAGATGTGCACACACACACCTGGAAGGATCCTAAGATATACTAAACAAGGACTCAGAATCAGATCAAAATGATTGGCCAAAGGAAACCCAGAAGAAATGCCCCATAAAAGTGATTTAAACTACTATAAGGGTGCTACTCTCTCTCTGAGTCCACCCATGTATCTATAGATACTACACTTTTTCTCCTAATAAACACTTATTTCCCTACTTGCTGTCTTTGTGGAAATTCTTTTCTGCAAAGCCAAAGGGACAGGGCCTTGTCACTGACCACTGGTCTAGTGGTTAGGGCTGATTCTCTCACTCCCATGACCTGACCCCAATATCTTCCTGGGAACTGAAATCCAGTGATTTCAAGCCACTAGAGGCCAAGTCCACCCCAGATCAATATTGCTGCAATATCCAATACACAGATTCTTGAATTAATTCATAATTAATCTCTTTGTGTGTATGTGTATGGTTCAGTTCAGTTCAGTTCAGTTCAGTCGCTCAGTCGTGTTCGACTCTTTGCGACCCCATGAATCGCAGCACGCCAGGCCTCCCTGTCCATCACCATCTCTGGGAGTTCACTCAGACTCACGTCCATCGAGCCCGTGATGCCATCCAGCCATCTCATCCTCGGTCATCCCCTTCTCCTGCCCCCAATCCCTCCCAGCATCAGAGTCTTTTCCAATGAGTCAGCTCTTCTCATGAGGTGGCCAAAGTACTGGAGTTTCAGCTTTAGCATCATTCCTTCCAAAGAAATCCCAGGGCTGATCTCCTTCAGAATGGACTGGTTGGATCTCCTTGCAGTCCAAGGGACTCTCAAGAGTCTTCTCCAATACCACAGTTCAAAAGCATCAATTCTTTGGCGCTCAGCCTTCTTCACAGTCCAACTCTCACATCCATACATGACAACAGGAAAAACCATAGCCTTGACTAGACGGACCTTAGTCGGCAAAGTAATGTCTCTGCTTTTGAAAATGCTGTCTAGGTTGGACATAACTTTTCTTCCAAGGAGTAAGCGTCTTCTAATTTCATGGCTGCAGTCACTATCAGCAGTGATTTTGGAACCCAAAAAATAAAGTCTGACACTGTTTCCACTGTTGGGGGGTGGTAATCCTTACCTTTATTTCTATTGCCTACTGGACTCTCTAACACTTTGTGGGAGATGCTTGTTAGTGAGTGTTTATTGAATGTTAATGAATGTTTGTTGAATAAATAAATGACAAGGTCAACTATGTACAATGGACGACATAATGTAATAAGGTCATTGTTGGGGGGTGGTAATCTTTACCTTTATTTCTATTGCCTACTGGACTCTCTAACACTTTGTGGGAGATGCTTGTTAGTGAGTGTTTATTGAATGTTAATGAATGTTTGTTGAATAAATAAATGACAAGGTCAACTATGTACAATGGACGACATAATGTAATAAGGTCAGAAGACTTAGGTAACACTTCAAGAAGGAATCTAGAGGAGAAATTATATCAAAGGAAAAGAGGACTTCCCCAAACTAACAGACAACAACAACAAAAACCAGAAGATGATGGTGTTAGTGGTAAAGAACCCATTTGTCAATGCAGGAGATATAAAAGACACAGGTTCAATCCCTGGATCAGGAAGATCCCCTGCATGAGGGTGGTGACTCCACTCCTGGAGAATCCCCATGGACAGAGAAGCCTGGAGGGCTACAGTCCATAGAGTCACAAAGAGTCACACTCAACTGAAGCGACTTAGAACAACAATGCCTGGTAGTCCAGTAGATAAGAATCGGCTGGCTAATCCTGGAGACATGGGTTCAATCCCTGGTCCAGGAAGACTCCACATGCCACAGGTCACCTAGGCCTATGTACCACAAATAGTGAAGCCCATGGACCTAATGCTCGTGCTCCACAGCAAGAGAAGAGACTGCAATAAGAAGCCCGTACACTAAAACTGGAGTTGTCTCCACTCTCTGCAACTAGAGAAAGCCCTTGTACAGCAACAAAGACCCAGTGCAGCCAAAAATATAAAGAAAGAAAGAAAGAAAATTTTTTAAAAAGGAGAGGCAACCTTGCTACATTTGGGAACAGTGTACAATAGCACTTAGAGCCTGAAACAGAGCAGGGCTCAGGTAATTTGTACTGATTGAACCCAGAGCTTTGTGCTTTATTTCACTTGATTGCCTGTGGTACAACAAAATACCTCTTTCCTAGTGTGTGACTGTGTGCACACATATTCATGCATGTATGTGTGAAATGGACGGGTGACAGAATTATAGCTCCAGGTCTGTGTGTGTGCATACAGAACAGTGCTGCAATTTGCTAGAAGGATACACTCATAATTATTTTCTTTTTCTGCATTGACCCTCTGTCTCCAAACTAATGATTTTTCTATTGAACAAGTACACATTAAGGGCATAAAATGTGGTCATGTTGTATGTTTGCTACAAAGAATATTTTTAAAAATATCACTGCTGTGTTAACTCTAAGGATGCAAGGCTCTTCCTTGTTAAATATTATCTTGCTATTCAAAAAGGGACCAAATGAATGATCACCGATGTGCTTATAAAACAGAAATAGCTTGTCTACTCCCTGTAAAATTTAGAATATACTGAAAGCCTAAAAATGTGACACTTTTTTTTTTTTTGCCTGACAATCAGTTATATAAATAGTCATAAAATTGCAATTATAGCTCCTTCCTTGACAATAACACATGGGCTTGCCCATGACACAGGTTTTCCCATGGCAATCAGCATCCTGGGGCTGTAATCAGGACTAAGTTAATGCTCCCTGAATTGACATTTTGGATAACTTCAATTCCAAGAATCAAAGTCAGAATTTATTGCAAGTGCCATGTAGAGCTACCTTTAACTTCAAATGCAACCAAAGTTGGATTCTCTTATGTGAGGCAGATAAACATCTTGAAGAAGTGAGTTCACCTTCAACATCACCAATCAAAAGCTTTAACACAACCTCAAACATAGAAGTCAAAATAGAGTTGATTGCACAGCTGTTTAACTGCGGTCAAATAAGAGTACCTATTTCCACACATCATTTAGAACATATATTGCAGCACTGCTTTAATGCAATTTAATGATGTAAGCATGATAATTCCTTAGAACACATAAAGTTATACATGTGCATGAACCCGCATGTGTGTGTCCATGTGTGTAAGATTTTTAATATCCACATCTATCCTGATAGCAAATGAAGACAGGCATTTTTATTCCTATTTCAAAGGCAAGAAAATTGAAGCTGAGGGTCAAGAACTGAGTTAAATGGTCACATGAGGAGTTTATGCCAGAGAAGAAATACAACCCTATCATTAGAATATGGGCCCACTTATGTAAAATCTGTTTCTCAGAGCTCACCAGTGTTTTTTTTTTTTTTTTTTCAGATCATGTCTAGATTTCAAAGAACATGCAATGCTACATCTCATTCAAATAACTGGCTCTTGAAATTGGAGATCTGGAAGCAAATGAAAACCTAGAATTTTAATTGGAATTTGAGGGAGTTTTGCTAACCAGTATAGTTTTACATGTCCCCACAGAAAAGACTAACTACTAAAGCAAATCAAGTGCTTTATTTCATAGATTTCAAAAATTAGGGAACTGTAAACCATTTGTGTTTGAGTTAACTGTAGAATTTTTATCCATGGGGTAACCATATTCTTAGTTCATTAAAAATATCTTATGGGGCAAATAAGTCTCATTACTCCTTCATTATGATCTAAAAATGGTTTAATAGGCTATGGTAGTCATGATTCCATAGAATTTAATTAATTTTTAATAAAGACCATTAGCTTAAGTGTAGATTTTTCCATCACGCTAAAGCTTTCCTATAAATAATCCTCTAAACACTATTTTTAAAACTTGTATCTTGATTTGGAGGTTAAAATATATTTATGATAAACTTAGAAGGAATTTTAAGTGTCAATGTACTTTATGGGCAAAGATATGCTACACAGAATGAAGGCATATTGCATAATCAACATAAGCTTTAGTGACAGAGAGCTGAATTTTTCTAAATGCTGTCACCACTGAAAGCATTTTCAGTTGAATCCGGTTTTGAACATGATTTATCCTCTACAAAGAGATCGCAGGAGACACCCAGTTGTTCTCAATAAGACTGAACATATTTACTATTTACAAAACTGACTTCAAATAAGATTGAACATTTTTGTCTCGTTCTACAGGAAAAATATGATGGGCATTGTTAATATAGATAATGCTGAGCTCCAGTTTGGAAACTTTGTTTTTGTTTCTTGGTAATATTTTATGAAAATCAGAGAAAGATGTTGTCAGCAGTTTAAACTCTGAATTTATTTCATTAACTGAATAAATTAAATGAACAAAAGTTAACATTTTAGAGTCTTGCACATACAGGGCAAGCAAGAAATACTGACTGAATGAATGAATTAGTTGAAATGAATCTTATGAGTGATTTTGCTTTTATTCCAGTTGTATAAATAATTGGAAGTTTTAGTTGAAACAAGTATTGCTTTTAAAAAGAAGAAGATATTCAGGAAAGTAGAAAATAATACCTGTTTTATGTTCAAAAACTGTAATTTCCCTCCTGCATATATCCAAGTATATATCCCATATATCCTGGAGCAATTGCTCCAGGTGATTCTCTGACTTTTTCAGATTCAAAGGGAAATTAAATCTCATATAATTTATTGGGATGAGAATGATCAGCTATAGATCAATCTCAGTTGCATATTTCACATAATTCAAGTTAATAGAACATAAAACTGATATATTATTTAAATTGTATCCCAAATGCAAAATTGTGTATTAAATATGTATTCATTTTGGCTGTAGGCATATTGGTTATCTTAAGTGGTTTATAACTGAATTCTTAATGTATGACTTTAAAAATTTTAGTCTCCTAGTCAGGGTATTAACAAACTAGGTGGGAGGGGGATTCGGGATTGGGAACTAACATACACCCATGGTGGATTCATGTCAATGTATGGCAAAACCAATACGGTATTGTAAAGTAAAATAAAGTAAAAATAAAATTAAAAAAAAAAACATAGCTCATTTTATTGAAAGTTTATTTACAAATCTGACAACATCTTCTTATGATACTATGGAAAATCATCAGAAGAAAACTGACACAGTGGGATGAATGGTTACTCCCGAGAAAAGGCCCCAGCTTCAAGATAGTAGTTTCTGGTGTTGCACATGTCTAATCTGACTCAATAAATAATAAGATATTTTCAAAAGTTATCTTTAAATATTTATATGTTTGAAATTATGACGAGTCAAAAATTACCATAAATCCAAAGTCATTGTATGAGAATAATATTGTAAATAGAAAGCAGTATAGTAAAACTTGGAAATAGGCATAATTTCCATCCATAAAAAATTTTAACACTTTTCGATAACTATGAAATTAAAACAATGCATCTATATAAACAACAATTCTTGGAAAAGAGGGGAGAGGGAGAGACATAGAATTATAAATGTGTATGTGTCATTTTTTTTTGAAGGGTTCATGATAGGTTATTTAGTGCTTCCCAACTAGGGTTTGACTTGAAGGCGAAATATCAGAACATGATCAGGAAATGAATGCTCTTGCAATAGGATATAATCATAGTTTCTATCATATATATTCCTTAGGACAGTCATGTCAGTCTGTTTCTCTTCCTTTAGAGTCCCAAGCATAATTAAGTCTTCTCTACAGAACTCCCAGAATAAGTGAGACCCTCTCCTTTTCAACAATTGCCAAGTAGAACACTAGCTGGACCCTAATAAACATTCCCTCTGTCCTAAAATACTGCATGAGTTCTATTTCACCTGATAACCTTTGTTTTTCTAATATATAAATATTTCAGTGTTCATGGATTTTAATTAACAGGTTAATTCAGCCTCTATTCAGTACAGATGTATGTATGCACAGCATATTCACTGATCATGCATGTATCTTCAGTCTCTTAACACACTCATGTTTTGTATTGGACTGCATATTCTCACTGATGTCTTACTCAAAATGTCCTGCACATGGGTCTGTGAAAGGCTAAATGACATTTCCAAATTATACTGCCAAAAAATAAGTAAAATCAGGATCCAGACCTTAGTTTGCTGACTCCAAGTCTTTCCACTAAGGAGCACACTCCATATCCTGGAGATATACCTTATATATTTATTGAAATACAGTTGATTTACAATGTTGTGTTAATTTCTGCTATGTAGAACATTGACTCAGTTATACATAAACATTCTTTTTCTGTTTGTTTCCATTCCAGGATATTGAATATAGTTCCCTGGTCTATATAGCAGGACCTTGTTCATACATTCTATATGTAATGGCTTATATCCATGAACCTGAAACTCCCGGACCATTTCTCCCCTACCTTCCCCCACCTTGGTAACCACAAATCTGATCTCTATGTCAGTGAATCTACCTGTTTTGTAGATGTTCCATGTTTAAGTGATATCATATGGAATTTGTCTTTCTCTTTATGACTTACTTCACTTAGTATGATAATCTTTAGTTGCATCTATGTTGCTGCAATGATATTCATTCATTCTTTCTTTCTTTTTTTTTTTTTTTAATAAGTGAGTAGTAGTATCTGTTGCTGCAGAAGGAAATAGCAACCCACTCCAGTACTCTTGCCTGGAGAATTCCATGGACAGAGGAGTCTGGTGGACTACAGTCCATGTGCTCACAAAGAGTCAGACATGACTGAGTGACTAACACAACAACAATCCATTGTATATATGCACCACGTCTTCCTTATCCACTCATCTATCGAGGGACAATCAGGTTGTTTCCATGTCTTGGCTATTGCGAGTAGTGCTGCTATGAACGTATGAGTTGCGTGCACTTTTTGTATTGTGTTCTAGATATATGCCCAGGAGTGGGACTGCTGAATTATATGGTAATTCTATTTTAAGATTTCTGAGGAATTCTCATACTGTTTTCCATAGTGGCTTCACCAACTTCCAGTGAAGGCAGATTTCCTTTCTCCACATCCTTTCCAGCATTTCAATCTGAGAGCATGAAATATCATTTTATTTCTTTGAATCATCTTTAATGTCCTTTATTGATGTTTTATTGGTCTCAGCATATAAGTCTTTCACCTTCTTACTCAGGTTTATTTCTAAGTATTTTAATTTTTGGTGCAATTTTAAAAGATATTGTTTGTTTATAGTCTCTTTCTGCTATTTCATGATTAGTATAAAGAAATACAACTGATTTCTTTATATTAATCTCATATCCTATCTTGCTGAATTCATACTTTTTGTGTGGAATCCCTAGGGTTTCTATATAGAGTATCATGTCATCTGCATATAGTGACAATTTTATGTTCTGCCCTTCCAATTAGAAACACTTTCTCTTGTCTGACTGCTGTGGCTACTTCTTCCCTCTTCTTCAGTCTTTTGGAAGAGTTTGAGAGGGATTAGCAAAATTTCTTCTTTATATTTTGTATGAAGATGAGTTTTTAGACCAAAAACATTTTGCATGTTAAAGCTGTTCTAGCTATTGGTTGATGTACCCTTACAACATTTTTTCCTGGAGATATCCCTGTCCTATTTACCTCTGGAAAAAAAGAGATTTATTTTTTTTCTAAAGCTGTCATTAAATTATGCCCCATCAAAATTATTTAGCTTCTGAGTGTATGATCGGAGAAGGTGATGGCACCCCACTCCAGTACTCTTGCCTGGAAAATCCCATGGACAAAGGAGCCTGGGAGGCTGCAGTCCATGGGGTCGCAAAGAGTCAGACACGACTGAGCGACTTCACTTTCACTTTTCACTTTCCTGCATTGGCCATAATACTGCACAACTTATCCTACAGATGGGAGTTACAAATCAAACTCCACTTGCTTGCTTAGAACATCTGTGCTGCACTTGTATGGAGCAAACACCACCAGTGCTATTCCATAGCACATACATAAACAAATGGAAAATTGTATAAAAGGTAAGAAACATTTTAAAGAGATGAGAAAATTAAATTTAAAGCAACAGATACTTGTTTCCTTTTTATGGTAAAATACACATAACACAAGGTGGCAATAGACATGTTCTAGACACTTATAATGTCGTTTGCTGGGAGGTGTGAATAAACAAAAGCAAGATAGGTATGTTTCTTTCAAGAATAATATAGTGTATTCATATATAGAATATAAAATATAAATAATAGCTACATTCATCAAAATGGATATTTAAATGATAACTGCAAGCAAATATTAGGAGTTATCCAGGATATTGGGAATGTATTTCCTCTCATCTCTAAAGTAATCATGTAAGGTACTCACTGGTTTGTTCATTTTAAAAATGATGAAATAGAGGCTCAGAGAGAATAAATTACTTTTCTGAAGCAACAGCAAGTAACTCTTTGCACTGTGTTATGCTACTTTTCATATATAAATGTAGTTATTGAAAGTCATGATTTGGTTGCAGTAGCCCACAAATAGTGTATTGGAATAGTTCATTGAGAAAGAGATGACAAATGAAATTAAAAACTTTAGCTTTCGTGTATCAGTAAGTTATTTTTATTGAGTATTCTATTCTTCTGCCCTACTCGCCAATGCTTTCTCTTTTTCATCTATTGAGAATGACCATTTCTAATATCCCCAAAGAGAATACATTATAAATATGAGTACTAAAAGATGTTGAGGCAACATAAAGATTGAGAACTGCAGCTACAGATAAAAAGCTATAGACTTAAGCAGCAATCTCACTCCTGGGCATATACCTAGAGAAAAACCATAATTCAAAAGGATACATACACCTCAATGTTCATAGCAGCACTATACACAGTAACCAGGACATGGAAGCAATCTAAATGTCCACTGACAAAGAAATGGATAAAGAAGTGGTACATATATACAATGCAATGTTACTTATCCATAGAAGGGGGGGAAATGGGTCATTTGTAGATGTGAGTGCATCTAGAGCATGTCATACAAAGTGAAGTAAATCATAAAGAGAAAAACAAACATCACATATTAATGCATGAATGTGAAATCTAGAAAAATGGTATAGATGATCTTATCTGCAAAGCAGAAATAGAGACACAGACATAGGGTACAAATATATTGATAATGAGGGGGAAAGGAGGGTGATGGGAGGAAATGGGAGATTGGGATTGACACATACAGTATTGATGAAAAGTGAAAGTTGTTCAGTCGTGTCTCACTCTTTGTGACCCCAAGGTCTATACAGTCCATGGAATTCTTCAGGCCAGAATAGTGGAGTGGGTAGCCTTTTCCTTCTCTGGGGATCTTCCCAACCCATGGATCAAACCAGGTCTCCTGCATTGCAGGTGGATTCTTGTCCAGCTGGGCCACAAGAGAAGCCCAAGAATCCTGGACTGATACTATGTATAAAATAGATAAATAATGAGAACATACTCTGTAATACAGGGAACTTTCTTAATGCATTCTGGCGACTTGAATGGGAAAGAAATCCAAAAGGGAGGGGATATGTGTATATGAACGGCTGATATATTTTACTGTACAGTAGAAACTAAGACAATATTGTAAAGCAACTTTACTCCAATAAATAGTAATTTTAAAAAAAGAAATATTGAGTATAGAACAATTAATTTTGAAAATCAAATTGGTTTTCATGGTCACTCCACTTGCAGTGCTCTTAAATAAACTCTGAGAAGCCCAAAGCATTAATATTATTGATTCTATTTACATATGGTTATCAAGTGCCTTAAACAAAGAACTATTCCTTTGGGTCAATCACCGTTATCAACCAGATACATCTAGCAGTCAATCAAGCAGGCAGCTGGAGAGAGCAGTTCACCAGTGTTTGGCAGGACTGAAGGGATGTGAACAACAATAAACCATCTTGACAGGCATACTTCTGTTCCTGGATTTGTTTTCAAGTGGTGCAATCAGAGGGAACTGAGCATTTTGAGTGTGTAGAGGCTATGTCAGTAAAATCGTAAGTAAAACTATAAATGCTCAGCTAGCAGAGGAAATGCCACCTATAATGCATCGTAAACATTTATTCACACAATGAATATATGAATAAATGCTTCAAGAATGTGAAACAAATTTCAGTTGTTGATAATAACTGTGTCTGATGCTCACATACACACACATATGATATTTTTACTAATTATACCATAATTTCTAATATGTATAATATTATTGGTAGATAAATAGATAGTAGAGAGCTTTTCAAAGCCATTTATGCTTTGATTTGCTTTTATTTTAGTTTTTTATTTGCTTTTATTTTAGTTTGCATATAGTTTCTTCACAGTGAAGGATTGGGACCACAAAGCCCTCATCTCTTCACACCAAACTTAACTTCTGTTTTGGATGAATGCTTCACCAACTAGGGACAAGAGTTTCTGATGAGTCTTTTGCAAACACGGGTGTGCCCACAGGAAAGCTTGTCTGTCAGTACTTTTTGGTGGATTCCCAGAGCTGCATATGTATTCGTGTACCTGATCTTTCCCAATAGGAAGGGCTTTTATTATTTTTCTCCCAAGAAAAATGTAGAGGCTTCCCTGGTGGACCAGAGGATAAAGCATCTGCCTGCAATGCAGGAGAACCAGGCTCGATCCCTGGGTTGGGAAGATCCCCTGGAGAAGGAAATGGCAACCCACTCCAGTATTCTTGCCTGGAGAATCCCATGGACAGAGGAGCCTGGCGGGCTACAGTCCACAGGGTCGCAAAGAGTTGGACACGACTAAGCGACTTCACTTTCTTTCTTTCTTTGTTGAGATCATAGCAGTTTCTTTATAATTCTCATTCTGTGAAACTCTTTAGTTAACAGCAGATTGAGAGAAAAATTTACAAAATCCTTTTTAAAGAAAAGCATATGAAATTTTACTGACTAAAGTGGAGCAATCCAGTGAGTGGAAAAAGAAAAAAGAGTGAAGAAAGAAACAAGCATGGATCAAGGAATACAAAGAGGACAGATAATGATTGCAGTGAGTAAATTATTGTAAATAAAAACAACTGGTAGTAGATACAGAAAAGGATGAGAAATGTTGCTAAGGCAATAAAAAGGTCTAAGTCATGCATATTTTGTGAAATATTTCATTAACAAAATGGGAAATGCATATATTTTAAAAGAAGGCGAACACATGTCTTTGTGAGAGAAGGACAATTTCTTCTCTTAGAAATTTCCTGTCTTCTCTTTTATTCTCTTTTGTGTGCGTGTATGTGTCTTGGAGATTTAACTAGTCCATCCTAAAGGAAATCAGTACTGAATATTCATTGGAAGGACTGATGCTGAAGCTGAAACTCCAATACTTTGGCCACCTGATGCAAACAACTGACTGAATGGAAAAGACGCTGATGCTGGGAAAGTTTGAAGGCAGGAGGAGAAGGGGACAACACAGGATGAGATGGCTGGATAGCATCACAGACTTGCTGGACATGAGTTTGAGCAAGCTTTGGGAGTTGGTGATGGACAAGGAAGCCTGGCGTGCTGCAGTCCAAGGGGTCACAATGACTCAGACATGACTGAGTAACTGAACTGACTGACTGACTGTAGTCTACATGCACGCTCTTCTGTTCAACTCTTTGTGACTCCACGAACTGTAGCCCACCAGGCTGCTCTGTCCATTCGATTTCCCAGGCAAGAATACTGGAGTGGGTAGCCATTCCCTTCATCAGTGAATGTTTCCAACCCAGGGATCAACCTGCATCTTCTCTTAGAAGAAAACAATCCATACTGTACTGTTACTTTGAGAAGGGGTAAACCTCCTTGTAGGTGTCAGGTGAACAAAAGTGTAAAAAAAACAAAAAACAAAAGATCTGTATTTATCTGCATAATAAAAAAATCCCATTTCTATGGAACATTCAAAGGTATTGAGAAGATGGAAACAAATAAACAACAATAACAAAAAATGGTTCAAGAGTGAGGGAGAGGGGCTCCTTTGAAACAAAGTGGTAGCTGAAATTTCCAATGAGACAGATTAATGAAGAATTTGGAATATTTATTTTTCTGTTTCAAGTTAATTTCTTTTTCCATGAGTCATGATTACCTCCCACACTTCCTCAACCTTCAAAAAATTCTAGCACCTCCAGGGTCCTATGTTAGCAGATTTTGGGTAATGAAGAAGTGGTGATTTTGTTCTCCAGTAGAAGCAGACTGAAGACAGTAGCCCTAAGAACTACTGGAGTTAGGACCTAGAGATCAGAGAAGAGGCTTCTTCCCTGCTTCTATTTGAAACTTCAGAAGAATACCAGGGACAGCAGTTTTCTTTCCACTCTGCAGGGAATGGCAGCTTTAGCCATTTATTTAACATTTAAAAGACAGGCTTACAGAAAAAGGTTGGAAGAAGTAGGCACAAAAGATCAACGGAAAATAAAATGAGAGAAAGGAAAAAAACAGAAAAAAAATGAATATTAAAGACCGTAATTTAATTATTCTTTTCTGATCCAGATGTTCAACCTGTCTAAATTCAATAAGTGAAAGAGAAGAACATTTTGGAAAATTTTTGAAAAATAAAATAATTATGTTAAATTATGGTAATAACATACAATGAGAGTTACATTAGAAAGTCGGGTTACTTTGGAAACAACACTTCACGAACCATATTTCTATAAATACAGTGTTGTCATGTACTTGTCACACGACACGTGAATCATTTGTGCATTTTTGTGCATTTTGTGCACAAAGTTGCTCAGCAGTGTCTGACTCTTTGCAACCTTCTGGACTGTAGCCAGCCAGTTTCCCTATCCATAGGATTTTCCCAGCAACTATACCAAAGTAGTTGCCATTTCCTCCTCCAGGGGATCTCCTGACCCAGGGATCGAACCTGTGTCTCCTTCAGTTCCTGAACTGGCAGGTGGATTCTTTACCACTGAGACACCTGGGAATCCTGCTGGAATCATTATGGAAGACATAAAGATGAGGAATGGAAATTATCAAGGAGTTCCAATTTTAGAAATTCACATTTCAACTATATACATGTAAAATTTGTTTTTATTTCTCAGGAATAATTTTCTCTGTTATCTTGCAACTCACTAATGATTTTTTTATGGTGATGCCCTCAAATACTTGGTCTTCGGATTGTTTACCAGCTGAGCCACAAAAAAAAAAAAAAGCCCAGGAATACTGGAGTGGGTAGCCTATGCTCTCTCCAGTTGATTTCCCTAACCCAGGAATCAAACTGGGGTCTCCTGCATTGCATACAGATTCTTTACCAACTGAACTATCAGGGAAGCCCAATAATTACCACAAAAATCAAATTTCTAATAAAAATAGATCATTTTTTACCAAATTTTTATAAACTTAATTTATAGTTAAAGTTAGATAATATATTTCCTCAGTAAAGATATTTAGAAACATATTCCCAAGAATAAGGCACTATCTGGGATCTGGTTTGGAGAGCAACAATAACATGGTCATGTCCACACATTAAAAGAGCTGTTATGATATCATTTATGTGTAAAATTTAAAAACATGAAATTTGTAAAAGACAGGGAGTAAAGGGGTGGTTACCAGGGG